>JAGFMF010011483.1:650525-721603 GCA_019455555.1 Galemys pyrenaicus | reverse complement strand
TCCCCTCTCTGGCCGGCAGCAGGGGTCGAACTCGTGCTGCAGTGGTTGTGGTTTGCTTCATAGTGCGTTGCTTAACCCACTGCGCCACCAGGGAGGCCCTGGATTGAAATTTTTTAAAAAATATTTAATTTATTTATGCATACAAGAGCTGGGGTACAAGCCAGAGTCGCGGGAGGTGAGAGGATTCACCAGAGACAGAGTGGGGAGCAGAACAGACAGACTGACTGAAGTTTCCAGAGGGGTGCAGCGGGCAAGGCAGGAGCGATCTGCTACGCCATATGGGTCCCCTCCCTGGCTGGCGGCAGGGATCGAACTCGTGCCGTAGTGGCTGCGGTTTGCCTCATCATGTGTTGCTTAACCCACTGCGCCACCAGGGAGGCCCCTGGATTGAACTTTTAAGTTGTTTCCATTTTAAGCTATCACAAATGATGACTCTAGGCTCAAATTTTAAATATAGGACTTTTCTATAATAAAGAACTTTTATTAACCACATGTGATGGAGTGTCTGTATTGTAGTTTATATCTTTCTAGATATAGTGTATCCTGTTTTTTCATACTGAACTTTCCATGGTTGCATCCTTTTTTGTATTTGTGTAAATTCTAGGGCTTGGGACTTCCTGGTGGCGCAAGGGGTTAAGTCTCAGCACTGTGAAGTTATCACTAGTTACTGCAACATGAGTTGGATCCCTTCCAGGGAGCTGACCTACATGGTACAGTGGACCTCTGTCTCATCTGCTGCTCCCCTCAGCAGTGTATTTCAGTAGATCTGCCTGTTCTGCTCCCCACTCTGTCTCTGGTGAATCCACTCACCCCACCCCGCCCCTGCACCTCTGGTCTACCCCCCAGCTCTTGCATGCCTGCATAAATAAATCTTTAAAAAAAAAAAAAAGAATTCTAGGGCTTTTGGTTGACATATCTGCTTTTTCCTTTGGAGAAGTAGCTGTTTTTATTCTTTGCCATTTTCTATTGTACAGTCTATTTTGTGAGTTGGTCCATGTGATGAATATGGTTAGGCACTTGGTTCATAGAGAATTGGTGTCAGTTTTCAGCAGGTGGGGCTGGCCCATCATTCCTCTGCGCTATACCCTAGCCCTGACACAGGTAAACCGTGAGTGTTATGTTCCTGTGGCACCGGTCTGGAATCTACCCTTCCCATGCTTTACTCAGGCTGGTCTGTGGGCCTTATTTGGGTCCTGTAGCTGCTAGGTTCACATTTTTGTGAAAGGTTTGGGTCTAGCCTCTGAGTCGAGAAATGGAGCATACAGTGACATGGGTCTGTAGTATTTATGACACCGAGTGGTCATGGCGAGCTGCTGGAGTCAGAGTGTGGAGTCAGCCTGATGCCCTTGGGCGATTTCCCTACCTCCCTGAGCCTTCGTTTCCTCCTTTAGGGTAAGAATAAGCTCTATCTTTCATAAGGATTAAATGTGACAGTGCCTATAAAGAATTCTCCAAGGTGCCTGACATGTAGTACGTGCTAGGTAACATTAACAGTTCATTGCAGCTGCTACCATTGGTGGAGTCGACAGTGACGGGCATGTCAGAGTACCCCTCGGGAGATCTGGTCAGTGTTCTGTCCTCCCCGACAGATTGGCAGAGAAGTACCGAGAGTGCCTGTCCAACAAGGAGAAGATCCTCAAAGAGATTGAGGTGAAGAAGGAGTACCTGAGCAGCCTCCAGCCTCGCCTCAACAGCATCATGCAGGTGAAGAACCCCTCCCGCTCCCCCCCAGTCTGTGCTTTGACTTCCCACCTGGGGAGACTTTGCTGAGTGCCACCGTCAGTCACATCTCTCTTAGGTTTTGCTAGATCTGTTAGGGCACAGCGCAGGAATGACCCCGTCTGCAGTCATACCCAGCTGGTATGATAAGGTTGTGTCCTGGGTGGATGAAGTGCCAGCCTGCTGGTTTCGGGAACATAGCCACACATTTACTTGAATGTTATCTTTTTCACCCAGAATCTCTGTCGTATAAAACATTTTTTCACAGATGCCGTTTTGTTTACATTTTACATAGTTTCTACCAGTCCCAACATTTCCAGACATCTAAGTGTGCTCCATGGACGTTAGATACCATTGGTTGAATCTCAGGAGAAGACCTCTCTGAAAGTCTGGGAAGACTGTTACTCATATTTGACCTTAAGTAGAAAAGTCCTCATTTTACCTGTGAAATCTAATGTCTTTCCAGATAGGTAACTTGGTTTTTGTTAACTCTGTGAAGCCAGATTTGGCCTAAATCCTTACCGCTTTAGGAAGCAGGGTGAATGGCTAGTCTGGATGAACTTTGTAAAAAGAGTCCAGAGAACACAAATAAACACATTCATAAATTAACTCTAGTGGGATTTGACAAGGTCTGTATTTTCCCTCTTCAACTCTAGGCATAGAATTAGAATTATTGACAGAAATATTCTCCAGTTGTAATAGCGTGGAATTTAAATTTAGACTGAGGATGCTTTGAAATCTGCACCTCACTTTGGGGAGAACTGACATCTGGACAATAGCAAGTCTTCCAGGCCATTAGCATGGCATACGTCTCCATTCATTTAGATCTTTTTTTTTTTTTTTAAAGATTTATTTATGTATACAAGCACTGGGGTACAGGGCAGAGGTGTGGGGGGGTGAGAGGATTCACCACAGAGAGCTGGGAGCAGAACAGGCAGATCAACGGAAGTACACTGCTGAGGGGAGCAGCGGGCACAGCAGGAGAGGTCTGCCACACCATGTGGGTCCCCCCCTGGCCGGCAGCAGGGATCGAACTCGTGCTTCAGTGGCTGCGGTTTGCTTCATAGTGCGTTGCTTAACCCACTGCGCCACCAGGGAGGCCCCATTCATTTAGATCTTTGTGTTCTTAGTTATTTGTGTGGCAGCAAACACACTTTTATTCTTAGATATTTGATGTTTTATTGATGCTGTTGGAAATTTTTAAGCTCATTTTCTTACTGTCTGTTGCTGGTGTAAAGAAATAAAACCTTTTTATTGAACTTTTAGCCACCTATAAGATCTTTTAGTTTATTGTGTACCACTTTCATAAATAAAAAACTGTGATGGTAACTAAGCAGCTATGTAGACTGCCTAAAAAAGAAAAACAAAAACTCTCCTTATTGTGTTCAGGCTTCCCTCCCTGTGCAAGAGTACCTGTTCATGCCGTTTGACCAGGCTCACAAGCAGTACGAGACGGCCAGACACCTGCCACCTCCTCTCTATGTCCTCTTTGTTCAGGCCACTGCGTATGGGCAGGCCTGTGGTGAGTACAGGGGCTGGGTGAGAAGAGGGCCTTGTGGGAGCAGCAGCTGTGGCTGCCTGAGTATTTGGAAGCCCTTCCTGTGGAGGAACAGTCCCTGGCCATGCTCAGAAGCCCTCAGGTGACAGACGCTGCCTCCCCTTTGCACTACCCAGCATGGCTGCTTTGGCCAGCTGGCCTGAGGCTGGACTAATCTGATGGGCATTTCAGTATGGATGGCTTGGACTCTGATGAGCTTGTCTGATCAGCTGTTGGGTGCAGTGCCCAGGCAGCCTGTGTGGGCTCACACATGCTCACCCCAACAAGGCACGTTTGGCAGGTGAATTGCATTTCTTTTGTGCATCAGAGAGATGGCTCGGGGAACTTGGGTCCCTACCAGCTCTTGCCCTGAAACTGGTTGCATGTTATCACCAAGTATAAGCAAATGAGAAGATATGTCCTCCTGGTGCTTAGAAGCAGCCTGTGACTCCACTAGGGCTTTGCTTTGTTTTTGGAGATCTACCTCTTGCCCTACTGCAGCTTTCACCTAACAATCTAGACTTTTCTTGCCTACCCCCTCCTCACCCCCACATCAGACAGATGTATATTGCACCACGCATGCCTCTCTTCCCAGCCATGGGCATTGACACATTACCGTCTCTCTTCTTGTGTCTTCCTGGTCCTTCTGGTTTTCTCTCCCTGTCCTTCTCCCACCTGTTTCCATCATCAGCTCATATGAAATCCTCCCAGCCCCCTAGACAGGGTGAGTAATTTTCTTTTCTTTCGTGTTTATAGCCTAGCCTGTTGCCATTCCTGTTGTACTGTATAGAATTCTAGGATTAAACTACTCGAAGGAATCTGGCCTTTGCCAGTGTAACACGGGGACACTCGTTTAGGGCAAGCTACGACAGTTCTTGCAGGATTGCCAGAGTCGTGCACAGCCTCTGGCAGTGCCATCTTAGTGGCCCGGCACTTGGGGGACGTTGTCATTCCTCCTTAGTGCATTTACACACACCCTTTCATGCTCCTGTGATCGTCTGCGCGCCCTTTTGTACAGAGCGGCGGGGTGTTCTGTGTGATCTGCAAGCACGAGACCCAGGGAGTTCCACAAGGGCACACTGAGGTGTTGCTTCTTGAGGGGTCAGACCTTTTGCATAGAACAAGCCACTTAGCTTCATGCTTGATCATCAGTTCAAGTTGCATAGACCTGATCTTGACTCCCAGCTTTTCTCCTTCCTAGCTGTTGTATCTGACTCATCTGAGCCTTAATTTTTTCACCTGTAAATGACCGTGGTCACTACAGTGATGATAAGATTGTTGTGTGAATTAAACGTTGATTTTTAGAAATAATTTTATCATTTAAAATACATGCATCAGCTCTTCAGTCCTTGCCACCCAGCAGCTGGGCAGCTATTCCATAGTCAAGTCCCCAGTCCATAGATGTAGAAACTGAGGCTCAAAGCAGTGACATAACTTGCTCCATTAAGTGTTTGGGAATTAGTGAGGCAGGGACTTAGGCCTGGAGCTCGACCACAGGATTCAGGTTTCTACCCAGTCATTGTCTAAATACCTCCCAATCAAATGTGACAGTGCCAGCCAGGTGCGTGGTTTAGTACAAAGTAGAAAATAAGCACTTTGATGAAAGATGCTGCTGCTGAGATGTGGACTGTTACGGGCTTCCAGTTGAGAACCCTTAAGACACTTGGCAGAAGTGTATCATGTGGCTTTTGGCCCGAGGTTTGTACCTTGGTGCTGGACAAGAGGTATTCACCGTAGTCTCAGGTGATGGCTTGTCCAGGAAATCTGCGCTTTGGGCTCTTTGTTCTCAGAAAGTGATGGAGAGAAAGACAAGTTTTCCATCTTGTCCCTCTTCATCTAGAGAAGGGGCCTTTGCCCTCTAGTCCTAGTCAGTAAGGAGCTGTGGCTAAAGCAGGAGAGATGCAGTCCCAGAGCTGGCCGCTTGTGTAGCTCAGCTCCTTGCCTCAGCGGCTTTCATAGGAAGCTCCTTCTTGCTCCCAGATAAGACGTTGTCTGTGGCGATTGAAGGCAGTGTGGATGAAGCCAAGGCTCTGTTCAAGCCTCCTGAAGACTCCCAAGGTACTGTGGTCATTGGTGCTTCCTCCCAGGTCTTCCTAGCAGCTCCAGGGACACCATCCAAGGATAGTATTTGTGCTCTGGAAATGAGCTTTACTGGTTTTGGGTAGCAGGGAGCTTTGCTTATCGTCTTAATGCTCAGGGGTGGTTGGGGAAGAGCTCAGTTCCCAGAGTCCAGGCTCTTTGGACTTCAGCCCTGCCCTCACTCACTGACCCCAGAGAAGTTCTTTAACAGACTGAGCAATTTACACCTCTGCTGAAAGAGTACAGTAATACCTTATGCAGAATTATAATGTGGGCTGCATGATTAGGTCATGCTTGGAAAGCCCTTAGCATCATCCCTGGTCACTGCCGCTCCCCAGTGATGGTGTGTGTGCGGCTGCTGCTGTGATGGTGTGTATAGCTATCACTGCTTACTGTTACCCGTAGTGCTGTGTTCCACCGCCACCGATGGGGGGACTTCGGGTCCATAGAATGACATTAACTCACTTTAAAAACCCTGGGTGGTAAGATTATAGGTAATTTTTACTTTTGCCTTACTGTGTTTTCTCTGAATAAGCAGCAGCAAGTTATTTATTCTCAAGAAACCCACTGACAAAAGACACAGTATGGGTCTCTTGGTATCCCGTGGGTTATGGCCCTTTAAAGAACTTTGCGAGCCCCTCCTCTAGCTGCCTTCTCTCTGGCTGCAGATGATGAGAGCGACTCAGATGCTGAGGAGGAGCAGACCACGGTGAGCGCTGTTTCTTCTCGAGGGGTGCCAAGAAGCTGCCCTGGGGCCTGCTAGCTGGGAGGTGCCTTCCTCCCTAGAAGCAGAAAGAGGTGTGAAAGAAGCGTCACTGGGAACCTGGCAGCTGGGTACCTGTGAGGCAGCAGGTTCCAGGCAGCGGTGCTAAGGCCTGGCGGGCAGGGAGAGGGAACGGGAAGAACCACACTACAGTGCTTATCGGCTTGGCTCTTTGTCCTGGTCCAGAAACGCCGACGACCCACGCTGGGAGTTCAGCTGGATGATAAGCGCAAGGAGATGCTGAAGAGGCACCCGCTGTCTGTCATGCTCGACCTGAAGTGCAAAGGTCTGGCTCCCCTTATTTTGGGGGATCCTGTAGCACCCGAGAATTCAGAGATTTGCAGTTTGCATAAGTTCTAGCCAGTCAGGGCCTCTACCCAAGAAAAAAATTTTGGTTTGAATCTGTTTCTTCATTGTTTTGCATGGAATTTGAATTTCTTTTCCCTGAGTCATAGCCATAGTAACAAAACTCTAGGCACATGGGGTGTTTGATAGAACTATTGATTGACAGTTCTTTTTCTGAATTTGAATAGTCATGTACCCAAAAAAGGTTGCAAAAATATGCAGGTTTTGGGTAATAAGTTCAACATGCTTAATTTTTTTTTAAAGATTCATTTATGCAGGGCCTCTCTGGTGGTGCAAGGGGTTAAGCACCACACTATGAAGCATCCACAGCCACTGCAACACAAGTTCGATCCTCGGCCAGGGAGGGGACCCACATGGTGCAGCAGACCTCTCCTGTCTCGCCTGCTGCTCCCCTCAGCAATGTATTTCAGCCCATCTGCCTGTTCTGCTCCCTGCTCTGTCTCTGGTGACTCCTCTCACCCTACCCTTACCCGCCATGCACACATCTCTGGCCTGCACCCCAGCGCTTGTATGCATAAATAAATTTTAAAAAAGATTTATTTATGCATACAAGTGCTTGGGTGCACACTTGTTTGGTGTGGGGGATGAGAGGATTCACCAGAGACAGAGTAAGGAGCAGAACAGACAGATCTATTGAAATACACTGCTGAGGGGGACAACAGGCAAAACAGGAGCGGTCTGCTGTGCCATGTGAGTCACCTCTTTGGCCCAGGGATCGAACTCGTGCTGCAGTGACTGCAGATAGTTTCATAGTGCTGCGACTTAACCACTTGCACCACCAGAGAGGCCTGGTGCAATGTTAATAACTATGGAATTTATTCAGACTTTTCCTGGTTTTTCTTTTTTGTGTTCCAGGATCCAGTATTTGATTACTTTTAGTTGTCATGTCCCCTAGTCCCCTGCAGGCAGTGGCCGTTCCCCAGTCTTTGCTTGTTTTTCAAAACCTTGATTGACACTTTGAGGACAAGCTTTATGTATCGTGCAGAAAAACTCTCAGTTGGAGCTTATCTGGTGTTTTCTCCAGGTAAGACTGAGATTCATCTGGGGGACGAATACCACAGGTGTGGCATGCATGGTCCCATCAGGCCTGGGTACACGGTGACACTGTCCGATCGTTGGTGACGTCAGCGTTGACCGCTCTTTCCACATTGTATCTGTTAAAAGCAGAGTCTCTGATTGCCACTCACTTGCAGGGGAGGAAAATGTAGTTCTGCTTCTTGGAAGAGGAGTAGCAAAGAATCTGTGGATCCTCTGCCTTTTCTGCTCAACATGATATTGCCATGGAGTGTTTGTGCAGAATTTCTTCTATCATGTTACACACGCTGTATGAAATTTCCTTTCTGCAGTGCTGCTGACTGTGCTGTAATATTTGGCTCAAACGATCTCTTCTTCTTCTCTTCCTCCTCCAGATGACAGTGTGCTTCACCTGACCTTCTACTACCTCATGAACCTCAATATCATGACTGTAAAAGCCAAAGTGACAACCGCCATGGAGCTCATCACCCCCATCAGTGCGGGGTAGGGGACAGGCGCTGGGGGGGCAGGGGGAGCAGGGTTTGATGAGAGCCTCGGTGCTGGGCTCTTGCAGATCCTCCCTGGTCTGACTGAGGACATTTACAGTTATTTTGACACTTGTGTTGTCATGTCCAGGCAGCCTGGAAGTTCCGGCATATCACTGGTATTTATAAATCCCGCACTGACTTTAATTTGTGAAGTCTTTTTGACTACAAAGCAGATGACAAAAGTGACTGCAGTAGGCGAGGCTGAACACCAGCTGTTTATAACCAGTGGAGAGAGTGTGAATATAAAAATGAGATTTCCCCAGTGCTTTAGGTTGGCAAATTGAGGCCCCTTACTTCCTTTTCTCATTCTGTTCCAAGGTTCACAGCTCAGCTTACTCCCAGGTTGCCCTTTTCTGGGCAGTGGTGGTTTTGAGGAGGGCGAGCGAGCAGAGGCATAGCACTGACAGCCTCGGTCAGGCGTCAGCCAGCATCGTGACCACAGCAGTCTTGTTCCGCAGTCAGGAGTGGAAGAGAGCAGGAGGACTGAGGGGTTTGGGGGGTGAACTAGCCTCACATAAAAGCACTGCCCTGGCCTGTGACTCCTGGCCCTGCCCTTTGAGCCCGGGTCATCTCACTGACTGTAGAAAGACCCGAGCGAGGCACAGGTCAGTGGGGCTCTTTGCACAACTGCCTGATGCTGGCACGTCCCTGGGCTTTAGTCCATGTCCCCCTCAGGCTGCAGCTTCGGACCCTGCGCTTGAGAGCGCTGGGTAGCCCGTGGCATTCTATATAAAACTGACTGTCCCCCTGCCCCCCACCCCCACCCCAATAGAGGGAGCCAGGGCTGTTGCTTCTGAGCGCCTGGTTACTCCGCTCAGCCCAGGCTCTTGGTCCAGGGAGCAGCTTGAGAGCCCTGTCCGTGGTGGGGCTTCTGTCACAAGTATTCTGCCTGCTTTTCTCTGCTAGTAACAGGGCTTCAGGCGGCTTCAGCGCATGCTTAACTCTAGCTCCTTGCAAAGCTCCCATGTGCAGCGATGTGGGGCCGTGGTACAGACTGATTATGAGCTTGGAGCAGAGTTCCAGCAAGTGCCACGTCTGCCACTTAGAGCTGTGTGAGCACCTTTAGCCAGGTTTCCTGGCCTCTGAGTCTGCTTGCTCATTTTGTATGTGCTAATTGTAATATCTGCCATCTCCCCCCTAGGTGCTTGTGGAGAGTCAGGTCAAGTGCTTAGCATAGGCGGAAGCACTGTCATTTGGAAAATGACAGCTGCGTTCATCATCCTCAACTCATGTAACTCTCACAGTGGCTCTCCCAGGAGAGGAAACTGAGGTTCTGGAGAATTGAGGGGCTGCATCAAGATCGCAGGCAGTGAGTAGAGAGTGATGACTTGAAGTTGGCCAGGCCAGTGTACCATTGTACTATACTGTTGTCATGGCCAGGGGGCCCTTGCCCCCACAGAGGGAGAAGACATGAAAGGAGAGACCCTGACCAGAATTAGGTCTTCAAGGGCCTTCAGATGTTTTCTGGCTCATCCTCCTGTTCCACAAATGGAGAAACTGGAACCTAAGGGCTACAGTTACTGCAACCCTGGCCTAGAGCATCAGACTCCCAGCTTAGAGTCCTTTGCCCATGTACATACCGCACTGGCTTCTGAGGACACCATCCTGGTATATATGGATTTACTTATGTACAAAAACACGGGAGTAGAGTACTTTTTTCTTTTAATATAATCGTGTATCACAGTAATTCCTTAGTGTCATCAGTATTCAGAGTTCAAATTTCCCTGATTTTCTCAAAAGGTTTTAGTTAGCTCTTTTTTTTTTTTTAGTTTTGACTTTAAATCTGCGTACTTGTAAGTCCATAAGTTGGAGTTGTGTCTCTCGGGTGTCTCCTCACCTCAGTGTTCCCACCATCTTTTTATTTTGTTGATTAAGGGAAGTCGGTGGTTTGCACTGTAGGTTTCTCCTAGTCTGGATTTGATTCTTCCCTGAATTACAATTTATTTAAGTAACTTAAGATTTATTTATTTATGCACACAAGAGCTGGGGTACAGGCCACAGTCGTGGGAGGTGAGAGGGTTCACCAGACACAGAATGCAGAGCAGAACGGGCAGATCAACTGAAACACACAGCTGAGGGGAGCAGCGGGTAAGGCAGGAGAGGTCTGCTGCACCATGTGGTTTCCCTCCCTGGCTGGGAATCGAATTTGCGCTTTTGCACCACGGATGCTTCACAGTGCAGCGCTCAACCCTCTGTGCCACCAGGGAGGCCCCTGAATTACAATCTGACTTGTTACTTTTCTCCCTGTATGTCCTTATAAATTTTAGTTAGTTCAGGGCTTGATCATATTCCTTTTTGAATTTTTGGGGTTTCTGGGAAGGATGGTGTCATAGACGTTGTTGGGTGTTTTTGTCAGGAGGCACAGATTCTACTTTTGTGATGTAAGCATTGATGGTGTTGCAGAGATCTACTGATTCATTAGGGGATTAATGTTTTTAGTATATACATTTTAATCAGAATTATATCAACCTGTTGAATTTTCCTCAAATTACTTCTAGAATGATCTTTATTAGGCCATTTTAATTCAGGGATCAATTTTTCATTGTGCTGTTTTTAACCTTTTTCATTTTTATTTTACCGATGTTTTTTTTTTTTACTCCCTTATTTCCCCCCTTTTTTTCTACATTAAAAATTTTACAAGAGAGCCCTTCCTGGTGGCGCAGTGGGTTAAGCAACGCACTATGAAGCAAACCATAGCCACTGCAGCATGAGTTCGATCCCTACCACCAGCTGGGAAGGTGACCTACACGGCACAGGCAGACCTCTCCTGCCTGACCTGCTGTTCCCCTTAGCAGTGGATTTCAGTCCATCTGCCAGTTCTACTCTCTGCTCTGTCTGGTGGATTCTCTCACCGCTCCGCACCTCTGGCCTGTACCCCAGTGCTTGTGTGCATAAATAAATAAATCTTTTAAAAAATAATTTATAAGAGTTTGGATAATTGAATTGTTTTTGTTTAGTAGTTATATTTTTATGACTAGATGGCATTCCCTTTTATGTTCATTATTTTTACCAAATTCAGTTGTTCTGAGCCACATTTCAGATGTAAATTTTGTAAAGAGAGACTTCTATCAGATTTTGTCAATTAAAAACCCTTCTTAAGAATTGCATATATAGTTTTAGCTGTTCTGTTGTGACTGTGGCACGCTGTTAGTAATGATCGCCAAGCACTGGCAAAAAGACTGAAAATTTTTATCGTTTTCTAGTGAGACAACAAAGGAATCAGATGCTTGGGGGTGTTGCGGGCTTGGGCAGGAAGTCCCCGACAAAAGAGGAGAGTCTGGAGCTGTCGTTGCTCCGGTGTTAAGTCGGTGTTAAGTCCCCAAAGACCGCGTGCAGAGGCTGAGAGCAGCAGCGACAGCCTGCCCTCCTGAGTTGCTGCTGAGTTGCATCCCTGGAAAGATGGAGGCGCCCTCCCTCCCTCCCCACCCCCAGCTGGTTGAAGAAAGAGTAGGTCTTCTTGTCCTTTGTGATCAGATTGCTCCATTATCTCCCACCCAGCCCCACCCCCACACCATTTCTTCTCTGCTGTCACGATTAATTACAGGCTGTGTGCTACCATTTCAGGTGGGTGGCAGTGGTGTCGCTGTCACCCTCTGCTTATAGTACTGGGTCACCTTGTCTCTGGTACATGCAATAATATCTTTTCTGGCAGTTTCAAAGGGAGCTTTTTATGTGGTTAGTGTGAAATTTGATCAAAGCGAGACACCGCAGCAAAGCTGTTCACTTGTTTTCCCTGGGACAGGGATCTGTTCTACTCCTGTGAAAATGGTAACTACTTCTATTTCTGGTGTCACAGTGCTTTGCTCCTCTGAGGTAAGGCCCTTGTCACCGTTTAACTCCTGAAGGGATAGGTTTGGGTTGTTGTTTTTTTTAATTTGGAGGTTAAGAGTACTATCTTCGATTATATGGTGCGTATCCTGACACCAGTATCTACTAGCAGTGTGACCTTGGACCAGCCATGTCTTTCAGTGCCTGAGCTTCCCCTTCATAAAATGGAAGTGACCCTGGAACTCTGGTGGAGGATGAATGAAGCGTGTGCATGCCTCAAAGTGTGAAGCTGTACCCCTTGAGTAACTAGATTTGGCAACAGATGGTTAATCAATAAAATATGACAACCTTTTAAAGAAACGGCGCTAGTATCACTCCCATCTCATAAGGACATGAGGGTTGATGCTGCATATCAGGAAGCATCCACTAAATGTGGCATCTGTCATCAGGGAGAAGGGGCATTGCCATCTCCAAATGCCCACGTCTACCTCAAGGTACGGTGCTGGCCGGCATCTCACGGTGGCCTTTTCCCTCTTCCAGTGACTTACTGTCTCCAGATTCAATCCTGAGTTGTCTGTATCCTGGGGATCATGGGAAGAAAACTCCCAATCCAGCCAACCAGTACCAGTTTGATAAAGTTGGGTGAGTCGGTGGCCTCTCTCCTTCTGAGACTCTCTGGTGATTTAAGCCCAACCCTGGAGTGTTGCTAGGGCCAGAGACCTCCCGGGGGAGCAGAAGGGACTGTGGGCGGGAGGGACTGCTGTGGCAAGAAGAAACAGATGCCCTTTCCTGCTCATGAGACCAAGGAAGGTCATGGAAGGGTAGGAAATGGTAGAAGGACCAAAACTTGGAGGACATGACACAATCAAAATGTTTAACATTTTATTTCTGAATTTTAAAACTTTTATAAATCAGTATGCCAATGAAGAGATCACTGATGTTTTGCTCGTGAGTTGAAAACTGCTGGGGAAAAAGAAAAATGAACATTGGAGAGATGAGGTTCACAGTAGGGAATTGATGAAATTAAGACTTTGCTGACAGCCTGGCAGAGCCTGCAGGACTGGCCTCTTGGGTGGGAGGTGAAGATGGGAGCAGGGTCGTGTCCTGTGACCCCTGCAGGAGTAAGTGACTGAAGAAATAATTTTATTCTGTGTTCTCTTCTGTAGCATCCTGACTTTGAGAGACTACGTACTTGACCTTGGTCATCCTTATTTGTGGGTGCAGAAACTGGGTGGCCTCCACTTCCCCAAAGAGCAGCCCCAGGTGTGTGTACTGGGCCAGTCTCCATGGCTGAGGAGCTCTATTTCTTCTGTAAACTCCGGAAGGACTTTTTTTTTTTAAAAGATTTTTATTATTTATGCATACAAGAGCTGGCGTACAGATCACCAGAGACAGAGGGGGAGAACAGAACAGGCAGATGGACTGAAATACACTGCTGAGGGGAGCAGTGGGCGAGGCAGGAGAGGTCTGCTGTGCCATGTGGGGCCCTCCCTGGCCAGGGATCGAACTCACACTGCAGTGGCTGCGGAAGCTCCGCAGTGTGGTGCTTAACTCCTTGTGCCACCAGAGAGGCTCCCGGAAGGACTTTTGATCGCTTTTGGAGCTTTGGACTAGCAGAGTGCTTTCTCTAGGGGCTGTAACCTGCCACTCAGGACACTAAAACGTCTGAGGCCTCAAGTGTCTCGGTGCCTTTTGTCATCTCCTGAGCCTGCTAGACCCAGCGACCAAAGCAGCATGGGTCTTGCTCTACGTGCAGCCTGGCCCTGCACGTCTTGTGTCCAAAGACACCAGAAGTGAGATATAGTCATCTCCCCAGGGCTCTTGGCACGTTAGAAGCCTGCCTTTCTCAGGAGCTCTTGAGAACCTAGCAGCTGCATCTGTGTCGGGGTTCCATGTCTGTCCTGTGACAGCAGGTGAACCCCGATGTTCATGGAAAGTGGCCAGCTCCGGGCTTGGGCGGCAGGCAGGTTGTGGGAGAGAGGTGGTGCCTGGGTGGAAAGATGTGGCGCACTGAGTGGGTGCTGCTCATGTCATCCACAGCACACGGTGATTGCTGACCATTCACTGAGCGCCAGCCACATGGAGACCACCATGAAACTGCTGAAGACCAGAGTGCAGTCCCGACTGGCCCTCCACAAACAGTTTGCGTCCCTGGGTAAGCTGGTGTGTTAGCACCATGCCTGGAAAGCTGCCCAGACCACACTGGGACAACAGTTACTTACCCCTTCACTCGCTTTTCTTAAATCCTGATGACAACGAGGACTCTTCCTCGCTCTTGCTGAACAGCATGGTTGGTGGGACTTCTGGGGGACACAGTTAGCAGATTGGCGAAGAGCAGCTTATTCTAGGTTGTACGTACCAGATTTTGATGCACATTTGACAATTATAGGAGCCTAATTCATGCCGAGAAATAAGCATGGCACTGGGAGAAGAACTGGGTACACAGTAGAGGCAGCCCTGCCTGCGTGGATTGTATTCAACTTACTTGAATACTGCTGTCAGGGATGCACCCCTCTTCTCTCCCTCAAGACCTACTCAGCTGACACCCTCCAGAGTGAGGTTGAGCCTCTGTCTTTTTCATAATTGCCCAGGTAATTCTGATGAGCCACTGACCAAGGTGGTGGCCATATTGGGGCTTTTTGTTGTTTATTCATTAAGTTGTTGTGAAGGTGTTGCAGGTGGTCAGGGGAGGGGTTAAGATTTTTCTGACCTAAAAGAATCACTCTCAGGAAAGATACCGGGTTCCATTAACCCATCTGCACACCCCACTCCTCCAGCAGTTCTTGATCTGTCAAGGGCAGCGTTGCTTGCTCCCCACCGGCACTGCTGCATTTGTTTTGTCCCAAGGTTGGTTGGTTGTCATCCTCCACGGTTACTGTGCTGGCGTATTTGCTTATTGAAACGCCAGCAGGAATTTAGCCTGCAGCCGTTGTCCAGCTCTTTTCCCTTAGAGAAACTGACACAGAACACTTGTGTCCTTTCCTCCTTCAAGGTCAGCTGTGAAAACAGCGCTCTTGGCTATTTGATCTAATTAATAGTCAGCGCTGCACAAGTGCTGTCACTGGTTCTGGCTGCAGGGGTTTTATTTGGCTGGCCATCATTTACATTAAGGTTAAGGTTTCATAACTCCTGGTGCTGGGTACGGCCATAAGCACAGCTTTGGGTGAGGGCTGTTTGGGTGCCTCCATTCCTGATACATGTTCACCTGGGCACCTACCAAATACGGGGTTTACCTGGACAGCTGTTAGTGCCATTTGAGCACTCCAGAGGATACTAGTTACCCCACTGTGGTACCTGGTTTTTATCTGTGACACCTCTTATCTTGCTCTCTTTTAGAACATGGCATCGTGCCAGTTACCAGCGATTGCCAGTACCTCTTCCCTGCAAAGGTTGTCTCTCGCCTGGTGAAGTGGGTGACTATTGCCCATGAGGATTACATGGTAGGTGGAGGAACGACCGGTCACCCTTGGGGACTGCAGGCCCATGTCACCGTTCAGCTCTTGGCTCTCCACCTAAAGGGCAGGGGATTTGCTAGAGGAGCCAGCAGTTCATTCCTTGTCCATGGTGACTTCTAGGAGCTGCATTTCACCAAAGACATTGTGGAGGCAGGCCTGGCTGGAGACACCAATCTGTACTACATGGCACTCGTGGAACGGGGCACAGGTAATGGTCTGCTCATCACCGTGGTTCTAAATAAGGGGTGTCACTAAGAAAAAATGTTCCCGGGGTTTGCACAAAGCAAACAGATCGTACAATCCTGCCATAGGAACTTAGCAAAGTGGTGATGGTGAGAGCCTCCAGGACTTGTTTTGCAGCACAGATACACCAGTACTTTAGCTCATTTAGTCCCCTCAACGGTCCTGGGGATGGTTGTATCGCCATGTTATAGGTAAGGAAATTGAGCCTTCGTCACAAACACAGTCCGATCCTGAGTCCTTAGCCCCTTTGCTTCACTGCTTTCTAGAATCAGACACCTGTTCTTCCCCGTCTTCACAGCGGGGCTGACATGTCACTCACGGGTTGTGAAGTACCAGGTGGCAGGACTACTACCCTCCTTAGGTGCATTCTCTGGAGACATTAACTGTGACTTCTCACAGTTGTCACAGCAAGTCACAGCACCTGATTTGCAAGGCCTCCTGCTGGAGCCACCAAGGTATTGCCAGTGGTGCAGTTGTCCGAGCCCATCCTTGGCACGCCTGGCACTGCACGCAGGCTCTGACCCGGGGCTCAGTGCTGTGGCTTGCAGAGCCAAGGAATTGCCTGTAGTCCTGAGGGTGAGATATGTAGGGAACGGTTGTACTCTGATACTCAGATTCTCTATCCTGATTTTTCCTTCATTTTTTTCTTTCATGTCTTTTTAAAATATTCTGAGGAAATTGAATATTTCAGGTACAGTTGAGATCCCCTGATTGTCCTACATTTCCTCCCTCATCAGAGGTGATTACTATTTGGAATTTATGCATTTGCTTTCCATCCTCTCCTTTTTTAAAAAACACTTTAAAAAAAGATTGATTTATGCATATAAGAACTGGGTATAGGCCAGAGGTATGGAAGGTAAGAGGATTCACCAGAGACAGAGCGGGGAGCAGAACAGGTAGAGCTACTAAAATACACTGCTGAGGAGAGCAGCAGGCGAGACAGGAAGAGGTCTGCTGCACTGTGTGCGTGAGCTCTCTGCTGGAGATCGAACTCAGGACCCGGTGGTGATAGTGCTGAGACTTAACCTCTTGGCCACTAGGGAGGCCCCTTTTAAAAATATTTTTACCTCACCCCTAAACAACATATGGTACTATTTTGAAAGGGTATAAGATATGCAGTCCAAAAAATTTATCCAAAATTTACCCCAAAGGTAACCCACTAGAAGGCGTCAGTTCTGCTTCCTGATTAAGCAGATGAATTTTTGGAAAGCTAATAAGTATTCTAGATTCATACATAGAATGAATATGATCATTAAAAAATTTGTTGTATGCCAGCCTCCATGGTGGTGCAGGGGTTAAATCTCAGCGCTGTCAGATTATTGCCAGCCACTATGGCATAGGTTTAATCCCCAGCCATGGAGCTGGAGCACATAGCACAGCAGCCCTCTCCTGCCTCGCCCGCTGCTCCCCTCAGCAGTGTGTTTCAGTCCATCTGCCTGTTCTGCTTCTCACTGTCTCTGGTGGATCCTCTCCTTCCTGCCATCCCCCATGCCTCTACCTACACCCCAGTTCTTGTGTGCATAGATAAATAAAAAGAAATTTAAAATAAACTAAAATTTACTTGCATGCATTGTAGCATTTGAAAATTTAAGAATGGAATTTAGATGAATTGTGGGCAACAACTCCAAATATTTATAATCCTTAAACCATTTTACCACGGATTCGTTAGAAAATTTTACGGAGTACAGATTACAAACAGAAGATTGGTGAACAGAGATAAATCCCGAAATATACGTGAACTGTTATGACAGAAACATTGCAGCTGTGGAGAAAGGAATCACTCTAATAAATGTGACCACCCGGAAAAATGGTCTTAGAAAGAGTGATCTTAACCTGCACTCTCTTACCCTGTTATTTGAATTACTGATGAGTTGAAGCATCTTTTCCACCCCCATAAATAACAAAAAAGGAATGGCATTTGTAGCCCATTGGCAGAGGGGCTATATGTCATCCTGTTCTTATCACCAGAGAAAACATGTTCAAAATTACAAATAATTCACTCAGTGATGATGAATACAGCTTTGCCATCCAGCAGTCTTGGCTAACTCAGCATTGCTCAGAACCTCAGTTTCCTATACATAAAATAGGGCTGATGATTGTGTCGCCCATCTCACAGAATCATGGTTAAGATGAAAGAAAGCATGCATGAAGGGCTTAGCACACAGTAAGAATTCATCAGTACTGCTTAGAATATAGTACTCTATAAATATTGCCTATTTTAAGAAAAGTTTTCACAAAATTTTTAAAAAAGGAACAGAATATTGTCATTTATAAATGTTGATTTATATTGATTTACCTCTGAAACCACATTATTTTTTTTAAAAAATCTATAACAGAATAAAGAAAATATATTTCACTGATACAGTAGCTGACGCACAATATTCTTGAAAAGAAAGAATAAATAGTAAGTCTCCATGTGGGCAAATTCCTAACTTGCTGGCAGATAAAGACTTCTTGGACAGACCCAGTATGGACCAGGATCTGGGAGGCCCCACACTTCTGTGTGCTTGGAGGAACCAGAGTTACAGGACTTCACATTCTAAACCGGCAGTTCCATTTAAGAGATTCCAGAACAGATCTGTAGTCAGCCCCGGTATCACTGGGATGATCATGCGATAGCTGAGCCAGCCTTGGAGTCCAGTGAGAGGGTGACTGCCAAACTGGGTTTCCAGAGCTGATTTTGCCTCCTGTCTCTTCTCAGCCAAACTCCAGGCCGCTGTGGTTCTGAACCCAGGTTACTCCTCTATCCCACCCATTTTCCAGCTGTGTCTGAACTGGAAAGGGGAGAAAACCAATAGCAATGATGACAACATTCGGGTAAGGCCTGGCAGTGGGCGACGGGAGGAACAGAAGGAGCTCCTTGGGGAGGGGGGGATGGAGATCAATATCGTGTTTATTCACTCACTCATGGGCACTGCAGTCGATTCCAGATCTTGACTATTGTAAATAGTGCTGCAATAAACGGGGTAGCATATGCTTCTTCAAATTAGTAGTTCTGTATTTTTTTAGGTAAAGATCAGAATTTTGGGTAAATACCAGGTAAGACTTGCTGTAGCTGAGGGCTTGGGCACAGACACGAATCCCAGGACAGGGGGACCTGTCAGGATTTGTGGAATTTGCTGGAGATTACATGGCATAGTAGAGGAAAGAGCCCAGACCCATTTCAACTACTACCTTACCTGGGATCCACAGATTTCCCCAACAGAGATACTATGAATATCTGCCTTAAAAACTCATGTCTTGTGCTTCTGTAAAAATGTGAGTGAACTCACAAGCAACAGCGATGTGTGAGATCATTGCAGCTAGTAGTAATGTGCTGATTTATTTGATTGCCCAGCAGCTGATGAGTAGAGCACATGTTTAACCCTAACACCTGCTGACCTGGGCCTTGTCTTGAGATTCCTTCTCTCCACATCTCTGATTTCTTGATCTTCGCCTGTTAGACAGGGAAGAGTAGGGTCAGAATTCAGAAGGCCCATTGTCGTGGGAGGGAGCCTTAGGACGAGCCACTCGCACGTGATCTGGCGTGACCCAGCTCCCGCAGCAAACCAGCTGCAGCTCATGTGGAGCCGTCAGGCCAGTGGTCAGGGAAATGCAGGACTCCGGCTTCCCCCCCTCACAGGCCATGGAGAGTGAGGTCAACGTGCGCTACAAGGAGCTGTGCGGCCCCCGACCCAGCCATCAGCTCTTGACCAACCAGCTGCAGCGGCTGTGCGTGCTGCTGGATGTCTACCTGGAGACTGAGAGCCACGACGACAGTGTGGAGGGACCTAAGGAGTTTCCCCAGGAGAAGATGTGTCTGCGACTTTTCAGGTGAGTGGGGAGGCAAAGACGCTGGGGCTTTTGGAATCCCCTCCCAAGGGAATGTGGGGCAGAGAGAGATCGGAGCCCAGCATGGAGGACACATGCGTTCCAAGGTGCTCTTGTCTTACTCACAGTGGAAATGAAAATCCTAAGGCCAGATTTCTTGCAGAGCGCTTGCTCCTTCCTTCCTGAAACCCTGCAGCCTGTTCCTCACCATGTGGCCCAGGTGTTCTTCTTGCGCATCCCTGGAGGTGCTCTGACGACCGCCCACTGAGCAGGCAGCACTGGGCTGTGCACCCAGAGGATTTGGCTGAACTTTACTTTCTACACTTCTGTGGGAAATAGGGTTTGCTTTTTACTGTCCAAATTAGCCTTTTCTTTTTAAGGATTTATTTATTTATGCATACAAGAAATGGGGTACAGGCCAGAGGTATGGGGTATGAGAGGATCCACCAGAGACAGAGTGGGGAGCAGAACAGGCAGATTAACTGAAATAAAGAAGCAACGGGTGAGGCAGGAGAGGTCTGCTGTGCCATGTGTTCACCTCCCTGATCGGTGGTGGGGCTCAAACTCGTGCTGCTGTGACTGCGGTCTGCCTCATAGTGCATTGCTTAACCTATTGTGCCACCAGGGAGGCCCCCCACGTTAGCTTTTCAACTATATGCATCCCTATCAGTTCCCAGTCTGCTGTAGTCTTCCTAGGAAACACGCCTCTGAAAATCTCGGCTTTAGGCAGTCAGAGATTACAGAATGAACCAGCTCTGAGGTCAGCCTTTGTTGCACACCAGCTGTGTCACCTTGGAAGAGTCACTTAAGCTCAGCTCTGAGCTGTCTCCTAAAGACTGAAGTGCAAGTATTTCCTTCTAACGCATGTTTAGTTAGACATAATTCATGTCAAGCATCCAGAACGGTTCCTGGAACAAGACTGGCTCAGGAAATGAGAGCAGGTCCCGACTGCTCAACAGAGTGTCTGGATTCTTGGCACTTCTGGCATCTTCTCCTTCCTCTCAGGCAGTGCGTCTTGCTTTTTGTCCTCTCATGATTTTTTGTTCTTAAAGAGTCAGTTTCAAAACTCAAGAGTCCACTGCTTTGGGTTTCTCTTCCCTTTGGGGTGTGAGGTTGGGTGGGAGGAGGTCAGGAGAGGAAGAGGGGCTGTAATCTGTTTCTAATGGAACATGTCCCTGTCCCCTGTCAGTGTAAAAGGTGCCTTACCTGCCTTTGTCTTGTTCGCTGACAGCCAATCCCAGCTCCTGGAAGCTTTCCCAGCATCTACCCTCTTCTGTCTGACACTTCCACCTGGCCTGGTTCTTTGTGTTTTCTGCTAATAACCAGCTCCAGCCCCATGTGGCTGCTGAAAAGGATAGCCATTGGCTGGATGTTGGTCCCTTCTAGGACTTGCTCTCCCTGGTGGGTCTGTGTGAATCTTAGCTTTTTTCACCCTCCCAACCCCCTGTAACACATTGCCAGGGTGGGAACTTTCACATGGCCAGTGTTATTTCCTGCTGTCTAATGGTTCCCAGAAGCCCCCTTTCCTGAACTGCTGAGCTCCTGTGTCAAGGCGTTCTGGGAAGGTGTTCCTTTGGCAATTAACTCAGAGCCAATTAACTCCACAGCTGGTGAAATAGGAGAAGTAAGGTTCTTGGCCTGGGTGTTCATCTGCCCACTGGGCTCAGACAAAGGTATGTGCTTCCGGCCTGCATATCAGGAGACCAGAGGTCTGGCTCTGCCCCTGCCTGGTACCTCTACCTGGGCACCTTTGATAAGTTACATCTGAGACTGGCCTCGGTGACCTTTCGCCCTCCTGGTGTTCATGGTCGTGAACAAAAGTTTTGGGGCCAAAATGGTCAAGGTTCACATCGCAGCTCCTGCTCTGTGATTAGGGTCTACACTTAGCCCCTTTAGATTCCTCATCAATAAAATAGCACCTACCTCAGGTGTGTTGGGAGGTGGTGAGATTAGATGAGATGGAGCATGGAATGTGCCGAGCACAGCAGGCAGAGAAGCCCTCACTTTAGTAAGTGAAATGAAATCCTTTCTCCTTTCATCGCTACAACCCCCTTCTCCCCTTTCTCTCTGATGCTTAATGCCAGCAACTTTGTTGTTGTCTAAAGACTTACTTATTTATGCATACAAGGACTGGGGTACAGGCCAGAAGGATGGGGGTGGGGTGAGAGGATTCACCAGAGACAGAGCAGGGAGCAGAACAGGCCGATCTACTGAAACACTCTTGAGGGGCGAGGCAGGAGAGGTCTGCTGCGCCACGTGGGTCAGTCCCTGGCCGGGGATCAAACTGGTGTTCCAGTGGCGGATGTCTTTAGAGTGCTGCAGCTCAACCCCTTGCACCATCAGGGCGACCCTCTTACTATCTTTGTTTCACTTCTTTTTTCCTTTTTCTCTCTCACACTCACATTCACACATCCTCTCTGTACTCCTTCAGACCGAGATCCAGGTGTCACCTGCTGGTTACCAGTGAATGTCAGCCATAGGCAGGTGACTGAGGCTCTTTGGAGTCCCGTGGAAAAGGACTCCCTATGAAGCTTTGCTTGGGTGCCTGGGGTTCACCTGAAGCGTGAAGCTTTCAGGGGTCACAGCTTTAGCTGTTCCTGTCAGCCTGCCTGTGGCCAGCAGGTTTTGGCATCAGATTTGGTTTTGAATTTTGTTTTGCTGTTTGCTGAGCATTGGGTAGTTTATCTCCCTGGGCCTGTTTCTTCATCTGTAAAATCTACAGTGATAAAAGTAGTATTTTAGAAGCAGTAGATGTAAAGCACACTCCTCTTGACAGGCATTTTGTGCAAATGCTTTTTATGTCCAGATTCCTGCATGGGACTCTGCAGAGAAGAATTTTAAATTGCATAATTCTTTTATTACAGAAATAAAACATGTTTGTCGTTAAGCATATAGACAGCAATGAGCAGTGCAAAAAGTGAGACTGCCCAAATCCTGCCCCCAGCAGTGTCCACTGTCAGGGAGGAACCTTCCAGATTTGTGTTTATACTTTTGCAAGCATGTAAAGACAGTTTTACAAAATTGGCATCATGTCTTACACACTGCTCTGCAGTCTGCTTTTCTCATAAAGCAATGCCCTCCCCCCACCAAATACACTAGTACTTCTTTGTGTGGATGAGCTATAATTTATTTTATCAGCTCAGAGAACACAGAATTAACTCCTCTTTCCTCTTCTGTATCTCTAGGGGTCCCAGCAGGATGAAGCCATTTAAATATAACCATCCTCAAGGATTCTTCAGCCACCGCTGACTTCCCACTCAGCCCACCAATTCCCCTCAAGGCCCCAAGTGCTGTACCACTGCTTTCTACTGTGGCCCACATGTGGCTCTTGATATTCTCCAAAGACAGGTTTTTTTGTTTATTTTTTTTATTTCTAGCCTATTAAAATGTCACCTGAAGAAATGGCCTTTGTTTTGTGGTTCCTTGGGGACTGAGGGGAACAACACGCTTTGCAGTTTGGAATTGCAGGTGGGAGCCACTGCACAGTGTGAAAGAGCATTTGTGGGGAGGCTTCCTGTAGGCGGTCAAGAAAAGCAGAGTGCGAAAGATTCTGACTGCAGAGAAATGCTGCCCACTTGTCCATACCTTGCTTCTGCTCTGCAAAGTCCTCACTTTGGTATTATCCCAAGTCCGTGCTGCTTGGAGATGACGGGGAAAGCCAAGGTCGGCATAGTGGAAGAAGCAAAAGCACTTCTTTTTCCTCCCCTCACTCCACCAGTCCTGTCAGTGTCTCTCATGACCAGATTTTCTTTGATGCTTGGAAGTTACAGATACCTAACAGCAACACATGTGGAGATAAGCACTTCACAGGAGTAATTATCAATGTTGCAGGATTCCTCCAAGTCGGCGAGAGCAATTCTGAGAGTTTCAAGTGGAGCTGCCATCCAGTGAGGCTCTAGCAGAGCAAGACCAGGTGACCACTGAGGAGACTCTCCATGGTGATGACATGATCAGTGTCTCAGGAAATAATGGTTTAACTCTTAAGGATTTTTAAAAGGGGTCCTGGGAAAATAGGTAACACCCTCTAAAATGTTTACAAAATGACCTTCGTAATTTTGCAAAGATTGAACAAAGTGAAGGATGGCATAAAGAGCTTGTAGGCCACGTGTCAGGAAAGTTATACACTGCCACCCCCAGAAGTAACTCAGTACTCAATTTTTTATACATTTTAAGAAATGAAAAGATGTAAAAATATTTAAGCATTATCACATCACAAGTGCAATCTAACATTTGCTAGCTACAAGAGGAAATTCTCCAGATTTATGGAGCTGTAATTGACAGAACATTGTGTGAGTTTAAGCTATACAATGTGCTTGATGCACATATATTGTGATACACGATATATAGTATATGTGCTCAGATATATATTAACCTGTATGACCACAATAAGGTTACTTTTTATTAATTTTGGTGTTTTTTGGATTTTTTTGCATTATGGTGTAGGCCAGTGGTGTGGAGAGGTGAGAGGATTCACCAGAGACAGTGAGGAGCAGAACAGGCAGATTTACTGAAATACACTGCTGAGGGGAGCAGGTCTGCTGTGCCATATGTGGGTTAGCTCCCTGGCTTGGACTGAACTCAGCCATAGTGATGAAAGCACTGAGACTTAACCCCTCGGCCATTAGGAAGGCCCTGCAATAAAGGTAAGTAATAAATCTTCCACTTTACATGGTGACCTTTTGTGCATATGGATTGAAAACTTTAAGATCTCTTAACTTTAATCTCAACACCTTTTTAAAAAAAAAAAAATTATGCATACAAGAGCTGGGGTACAGGCCAGAGTCACAGAAGGTGAAAGGACTCACCAGAGACAGTGGGGAGCAGAACAGGCAGATGGACTGAAATACACTGCTTAGGGGAGCAGCGGGGAGACAGGAGAGGTCTGCTGCGCCATGTGGGTCCCTTCCTTGGCCGGGGATCGAACTTGCGCTGCTGTGCTGTGGATGTTTCACATTGCAGCACTCAACTCGCTGTGCCACGAGAAAGGCCCCTACCCTCCACAACTTTTTTTTTTTTAAAGACTTATTTATTATGCATACGAGCACTGGGGTACAGGCCAGAGGTGTGGGCAGTGAGAGGATCCACCAGAGACAGCGTGGGGAGAAGAACAGGCAGATGGACTGAAATACACTGCTGAGGGGAGCAGCAGGCAAGGTAGGCGAGGTCTGCTGCGCCATGTGGGTCCCCTTCCTGGCCGGGGGCAGGAATCAAACTCGTGCTGCAGTGACTACGGTTTGCTTCATAGTGTGTCGCTTAACCCACTGCGCCACCAGGGAGGCCCCACAACTTGTAATACACATTTTTCTTCTACAAATCTTTGAAGTTTGGTCCCCATTGTAAGTGTAGTCACAAGTCTTAAGTGGACTTACTGATTTTCTTATGTCTCTGAAATGAAAGCTGTCACCACCTGTACTCTCGGCTGATCAGTGAGCATCTGAGTGACAAGAACTTTTGAGGAACAATTAGGAGACGCCAGCCCTGCCAGGGTTCATCATTTTACAGGGAGAAACAGCCCAGTGAGGAGAGAATGGCACTTGAGGTGACTGTCAGTGCTTCTCTTTCCCTTCCGCCTCCATCATTCCTTTGAAGTCTAGAGGTAGATACTCTGCATCCCAGCAATCCTCAAACTTCAATATGTTAGTGAGATCCCCTAGGGAGCTATTAGAAATAGATTCCCAATCCCCACTAATATTCCGACTCAGTTGACCTGAGATGGGCTGAGAAAGTCTATTTTTATAAGTTCCCCAGGTACAAATTGTCCTAGTCTCTTTTTAGAAGGTGCTGTACATTCTTCCCTTCCCTCATTTTTCTTGGTGACTCCTCAAATAATACAGATAGGTCTTTTCTCTGTGCAGCTCCCCCTCTTATGTCTTCTGCACCTTGGACAGCAACATGAACTTCTGGGCACTTTTTCTGTCCATGTGGTAAGATCTTCTTGCCTCGGCCCTGACCTACTTGCTCTGTCTGTCCCTGCTGGCATTCCCTTGGTCTGGGCACCTTCAGGACTTTCGTCACACCACCTGTGCTGAATAAGATTGAAATGGCACCTAAAAATAGTTTTCTTTAATGGCCCTGCATTGCAGCCTCCACATTCTTAGCTGGGAGGCAGCCAGACTGACTCAGCATCTCTGACTCCGGCTCATCTCTGGAAGCCAGGACAAGGTTGCAAAGACAGCCTATGAGAGCTGGGAGGAAGCTGCTTCCCAGGCAGGGGATGTAAGAGCCTGTCTCCCTCCTCTTCAAAGGAACAGTCTGAACCCTTCAGAAGGGTTTTAAAACAGACAAGAAACCAGGACAAGCCAGCCCTTTTGAGCTGCAAACTGAGCCTTTTGTGCTAAGGGGGGTAGGTTAAAGGGAAGGGCCTGGCTTGTTCCCTCCACAGTCAATATTGACCTTGACCTTTCTTGGGGCACTTTCCAGCCTGGAGCCCCCTGTCTGCCATTCCCCCCACATCTGGGAGTCAGTCTGGGTTCCTTGCCAACCATATTCTTGGTTTCTTCTTTCTTTTGTTCCCAGCTTACTGTTTAACTATTTTTTCTACAAATAAATTCCAAAGGCCCTTTTTATTTTTTTTTAAAGATTTATTTATTTATGCATACAAGAGCTGGGGTACAGGCCAGAGGTGTGGGGGGTGAGAGGATTCACCACAGAGAGCTGGGAGCAGAACAGGCAGATCAACGGAAGTACACTGCTGAGGGGAGCAGCGGGCACAGCAGGAGAGTTCTGCAGCGCCATGTGGGTCCCCTCCCTGGCCGGCAGCAGGGATCGAACTCGTGCTGCAATGGCTGCAGTTTGCTTCATGGTGCATTGCTTAACCCACTGCGCCATCAGGGAGGCCCAAGGCCCTTTTTATTTTAAGGATGTTCCTGATGGTCATTAGGGAAACAAAGTTAAAAGCCCTGTGCTTTTACAGGAGCAGCCCTGCCAGGCTGCCAGAGGAAAGTTCTTCCTGCTGTGTATCCCTAACTGCCTGTTCCATGGTGTTCTGCAGCCTGCTGATGAAAACATGTGTTAAGCACCTATTTTGGGCCAGGCCCTGTGCTAATCACGCTTTTACATTCACTGTCCTAATTAATTATAGGAGGCCACCAAAATGTACACATTCCCTTCATTTGTACAGATGAGAAAAGTGAGGCTTAAATGAACTTGTCTGTGCTCCAGGGTCTTGAGCTGCCCGCCCAGCGCCAGGGTGCGAGGCCAGTAGATCTCAGGTCTATTGGCCTGCAGGGCTTTCTTTCCTACCCACAAGAACAGCTGCAGGCTCAACACAGACAACACTCTCCTTGGGCCGTATATTCACTTAAGCAAGCATCCAGGTTCATGTCACACGACCCGTGTGGGCCTTCTCCACTCCTGACCAGTTGTCTGACTCTGGGCAGTTGGCTTGGCTCACTAGGCCTCAGGGGTCCTCATCTACAACTGGGGGTAATAATAGAGCCCCCCTCACAGAGTGGTAGTTTTGGGAGCAACTGTAGCCGTGGAAGATACCTATCACTGCTCCGCAGAGGAGAGATTCTTGTCCCTGTGTGGAGAAAAGGCCTCTTGTGTCAGGAAGGACTTTCCTGCCTGATGCCTCCCATTCCCCGTTTTGTGTCAGGCTCTGGAAGCCCAGCTCTCTCTGGACTCTTCCTTCTTTGCCAACAGCTCATGTCCCCATCAGTGGCTAAACTGAGCTCTGAGATGAGAACTCACCCTGGACTTTCTCTGGAAAGAGTTCTTCCCCTTAAGTGTGCTAAACTGGTGGGACATAAAGCCTCAAGTTTCTGGAGGCCACACAGAAATATCCTGCTGAGAATGAAGCCTTCACAAAAGTAATGGCTGAAAAAAGGTGAAACAAGTGATAGCATCTTGGAGAAGAACCTTTAAAAATCCCCTGGATCGGGTCTCCCTGTGGCACAGTGGGTTGAGCGCCTCACTGAAGTATTCACAGCACAGCAGCGGGAGTTCAATCCTGGCCGGGAAGGGGACCCACGTGGCACAGCAGACCTCTCCTGCCTTGCCCGCTGCTCCCCTCGGCAGTGTATTTCAGTTGATCTGCCTGTTCTGCTCCCCACTCTGTCTCTGGTCAATCCTCTCACCTCCCATGCCTCTGACTTGTACCCCAGCTCTTGTGTGCATAAATAAATAAATCTTAAAAAAATTCCCTGGATCTAGCTATATCTAACTTTCCTCAATTCCTAGGTTATGTAAGCTAATATACTTATTATTAATTATCAGCAGCTGTAGTGTTTTGTTTAAACTGGTTTGATTCTGTTTTGACCACATGCAGCATAAACGATGCTGATGAGTATGGAAATTTCCAAAGCATCCCCTCAGGAGCTGCTGGGTCAGTATTCTCTGGAACATTATTGCTGTGGAGTTACCTTTGTTGCTCACTAAGAGCCTCTGCCCTCCTCCCTCTAGGCACTTAGTAGAACATCCCCTGATGTTAGATATAACTGTGTGCGTTGCTTTCCCAGTGAAATACTGTGTCACAGGGCCTCCCTGGTGGCACAAGGGGTTAAGTCAAAGCACTATGAAGCATCCACAGCCACGGCAGCATGAATTCTATCCCTGGCCAGGGAGCTGACCCACATGGCGCAGCAGACCTCTCCTGCCTTGCCTGCTGCTCCCCTTAGCAATGTACCTCAGTCCATCTGCCTGTTCTTCTCCCCACTCTGTCTCTGGTGAATCCTCTCACCCCCTGCACCTCTGGCCTGTCCTGTACCCCAGTTCTTATATGCATAAATAAATAAATCTTTAAAAAAAGAAATATTGTGTCACTTCTGGGTAGAGGCTGCTTCATAGTGCTGTGATTAACCCCTTGTGCCACCAGGGAGGACCCTAGATAGAGGGTGTAAGACTCTGTGTACAACATGTTCCCATTCCTTTGCTTCAGTGAATTTTGGAAGTCTGAGTTTCTATGGGTACCTAGTAGCCTGGTCCTTGAGTAACCTACCCACACTAAACCAACCCCACACTACAACACTGGATTGTAGTGTAACTGACAAAGATGCACTCTTTGGGTTAAGCCACTGAGATTTAGTTTTTTTGTTACTGCAGACATAAGCTAACCCATGCTTTCTGCATTAACCCCTCTGGGGGGGAAAATGAAGATGTTTTCATCAACCTGGTGCTATCAGATGAGTCAACAACTAGCCAGCAGAGTGACAGCTCTTAAAGAGGTCAGTTCCTTTCTACACGTCGTCTGTGTCTCCTAGGCCTCTGATACTTGACAAGCAATTCCTGAGGTTGGCTCTACTCGTTTTTCCTAAGTTTTGTTACCTTCCCAGAGGGAGGGTGACTTTGTTTAGCAGATGGTTAGGATCGGTTCTGCTTGGTATCTGCCCAGCTAATCCTGTCTACTTCAGGAAAAAGAGGAACGGGAGCTGGGCCCAGCCTGTGCTCTTGGGGATACCGTGAGAATACCATCAAGGAGAGCTGGAGCTTGTGACATTACAAGCATTCAGTATCTGCTTTGGGTGGCTGTGTTACATGTTCTTGGAGAAGACTGAGCAGGATAGCGGAATAAGGAAGCACTTATGTTCTGTAGTCACACAGGCCCCAATTTAGATCCAAGGAACACCTCTTCTTGGCTTTGAGAACTTTTTTTTTTTTAGAGATTTATTTTATTTATTTGTACATACAAGAGCAGGAGTGTAAGTTAGAGGTACGGGACGGGGGTGAGAGGATTCACCAGAAACAAAGTGGGGAGCAGAACAGGCAGATCGACTGAAGTACACTGCTAAGGGGAGCAATTGACGAGACAGGAGAGGTCTGCTATGCACCATTATCGGTTACTGCCCCAATCAGAGACCGAACTTGTACTGGTGCTGCAGTGGGTGCAGATAGCCTCACAGTGTTGCCACTTAACCCCTTGTGCCACTAGGGAGGCTGTGAAAAAGGAGTACTTTTGATCAATTACACATTCTATTTTCTCTTTTCCTTTTCATCTTACTTTTTGTTACAATTCATATTCATTGTATTAGGTAAATATTCTTACTTGCTAAATTGACTAGTATATAATTATACTTCCTCTTATAAGTAATTTTTTGTTTGTAGTCTTTGAAATTGAATATATCTTCTCACATTTTCCCATAGTTCAGTAAAAAGGAGTTCAATTTTATACCTGGTGAATCTTGCCAAATAATTTATCAGTTTAACTTCTTTCTTGGAATTTCCCTTCTCAAATACACTGCAGTCTGGACAGGAACTGCAAAGTTATTGTCCAAAAATTGGGGGCCTCCTTGGTGGCACAGGGGGTTAAGTCGCAGCTCTGTGAAGCTATCTGCAGCCACTGTAGCTTGAGTTTGATCCCCAGCCAGGGAGCTGACCCACATGGCGCAGCAGACCTCTCCTGTCTTCCCGCTGCTCCCCTCAGCAGTGTATTTCAGTGGCTCCACCTGTTCTGCTCCCTACTCTGTCTCTGGTGAGTCCTCTCACCCACCCTGCACCTCTGACCTGTACCCTGTTCTTGTATGCATAAATAAATCTTTTAAAAAAAACTGTCTCTTTGTTGTTATCCCAGAGAGTTTCATCTTTTGTGTTGTTCTTGTTTCTGTGCTCCTGGGTTTTCTATTTCTTGCTTTCTGTTCTTTTGCTAGACCATGTCCTCTACTGACTTTCAGAGAAAGGATTTGGGGATGTTACTTCTTAGGGCTTTAGTTGCCTTAAGTTGTCCTTTTTTCCTACCCTCTTATTTATCAGTATAACCATTTTGGTAGTTTCTCTCATTGCTGCTAGAAGGTTCAGGCCATTCTGGTTCTTCATCCCATTTTTCCCTCACTTGAAGCTTTTAGAATTCTGTGTCCTGGGTTCTGAGTGTTGGGTGCAGTTTATGTGACTCAGGTAGGCTAAATCTACACTAGACCTAGAATTTAGCATGTGACCCAGCAGGTCCAATCAGTGTTCCATCCTCTCTGGCCTCAATGATTGATTTTGGGATGAGCTTATGACCCCATCATCTAATGAGACTCAGTTTTCAGACTGGCTGAACTGGTGAGGAGAGAATCTCTCTCTCCCTGGTTTTTACCTAGACAGGTGCAAGCCCAGAGCTACTTAGGGTCTCCATGAATTGAAGGCGATCCTGAGAGAGAGGCTCTATTAGTCATCTACTTTTGTGTAATCAACTATCCCAAAATTTAGAGGTTTAAATCAATAAACATCTACTATCCAAGTGCAGCCTCGCTGGTTGCTTCTTCCTTAAGGTCTCCTACAAGGATTCAAACGAGTGTTGTCAGGGCTGCAGTCTCATCTGAAGGCTTAACTGGGGAAGATCATTCAAATGGTTTTGGGAGGATTTGATTCCTTGTTGAACTGAGGGCCACTGTTCCTCACTGACTTTTGGCCAGAAATGTCCCTAATTATATTTTGTTGTCACGTGACTCTCAGAGTATCTCACAGCATGGTGGCTGGCTTCCACCAAAGTGAGCCAGTGAGAGAACAAAAGAGACCAAGCTAAAACAGAAGCCAGAATCTTTTTAAATTTTTTTTAAGATTTATTTATTTATACATACAAGAGCTGGGGTACAGGCCAGAGTCCAGAGCGGTGAGAGGATTCACCAGAGACAGAGCGGGGAGAAGAACAGGCAGACTGACTGAAACACACTGCTGAGAGCAGCAGCGGGCGAGGCAGGAGAGGTCTGCTACGCCATGTGGGTCCCCTCCCTGGCCAGCGGCAGGGATCGAACTCTTGCTGCAGTGGCTGCACTTTGCTTCATAGTGCATTGCTTAACCCACTGCGCCACCAGGGAGGCCCCCAGAATCTTTTTAAATCTACTCTCAGGAATTACATCCTATTACTGTGCCATGTTCTAGTTTTTAGCAGCAAGTCCCTTGGTCAGGCTCACATTTAAGGGGAGGAAATTACAAACAGCATGAATACCAGAAGGTGGGGGTCGTTGGGAACCATTTTAGAGGCCACTGATCACATTAGCCAACACTGAGGATAACAGAGCTGAGAAACAAGACATGATCAAGTATCAATGCCTTCATTTCAATCCATGAATCCAGCTGGGCCTAAACTTGCACCATCCTTGAGTGTTTCAGTTAGGTCAACCACTAAACTCCTTTATATGTTTGTCTTGGCCTGCTAGAATTTCCATAACAACATAACACAGTCTGGATGTCTTAAACAGAAATTTATTTTCTCACAGTTCTGGAGGTCCAAGGTTAAGTCCAAGGTCAAGATGCCATCAGGGATGGTTTCTGGTGGGTCCTTTCTTCTTGACTTGTGGGTGGCAACCTTCTCACTGTATCTTAACATGGCCTTTTCTCTGTGTATGAGAAAAATCTCTGGTAGCTCTTCTTACAAGGGCACCAGTTCTACTGGGTTGAGGCCCTACCCTTAGGATCTCATTTAACTTGGATTAACTCCCCAAAGACCTTTTCCCCAAATATAGTACACTGGGGGCTAGGAATTCAACATATTTTGGGAGACACAATGCAGTCTCCTAACAGTATTTAAATCAATAGGTAGTGTCATCTGTAATATTTGAAATATGATAAAATGACTTCCCAAGCTCACTTCCTCACTTGCTCAGGACTTCCCTAGTTTTTAGGACAAAAGCTCTATGTTCTGGGAAACTCCTCTATCCCAAGAAAATTGGACCAGGTGTGACCTAACACCCAATATCCAGCAGTCTTTTGATGACCAAAACTTTAGCCAATGGAAGCAATTTAGAATTCTGTGGCATGGTACTCCAGAAAACGGATTCTGGAGTTCAGTCCTAAGTTTAAATCCTGGCTCTACCACATACTAGCTATGAGACTGAAGCAACTCACCTAGCTTTGTGAGTCCGACAGTGCGGCACTCAACTCCTTGCACCGGTGAGACACTGGATTGACTAGAGTTTATATTAAAACCCATTGATAGGGCCTTGTGGGGTTTCCGCAGCCACTGTAGCATGAGTTCAATTCCCAGCTAGGGAAGTGACCCACATGGTGCAGCAGACCTCTCCTGCCTTGCCCATTGCTCCCCTCCGCAGTGTGTTTCAGTCCATCTGCCTGTTCTGCTCCCCACTGTATCTCTGGTGAGTCTTCTCATCCCCCACACCTCTGGCCTGTACCCCAGTACTTGTATGCATAGATAAATCTTAAAAATAATTTATACTTATGTTTCATAAAGCCCTTGGACATATTTGATAAATTAAAGAATTATTCAGAACCATTTCTAAAATAGCATTTAAAGGCCCCCTTGTATAAAAACATGATTAACCTACACTGTTTTGGCACTCTTAAAAACCCAAGCTTGTGACAGATAAAAACAGTTGTCTAAAATGAGACATGGGGGGCCTCCCTGGTGGCGCAGTGGGTTAAGCAACACACTATGAAGCAAACCGCAGCCACTGCAGTACAAGTTCAATCCCTGCTGCCGGCCAGGGAGGGGACCCACATGGCGCAGCAGACCTCTCCTGCTGTGCCCGCTGCTCCCCTCAGCAGTGTACTTCTGTTGATCTGCCTGTTCTGCTCCCCACTCTCTGTGGTGAATCCTCTCACCCCCCCACACCTCTGGCCTGTACCCCAGTGCTTGTATGCATAAGTAAATAAATCTTTAAAAAAATAAAATAAAATGAGACATGGACCCTAGGCTGAGGAATTAACCTTGAGCAGAACCTTGAGGTGGCATTTGCTCCTTCCCTGACAGACCACCATTTGGTTTCCAGCATAGCAACCTCTTCCTTCAGTCATTAATTATTCAGAATGTTGAGTTTGCAGTGACAGCAATATCCCAAATGAGGTTTGGCAAAAGGGGGATTTACTAGCTCAAAGAATGGCCAACAAGCCATGGAAAGGGTCACCAAGAAATCTATGCTCCTCTAAGTGCGTTGTCTCTGTCCATCTACTTCACCCTTTCTCAAAGATCAGCTTTTCCACAAGGCCTGAAAAATGGCCGCCCAGCTACGAGTTGGCTTATGCTCCCACCTTCCACACCAGAAGATTCTCCTTGATCCCACGTTTAGAATTTCAGGGGAGGGATCGGTTTTGACTCAGCTGGGGTCAGGTAGCCATCCTTGAACCACTCACATGTGGGAAAAGGGCAATTAGAAAATATGGTGGCTCCTTGAAAACCATCTGGCCGGGGCAGGGAAAGCAGTTCCCAGGAGAAGTACTCAGCAAGCAGAACAAAGTATCCTGACAATTCTAAACTTGGAAGCCACCAAATTTTATAATAAAGACCTTGTGTAACTCTACAAGAGTGCTATGGCTTTCAAAACTGTCTGGAGAAGCATGTTGGAGTTCGACTAAGTGAATTACAAATGACTCCCAATAGTGCCAGTCAGAATTAGTTAGATAGGGCCACTCCTTCAGAGAGCCCATGCCTTTTTACAAAAGAAAAACATGTGCAGAGTTCTCAACTGTTTCATGTGCTCAGGACCTTACCTGTTCCCGGACGTCAATGTGTGTTAGAATTAAGCGGGAGTGGGTGAAGCATGCCCTTTCCTGGACGTACCTCTCATATTTCAATAGTGTAGGATAGAATCAAGGCATCTGCATTTTGTAACCCTTCCAGATGATGCTGGTGACCCATGCACCCTGCTGAGAAGCCATGCACCAGAACACACCTATCTAAGATCATAAAAATGAAGCACCTCAGAAGTTGCCGGCACGTGGTTTGTGCTAGAAAATAGTACAAGATGCCATGTAACCGCTCCCAGGCCCACACGAGGCCTCTGGCACTCACTCAGTGCCTGTGATAGCTAGACCTCCCCTGGCCTGCCCACGATAAAAGAAATAACAGTAGCATCTTCATTTTATAAGCACTTGGTTTTATTGCACAGAAGCAATTTAAAGTGGACTCCAGTGGAAAAGTGTGCCCTGGCATGAATCAGTGGCCAGTGCCCAGCCTCACCTGCTCCAGCTCTTCCAGTATTGAGAGCTCTGGGCAAGGGGTCGGCCACTCCTTTGGAAAACAGAAGGCATTTGGGAATAGGTTAAGACATCTCAAGCATAATGTGTTTCTAACGGCTCATTCATTATTGCAGTCACCGGTCAGTTGCACATACAGGAGATAAATGCACTTATTTGGAGAGGAGGGGCCAATTTGTATAGTCAAGTGTTTACGTGTGGCATTCCGCATGTATCACATTCAGCTACATAAGCTATCATAACATAATTGTCCATCGCCTGGGAGGGTTTGGGGCTTGGGGGGTGGGGGTTGGGAGTGCCCTCTCGCTAACATATTGCTAATAGAAATTCCTGTTTGGTGAAGGAGGGCCCCATCTAAGCAGTTTCTTCTTACATAAAGAAAGGGGAAGAAAATTCCTGACACCAACCCTTGAGCTCCAGACCCTCCTGAGTTTCTTTGGCTACTCTGGATGTTGCTTTCTCCTTGCCTTACTTCTCCCCCTTGGTGGTCTTTTCTTCTGTGGTCTTCTCTGGAGGCCTGCTGTCTCTCTGGTCTGTGCTAGATGATTTCTCTGCCTTTTCTGTCTTGGCTTTGCTGGGCGTGGGGGTCTCCTTACCAGGCTCTTCCTTGGCTTGGGTCTCTGGTTTGGGTTTTTCCTCAGGCTTCTTGGGTTCTGTGGCCTTTTCCTCCTTGGCATCTTTCTTCTCAGGTGCTGCTGTCTCTTCCTTCTTTGGTTTTTCTGGCTCCTTCTCTGCTGCTTTGCTGGGTTCTTTCACCTTGCTGTCAATTGGTTCCTTCTTGGCCACCTCAGTCTTCTCCTTGGGTTTGGCCTCTTCCTTCACCTTGGCAGGAAGTTCCTTCTCTGGGGCCTCTGCTTTTTTCTTATCTTCAGCCTCTTCCTTCTTCACTTCAACTTTTGATTCTTTGGGCTTTTCCACAGCAGTTTCCTTCTTCTCGACCTCAGGCTTTGAAGCCTCCTTCTTAGATGGCTCATCTTTCTTGCTGTCCTTCTCCTCTGTTTTGGGTGTGGCTGGAGCTTTCTCTTCCTCTCCCTTCTTTGGGGGCTCTTTGACTTTCACCTCCTGAGGTTTCTCCTCCTCCTTCATGGGGGACTTTGCCTCTGCATTCTTTGGGGCCTCCTTCTCAGGAGCCTTGGCCTCCTCCTTCACAGGAGATTTGACCTTCTCTGGGGACTTGGCTGCCTCCTTGACAGGGCTTTTGGCCTTTTCAGGGGATTTGATGTCAGCAGGAGACCTTACTTCCTCCTTCACTGGGGTCTTTGCTTCTGGGGACTTGACATCGAGAGTCTTGGCCTTCTCTGGGGATTTGGCCTCTTCCTTCACTGGGAACTTGACCTTCTCTGGAGATTTGGCCTCTTCCTTCACTGGGGACTTGACCTTCTCTGGGGACTTGGCATCTTCCTTCACTGGGGACTTGGCCTTCTCTGGGGACTTGGCCTCTTCCTTCACTGGGGACTTGGCCTTCTCTGGGGACTTGACTTCTTCTTTCACTGGGGACTTGGCCTTCTCTGGGGACTTGACTTCCACTGGAGACTTGACCTCAAGTGGGGACTTGGCCTTCTCAGGGGACTTGACTTCTGCTGGGGACTTGGCCTTCTCGGGGGACTTGACTTCCGCTGGGGACTTGGCCTTCTCGGGGGACTTGACTTCCGCTGGGGACTTGGCCTTCTCAGGGGACTTGACTTCTGCTGGTGACTTGACCTCCACTGGGGACTTGGCCTCTTCCTTCACTGGCGACTTGACCTTCTCGGGAGACTTGACTTCAGCTGGCAATTTTGCTTCTTCTTTCACAGGGGATTTAGCTTTCACTGGAGACTTGACCTCAGCTGGTAACTTCGCTTCCTCCTTCACTGGGCACTTGGCTTTCTCAGGTGATTTCACCTCAGCTGGAGACTTGGTGTCTTCCTTCTCTGGAGATTTGGCTCTATCTGGTGATTTTGCTTCATCTTTCATGGGGGATTTAGCTTTTTCTGGGGACTTGAGTTCAGCTGGCGACTTGGCCTCAGCTGGTGATTTGGCCTCAGCTGGTGACTTGGCCTCTTCCTTCACTGGAGATTTGACCTCCTTCTCTGGGGATGCAGCCTCTTCTGCTTGAGGGGACTTTGCCTCTTCTTCTCCCTCTTCTTTTTCCTCTTCTCCTCCTCCCTCCTCCCCTTCCTCTTCTTTGGTCTCTTTCTCTTCTTCTTCGGTCACTTCCTCAGTCACTTGGATCTCCTCTGTCTGTTCCTCCACAATCACAGTTTCCTTCTCTGACTTTTCTACCACCTTGATCATCTCTTCACTTTTGACTTTTATGTGAGTAGCTGCAGAAGGGATTTTAGGGAGTCCTTCTGGAAGGGAGAAAGGAATAGGACCAAAGCCAATACGACACTCTTCACCCTCCAGGAGTTTTCTGCAAATAGATAATGGAACATGTTACTGTTAACTCAGAGCAGACTGGTGAGTTTGGGATTTTCCTGGGTTACTCTGAAGGTCCATAACATGCAATGATATGGTCTTCAGGGAGGAAGGAATGTGAATGATGGTTACTTTGAGAGTGGAAAGTCACTTAGTAAATCATCCCAGAACCTGTACCGAACTGGCAGCTTATATTTTGCAGTTAAAGTGCCTTGAAAAATGGCCCCCAAGAGAAAATTCCTATGTATCAACAAAAGTTACACTTACTGTCCCTCAACTAAACTGATTTTTTTTTAAGATTTATTTATTTATGCATACAAGCACTGGGGTACAGGCCAGAGGTGTGCGGGATGAGAGGATTTACCACAAAGCGGGGAGCAGAACAGGCAGATCAACGGAAGTACACTGCTGAGGGGAGCAGCGGGCACAGCAGGAGAGGTCTGCTGCACCATGTGGGTCCCCTCCCTGGCCGGCAGCAGGGATCGAACTCGTGCTGCAGTGGCTGAGGTCTGCTTCATAGTGCATTGCTTAACCCACTGCGCCACCAGGGAGGCCCCTCAACTAAACTGTTATTCAAGAGAAATTTTGGAGCCTGAGCAAGCAATTCCATATTTATAAATTTGAGTTGAAGAGGTGTTGGAGCACTCCACCTGGGGTCTCAGGGGTATTCTGTCATACACCTTCACAAATGTAATGGCACACAAATCACCCAGGAGTCTCGCTAATGTGCAGACTCAAGGTGAGGCCTGAGAGTCTGACTTTTTTTTTCCTTAAAGTTTTTACTTACTTATTTATGTGTAGAAGAAATGGGGTGTAGGCCAGAGGTGCAGGAGGTGAGAGGATTTACCAGAGATGGAGTGGAGAGCAGAACAGCCAGATCTACTGAAACAGACTGCTAAGGAGAACAGTGGGTAAGACAGGAGAGGTCTGCCACGTGTGGGCTAGCTCCCTGGGGGGAACTTGTAGGGTCAGAGAAAAGTTTCCAGGCTTTTCTGCCCTCCTGCCATTGGTGTCATGATGGACACCTGCAGTGTTGCACACATGCCTAGGTGGGCATGCCCAAGTGGGTGCACCTGGGTTTGGACACGGGTGTATAAGGGCGGCGTCATGAGGACGCCAGCAAGAGCAGAAGAGCAGCAGCAGAAGAAGAATAGCAGAAGCAGCAAAGCAGCTGAGAGGGTGAGATGTGCCGGGGTTAGGAGGCTGGCACCTAGCCCCCCAGCACCCCTGCCTGCCATGTACCTGGCCACCCCTGTAAATAAAACTAAAATGCCACCGAGGGCTCCAAGACTCCTTCCTTTACCCCGTCTGCTAGAATCATCCAGAACTTGCTCTTTGCCCCTATGCTGCCACTACAGAACTGAACTCAGGTTGTAGTGGTGCTAATGCTGAGACTTCACCCCTACACCACCAGGGAGGCCCCTGAAAGTCTTTCTAACAAGTTCTCAGATGATGCTGATTATGCTGGTTCACTGGCAAAGAGTCAAGAACTGACGACCGAAGGGTTACCAGTCAGTAGCAGGGAACAGGAGCTCCTGGGTCAGCCCTGCTCCACAGCCTGAGCCTGTTAAGCTGGGAGGTCCGTGGTTACCGTTTTCCAAGGGCCTGCTCTGGGGGAGCTCAGTGGTACCTGCAGTACTTGCAGGATCTTGTGAACAAGATTACCTCCTCCTCCCAACCATTCCATGAGTGGGTACTGTTCTCATTAACCCCTGCTTCAGTTCCCCAGTAATGAAGCATTCAGAGAGCTAAGAGATTCTAAGAGGTAAAGTTGGAAAGACCCCTGACCATACAAGTACCTCCTTTCCCTCCAAAGCAGGGGGTTGGGGAGCGGGTGAGGAGCTCCACCCTCTAAGTCATTGTCAGAATGAAAATAAACCACATTTAAGATTTTCTGTCTTGGGGCCTCCCTGGTGGTGCAAGGTGTTGGGGGCAGAGCACTATGAAACCATCCGCAGCCACTGCAGCACAAGTTCGACCCCTGGCCAGGGAGGGGACCCACATGACGCAGCAGACCTCTCCTGCCTCGCCCACTGCTCCCCTCAGCAGTGTGTTTCAGTCAGTCTGCCTGTTCTGTTCCCCACCCTGTCTCTGGTGAATCCTCTTACTGCCCACACCTCTGGTCTGTACCCCAGTTCTTGGATGCATAAATAAATAAATCTATATTTTAAAAAAAGATTTTCTGTCTCTCAGAATAGTTGCCACGTCTATGGGAAGGGAGTGTGGAGTTACTTTGTAATGGAAAGGAAAAAAAGTTCTTGCAATAGAAGGTGTTGATGGTTGCACAGCAACGTAAATATACTTAATACTACTGGGCTGTATACTTTAAAGCAGTTTAAAAGCAAATCCTACATTATATGTATTTTACCACAATCAGTTTTTCTGTCTCCAAGAAAGGCAGGTTGCCCCTCTGGGATTATCTCCTGTCTTACCCACTTAGCTTTGAAACCTGAGGCTTAGCTCCTCATGCAAACACAAGGTTCCCTACCCAAAGGCCCCCGGCCCGCCTCACCTGTAAGCAGCAATCTCAATATCCAGAGCCATCTTGACATTGAGCAGGTCCTGGTACTCCCGGAGCTGGGCTGCCATCTCCCACTTGGTATTCCTCAGCTCAGTGTCCAGCTGCTGGATGGCTTCCTGCAGAGAGGTGGTCACAGTCACATGCCAGCCAGCACCTGGCCCTCAGCACGCAGGGCCTGGGACTGTTGGTGCAAACCCAGAGCAGTTCTACCCAGCCAGACAAACTGGGGCCAACTCCCACCCCGTCAGGGCTGGACATGGGCACAGACGGCTTGGAGCAGAAGTCCTGGTCATGTATAGACTCTCAGGCAGAAATGAGACACCCCAGTCACCAACAGTGGTTATCACGGTCAGTGGGATGGTGGTAAGTCTTTACAGATATCTTTTTTTAAAAAAAATTATTTATGCATACAGGAGCTGGGGTACAGGCCTGTGGTGCGGGGCGGGTGAGAGGAGTCACCAGAGACAGAGTAGGTTGCAGAACAGGCAGATCGACTGAAACACTGCTGAGGGGAGCAGTGGGCGAGGCAGGAGAGGTCTGTTGAGCCATGTGGGTCCCCTTCCAGGCTGCGGATTGAACTCACACTGCAGTGGCTGCTGATGCTTCAGAGTGCTGAGACTTAACCCTTGCATCACCATGGAGGCTCCGCTAGCTCTCTTAAGCTGAGAAAATGAACTTGGAAATGGAAATGGACTTGTCTGCTTTGTGCCCTATTGTTTTCCCATGCTCCAAAGTGCCTGCCACATACTAAGGGATCAGGAAGCATCTCTTGGTGATGACCAGGCTAATACACAGAAGCAAGTTCAACAGTTGAAGTTTCTCCCTAGCTCCAGGCCCACTGCAGCCGCTGCTTAAAGTTATTACAGCTGACTCTTTCTCTACAACCACTACACATTAATTGTATAATAAATTCTTTTAATTTTCTTTTAAAGAAAATGGTATTTTCCTTTCATAGAGGGGATTTGCAAGGCCTTCCCCAAGCTATCCACAGAAGAGACACTGGTTATTATTTACCAGATGCTCCCGTGGGCATTTCACACTTATTAAAAATTGTCTCTTGGAGCCTCCGTGGTGGTGCAAGGGGTTAAGCACCTCACTATGAAGCATCCGTAGCCACTGCAGCACGATTTTGATCCCTGGCCAGGGAGGGGACCCACAGGGCACAGCAGACCACTCCTGCCTCATCTACTGCTCCCCCTCAGCAGTGGATTTCAGTAGATCCACCTGTTCTGCTCCCCACTCTGTCTCTGGTGAATCCTCTCACTGTTCCCCCACCTCTGGCCTGTACCCCAGTTCTTGTATGCATAAATAAATAAATCTTTTTTAAAAAATGTCTCTCTATAACCTTCACAGTTCTTCAAAGCAGACATCCTTTTTCAATTTATTTTATATATATTTTACATTAGTTTTCATTTTTGTGCAGTGTATATTTCTTGTCCCCATAAAATTCCCACCACCAATTCCATCCATGTACACTCACCACAGTCCCTTGTGCTCTTCCCACCCATTTTGTTCCTTCTCCCTCCTTCTTCCCTAGGGAATGTCTCAGGTTTATAGTTTTCTATTGATTTTGATTTTTAATCATGAGGGTCCTCCCTGGTGGTACAGTGGTTAAAGTCTCAGCACTGGGCTCCCTGGTGGCTCAGCAGGTTGAGTGCCGCACTGTAAAGTATCCACGGCACAGCAGTACAAGTTTGATCCCTGGCCAGGGAGGGGACCCACATGGCGCAGCAGACCTCTCCTGCCTCGCCCACTGCTCCCCTCAGCAGTGTGTTTCAGTCCACCTGCCTGTTCTGCTCCCTACTGTTTCTGGTGAATTCTCTCACCTCTCACAACCCTGGCCTGTACCCCAATTTTTGTATGCATAATAAATAAACCTTTAAAAAATAAAGTCCCAGCATTTGCCATTGCCAGCTCCAGTTCGATCCCTGGCCAGGGGGCTGACCCACATGGCACAGTGGACCTCTCTGCCTCACCTGCTGCTCCCCTCAGCAGTGTGTTTTAGTCAGTCTGCCTGTTCTGCTCCCCACTCTGTCACCCTGCACCTCTGGCCTGTACCCCAGCTCTTGTATGCATAAATAAATAAGTAAAAATACATCTTTAAAAAAAAATGACTGCACTGGAGGAATTCAGGTCCCACGAGGCAGGTAACTGTGCTGGGATCGCACAGATAGAGAATCATCCTGGCAGCCCTGGGGTGTCTGACTCCAGGGCCCATGGTCTTACCCACCGAAACCACTCAGAGGGGGCAGTGACATGCCCAGGGTCACCCAACCGACTGAGGCAGCCTGGCTCTCTCCCCTTCTCCTGCCCCACCCACCTGGTAGGATGCAATGTCGGCCTGGTGCCGGTCCTCCAGCTCAGAGCGCTGCCTCTCCAGTGAGTCTTTGGTGCCTTTGAGAGCCTCCAACTCTGTGGTCCTGGCCTGCAGCTGGCGCCGATACTCCGTTATCTCCTCCTGTGCTGAGCGCATGGCGTCCGTGTTCACCTTGGCTGCCTCTGACAGCCGGTCCAATCTCACTGGGGAGAAGGGGACAAAGCACAGGGTTCTATCTACCTGCATTTGGGTTTCAGTACCCAAACCTGGAAAGTGGCACAAATGACCTGGATGCCATCTTGGATACTTAACTCACCTGTATTCTGTGTGAAAGGGAACCCCTGTTCCCCAAGGCGAGCCAGCTAGTGAGAGACAGCTGGGGTTCAAATCTAGAGTCAGGCCTTAGGATTCAGAAACTCTACAGCACAGAGGAAGCCCCCATTTCTGGTCCCAACGCCTGGTTCACCTCTCCAGCAAGGGTCCACAGTGTTGGTGGTTTGTACGTAAAACCTGGCCCACAGGGCTTAACTCGGATTGTGGCTGAATAAGTTAATCCTATGATCTTTGGAGGCTTGAAGGTGCTGAGATCACCTTGCAGCCAGTCCCTTCCCTGCAGGTGTCTGTGGTGCAGAGTCCAAGGTCACCGAAGAACCTGGAGCTTTTGTGCCAGCTGCTCTGTCCCTTCCTCTGATCAGCTGCATTTTCTCTAGCACAGGAACCCCTGAGCCAATGGCAGCAAGCAGGCCCCTTAAAGCAAAGAGCTGCTGGCTCCCAGAAGACCTTCAGGAGCCAGCGGTGGCATGGGGTCTAGTCTACATCTTCTGAAAGTGAACATCTGAAACCTGAACTAGTGACACGGGGCCTGAGTGGGAAAGCCAGTGGGGTGGCCCACAAGACCTAGGATGGTATGCCCGTGTGACTCACACAGCGAGCAGGTTTGGAGGAGCCTTGCTGCAGGCAAGGGGGAGGAGACAGTCCTGCCACTGCAGAGAGGGGAAAGGACCCAGAAAAGGTCAAGCAGGTGTAACAGCTTTCGCTTCTAGTGCTGTCACACTTAGAAACCATCCAGGTGACCGAAGATTCTTAACCATTGTAGATCACGGACCTGTTTGAAAAACGCTAAAACTTCTGCACCTCTCCCAAAGGCACACATGTTTCACACTGTCAGGAAGAGTGATGGCATTCTGCAGAGCAAAAAGCCCAGCTGGTTCATCCCCAGCTTTCAGCCCCACATGAAATGAAAACTGGAGGGCAAGTACTGGCCAAGGTCACCCTGTACCTGTTGGGCAAAGCTTCAAGCTGCTGCAGCTGTAATCTAGCTGATTCAGGGCAACAGGGGTGGGGGCCATGCGGTTGGGAGGCTCCAAGCTTCTGTGAAGGGAAGACACCAGGCCTCCCTGGTGGCGCAAGGGGTGGAGTTTCTGCAGCCACTATAGCATGAGTTTGAGCCCCAGCCCCCAAGCAGGGGAGAGAACCCACATGGCAGCACAGGCCTTTTCTCCCTCGCCCACTGCTCCCCTCAGCAGTGTATTTTGGTCGATCTGCCTGTTCTGCTCCCCACTCTGTCTCTGGTGACTCCTCTCACCCCCACACTTCTGGCCTGTACCCCAGCTCTTGTATGCATAAATAAATAAAATCTTTAAAATAAAATAAAGGGCCCACTCATCACCTTTCACCCTCAGGCACCATTGGCTTTTGGGATGGTCCTTGGGAGAAAGCATATGAGGATGCCCTATTCCTTCCGGGAAGGAGAGGGGCAGAGTCTGATAGGGGTTCTGGAGAATAGAGTTCCCTGCGGTGTAGGGAACAGAGTAGGAGCAGGCAGCGCTGGGTGGGGAAGCTATGTTACTCTGAAGGGCAACCAGTTCGCTGCGTCTGAGGGATCCTGACGAAAGAAGCATCAGGGTGGGGAAACCTAAGCTTGGAGCCGGGAACAGAGAGAGGACCCAAGGTTAAAAGGACAGATTTAAGGATACTGGAGGTGAGCAGCCAGAGGGGAATGCAGAGTTGAGGGGGCCGAGGGCTGGGTGGAGTGGGCAGTGAGAAGAGAAGGGAGCGAGACAGACGTTTAACTAAGGGCCATGCGCTCTGCGGGGCCAAACTGAGCCGAGCACCCTCCAGCCCCGTCATCCCCGTGCAGTCCACTGGCGCCACCCTACCCCTCCCAACCAGCAGGAGGCGCCCCCCGCCACGCCCGTGCGCCTGCCCACCTCGGAACCACTCTTCCGACTGCAGCGTGCTCTGCACCGCGTGGCCTTCGAGCTGCGCGCGGATCTCGCGCAGCGCCGATGTCACGTCGCACTTGAGGGCGTCGCGTGCCTCGGCCTGCGCCTGAGCCTGCACGGCGCCGCAGCCCTGGATCTGGCCGAGCAGCTCCCCCACCTCCTCCTGGTGGTGGCGCCGCAGGTAGCCGCACTCCTCCTGCAGGGCCTGCGCCTTCTTCTGGAGCTCGACCCGCGCCGCCTCCGCCTCCTGCGCGAAGCGCGCGAGCGCGCGCGCCGCCGCCTCGGCCTCCTCGCGCTGCCGGGCCTCGTCGTCCAGGCGCTGGCGCACGTGCGCGATGTCCTCCAGCAGGTGCTCCTGCTCCAGGCGCAGCTGGCCGCGCGCCGCGCCCAGGCGCAGCACGGCGCCGCGCATCTCGCGCACCTCGCGCTCGTACAGCTCGCCCATGGCGGCGCGCCCCGCCTGCTGCTGCCGGAGCGCCGCCGCCTCGCCCTCCAGGTTGCGGTTGTGCGCCTCGAGCTGCCGCACCTTGTCGATGTAGCCCGCGAAGCGGTCGTTCAGCGCTTGCAACTGCTCCTTCTCGCTGCGCGCCGCCGCCGCCGCCACCACGCAGCCCTCCGGCCCGTTGCTCAGCGTGTCTAGCGAGTCAGTGCTTGAGGTCGCTGCCGCGCCGCGGAAACGGCCGGGAGAGGCCGACACGGAGCTCGCGGACGTCCGCGCCCACGAGTGGAAGCCGCTGGACGAGCCGGCCGCCGATCGCGCTCCGCCCGCGCCGCCCTTGCGGGACAGCGCGTAGTGCAGGCTGCCGCCTCCAAGCAGCGATGCGAACGGGGCGCCCAGCAGCGCATCGGCGCCGCTGAAGCTCATCATGGCTGGAGCAGGTGCGGGGCCGGTTCGGGGCGGGCGGCACTGCGGCAGCCCCGGGACGCCGGCTCTTTTATAGCTGCCCGGCCCGGTCCAGCCCCTCGGCAGTTGGTGGGGGTGCGGGGGAGGAGGACCCGCTCTTTCCGCCTCCTCCCCGGCGGCCCAGGGCAGCCGGCTCCGCCGCAGTGAGAGGGGCGGGGCTGGGGAACCGAGGAGTGAAGAGGAATCCACGCGGCGTCAGAGGAGCCCCCAGAGGTCGGAGCAGGGGGTGGAGGACTCCGGAGCAGACCGGTGGCGACCCCCGGGTGCGGGTTGGAAGTTCTGCTACTGTGTTCCGGAATAAGAGAAGGGACTTGAAATGGGAGGAGGACAAGGAGACCTGGTGGGAACAGGGGCAGGGGACTTGTGAGATGGAGCTATGGAAAACTCTAGTCAGTAGGAAGAGGGGACCCCTGCAAGAGAGACGAGCACCACATCTTCCTAATGGTTAGGACCTCAGGACGGGAGGTGCAGAGTATCTGCAGCTGATCACGGAATTGGGGAGGGAGCGAGGTAATCCTAAATGGAGGCGTAATGGATGCTCTGGAGGGCAGAGAGAGGACTCGTGAGCGAGCGGAGGTACACTGTCTTCCTCATAATTAGCGGGACCACGGGGAGAGGGCTCAAGGAATTCTACAGCCGGCTCCGCACCCGAGGAGAGTGACCTGGAGTTGGGGAGGAGGCGGCAAGGGTACCCTGAGTCTGGGTATGGAGATGCTGCAGAGGATGAAGAGAGTGAAACCTCGATGGGGGGGGGGGGGGGGGGACAGGGAACCCCAAAANAGGGACAGTGAACTCCAAAAAGTCTAGAGCAGCCCGCAGGAAAGAAGGCAGAGACTACAGCGACCCCAGCAAAGGGGAAGCTTAGTGAAAAGGGTAGAGGGTTCCCTGAATAGGCAGGAGGAAATCGGGCTTTGTGGGGTTCAGAGAACCCAGAATGACGGTGCTGTGGGGGACTGCGCATGATGTCGGGAGAGCTGGCGTCTGTGTGGGTGAGGGGCCGCGTCGGGTGTGTCAGTCACTCAGGCAAGGGTCTGCACACTGAGGTCAGCTCTGCGGTTTGCGGGCCAGTGACCTTGAACAAATTATGTCCTTTGACCTTTGTATAAAGTGGTCTGAGCAAAGAGGCGACCTTGCCCAAAGGTCTACGAGAGACCCTCAGCATCCCAAACAGTTTCTGCTTTGGGGGGGTCTTGTATTGAAGTAGAGGAGGGGATCCCCGAACTGCCATGGATGTGGCGGCTGCTTTCTCCCAACTAGGAAGTCCATCTTTTTCTCTCACTCCTCCCCACCCCCACAACAAATGGGTGCCTTATAGGTGTTCCTTCTCATCTCCCAGGAGAGGGGTGGGATGCTTTGGGGTATGTAAAGCCCTTTACCCCCTAATCTCTAATAGGGGGGTAAGGTTAAAAACAGGTCCCTGGGATTTGGGAGTTTGCAACTTCTGGGATTATTTGGCGTTTTCTGGGTTCTGGTCTCCTGTCCAATGCCTGGGGGTGGGGGCAGTGCTGCAGTTTAGCACCCAGGACAGAGCCTGCTCCTTGTTGGGGGAAAAAAGGGTTAACCTCTGCCTTTACCTAGGGAGGAGAGGGAAGTGTGCATCTCCCCCTGGCTTGGCCGCATGCTCTACTGACTAGAAAGTGAGGAGGGGGAGGGCAGATGGCCCACAGTGTCACCGTCAAGCGAGCCAGGGAGCTAGCCAGCCTCTGACCTTCTCTGAGGAGTTCAGTCCCAGTTCCCGTGATGCTCTCTCACATACACTGGAGTAACGGTGCAGCCCACTCCTCCATCAGGACCTGAAAGTAACCCCAGGGGATGCTGGGAGCAGTGAGACCCCCTGAGGATTAGGTGTAAGCTCCTCTCTCGGGTCTGAGCCTCTCTGACTTATCTCAGCACCCACCGTGTTCCCAGTTTAGTTTTCTTTCTGAGGGTCCCAGAATGGGGACAAATAGACCCCCCCCAGGGAAGCCTTCTGCCAATTTTTTTCTCTTTGCCTTCCACCTCATTCTCAGTCCCTTGGTTCTAAGCAGCCCCTCAGAGGTGGGGATGTGATGGTGCGCTGTCCCTTTAACCACGTTTTACTGGAAGGAGAGTGCCCTGGAGAGGAGGGGGAGGAGGGAGTTTCTAGCTTCACATGGAGAAGCAGAACATGATGAAGCACTTTTCCCCCATTCAAGTATCCAGTCATGCTCCAGTTTGTAGGGGGCAGAGGGGCTGATTTGCAATTGGTGCTGGGAGGATGAAGGTGGGTGACTGAAGCTTCTGAGAGTGGCACGGGGTGGGGGTTATGTGCATGGAGCAAGGACCCCCTTGCTCTCCTGTGGAGTTTTGCCCTTAGAGCCTGATTCCTTTGGGTTGTTTCAGTCAGCTGCAGAATGCAGATACATTCTCTAGGTGTGGGAGGGCTGACAAGTAGCTGACAGCAAGAGGGAGTGGTGGGAGGGGCTGGGTAAATTTGGGGAAGGGGCCAGGATGGATTTGTCAAGGTCTGGAGGCTACAATCCTGGACTTGAAGCTGCCTGTGGATTCCAAGAAACCCCATGTATGGTGTTGTGCCTGAACGTATGACGTGGGGTGGGAACTCTGAGGTCAGTCCCCTAAAAGGCCCTTCAGGCTCACCTCCAGGGAATTCCACCTGCTCTGCTTTACCCCCACCTTTAGCCCCTTCCACAGTCTGATGTACCACATTACTTACCACTCCATTGTCATTGGGTGAATCAGCAAATACATTTCATCAGTTCTCCTGTCACACTAGTGGGGTAGAGGGAACTTAAATAAATTGGGGCAGAAATCTCTTTCACCTTCCTCCCTGCTATTCTTACCATTTGGAAGTAAGGAGAACAATATTTCATCTACCCATCTGTCCATCCTGTTTATTGAACACCTGCTATGTGATAGACACACACTAAACACCATATGCCTATGAACCTCCAAAATTGTTTCCCTGGGACAGGAACTCTGACGTCCTCCCCAATTCCCAGCCCAGCATTTCCCAAGGCACCTTCAGGACAGTGACTGGTGTTCCCCAGAAAAGGACAGAAAAAGAGGGAGTGTTGTAGCTAAAGGAGTTAGACAGGGTCCTTGGAGCCTAGACTTGGTGGTGAGCATCGGGAACTTTCCTAAGGTGAGTTGAGTGGCCAAGTTCCTCAGACTTGTTTGACCACAGGCACTTTTTGTCCCCAACTGTATCTCATAGTGGCCCACACTGAGGGACCCTGTCAGAATTGTGCTTCAACCTCTGCTGTCCCGTGACTGCCGTCTGTGCTCCCATGGGCCCCAAGGTTAGTGCTCTTCAGGAAAGGGGCTGCAATGTGAAGGGCAAAGCAATAAAGCTGTCTGTTAGCTTTGGATAATCATTACCATCATTCACTTTATTCACTCTGCATCTTACAGGATGAGACTTTGTGGACTCTGAAGAATGAGACCCTAGGGAACCCCTCTGATGTGTACTGCAGAGGGAACCCAACTACCGCTTTATCCTTGGTACTTCCTCAAGCCTGGCTTACTAGGTGGGGATCATTGTTCCTATTTTATAGATGGGTACACTGGGGCCAGAGTGCAGTAGATTGCCTGAGTGACCTGATGACAGGACAGTGGTGAATTCGGTATCTCAAATCATCCAGGCCTAAATTGGTGCTATGTACATGGGGTGGAACCCATTTATCTGGGAGAGTAGAAGGCCAGGTGGCCTGAGGTTAGAGGAATGAGAGGCCCCTGATGTCAGCTGAATGGGATCAGAGTCTCATCTCTGAAAGATGCCCAACCGAGCACCCCTGACTCATGACCCAGCATCGGCACAACCTTTATATAGGACTCACTTCCCAGCTCAGGCATTCGGCACCTGTGTCACCTCTCTGGGGAGTGGCATATGACCACTCACTGTAGGTACATTTGCTGAACTCTTTTATTTTTCCCCATAGAATTTGATGTTTTCTAATGATAAAGTCTATTTTGTCTCCTATAAGATTTAATCTTTGTACATACAGGGATTTTTGTTTGTTCTATTCATTGCTGATTTCCCCAGTACTTAGAACAATGACTGGCAGAGTAGGTACTTAAAAATTAGCTGTTCCAGGGCCTCCCTAGTGGCACAGTGCCACACTGTGAAGCATCCACAGCACAGCAAAGCGACTTCAATCCCCAGCCAGGGAGGGGCCCCACATGGCAAGGCAGACCTCTCCTGCCTCGCCCACTACTCCCCTCAGCAGTGTATTTCGGTCTGCCTGTTCTGCCCTCCACTCTGTCTCTGGTGAATCCTCTCATCCCCACACCTCTGGCCTATGCCCATGCTCTTGTATGCATAAATAAAAAATCTTAAATATATATATGTATATATAGAGAGAGAGAAAAATAGAGTTGTAAGTATCTGTGTAAAGAAGAGGGAAATAAAAGCTCTTAAAAAAAAATTAGCTGTCCATTGACTGACGCCCGATCTGCGATGCTTGTAATCGGCCGACAGTTCAGCACTACGGGTCTGGACAGTTCCCGACATACTGAGCCTGTGTAGGGAAGCTGTCTACAGGAGGGCCTGGGAAAGTTAGACTTGGAATTTTGGTCCCCGCTCTCAGGCGCACCTGTGTGATCACCTTTCTGTGGGCACAAACCCTGCCCACTCCAATGCCTTTAGACTTACTCCTAATATTACCTTGTTCTTTGGAGTTCAGCAATTCTTTTCATGGGTCTATGAACTATGGAATATTTTTCTTCCTACCTGCCCCTTCCCCTTTACATCATGTCCCCCATTCTGTATCTCCCTTTCTTGCCCCCTCCTGTCCCCCTTCTTACCTTTTCCCCTCTCCTTGCATTCTCCCTCTATCACATTTCTCCTCCCCTCACCCCTAATTTCTCTGTCCTCTTTCTCCCTCTTTCCTCTCCTCTTCCTCTTTCATCTCCTTAGAGGTGTCCTAATTTTGCAGGGCTTGAATCTAATTTATAGTAAAAGGGAAGTCGCCTCTCCTTTCCCTACCCCTTCATGAAGAAAACAGCAAAAACTGAACTGTGTGTGGTTTAGCATCGCCTCTCACACTCCTAAGCCACCAGGGACCGGCCCTTGGCTGATGAAAACCTCAGCAATCCTGCCTGCCCACCCACCCGTCTGCTGTGCAGGGACAGCACTGGGTGGGAGGATGAATTATGCTGCAAAGGTCAGGAACTCGTGGGTGGATTCACAGATCTGCTCCAGCTCCCTTTGCGGGCAATTACGGATGAATGGTTCTCGGGCTGTGGTTCCTGAGAATGAGAGTGAGATGATTCATTTGTCCTTCCTAAGGGACCAGTCCCAGCAGTGTGGTGACGCTTGCTGAATTTTGTGTGCTCTAGGACTATTACACTCTTGTTACCTAGAGCAAGAGGCTAAACAGTAGCAGGAGATGAAGGCTTTCATCTAAGAAGGGGAGGAGTTGTCTCTGCTTTTACACCTGTCATCATTCCTGCAATCCACTGAAGTAAGTACTGTTATTCTGTGTCATAGTTTGGGAGCTAGAGGCTCAGAGAGGGCAGATAACTTGACCTGGGTTACACATCTAGGAAGTGATGGAGTTAGGGTTTGAATCCAAGCCAGGTGGGTTCCACAGCAGGTATACTCAACTACACTGCTACCACCCCTCATTTTCACAAGAAGGCCCTACTGCTCTGGAACTAGAACATTTTAGAACCACTTCCCTGCTTCCATCACAGCTGGCTGGGGGCTTTGCTTTGGGGATTCTTTCTGGTTCTGTGCTTGGCAAGTGATTTGACTTCTGGTCGAAGCAAGGGAGGTGGTTTAAGAACTGCCATTGATTGTCTTGGACGGAGGAGGTTACTAGTCAGTACTAGGCAGAAAGTTGAAATGAGGGCCGAATATACTTTCTAGATGACTTAGCCTAAGGAGACAGATAATGTTGATAAAAAGCAGTCATGGAACCATGATTGATGTTCACTGTATAGATCTGGAGTCATCAAGAATACAATTTTGGGGGCCTCCCTGGTGGCATAGTGGGTTAAACAATGCACTATGAAGCAAACCACAGCCACTTCAGCACAAGTTCGATCCCTGCCGCCGGCCAGGGAGGGGACCCACATGGCGCAGCAGACCTCTTCTGCCTTGCCCGCTGCTCCCCTCAGCAGTGTACTTCTGTTGATCGGCTTTTCTGCTCCCCACTCTGTCTCTGGTGAATCCCCTCAGCTCCCTGGACTCTGACCTGTACCCTAATTCTTGTATACATAAATAAATAAATCTTTAAAAAAATATGATTTTGGCGCCCTGCACATGGTGAGCACCTGCCTTCTGGCTACTGGCTGCTCGCATACATAGTATCCACAGTAACTCTGCTGTGTCCTAATAAGGAACAGGACATATAGGTCAGAGAAAGGTAGTGACTTGCCAAGGTCATAAAGCAAGGTGGCAAAGGGGTCACACCTAGACCTCCCACCCTTCACGGTATCCACAGTGGCACTCGGAAAAAAAGGTTTCAATGATGCTTCACCTTTTTATTCTGGAGAAGGTGGTCCATATTACGTTTAGAAAGATTCTGTGCCCAAGTTGGGGCATTGGGGCTGGAGGGGAGAATGATCAATTGGATAAATTTTCATCCCTAAGGTCAGTGTTGGCAGGTAAATGAGGCATTACTGGGTTTTCAAGACCCGCACTGGTGGACACAGCACAGGGCCGGATGGGCACAAAGCTTGCCTTGCTCAGGGCAGCTACACCCTTGCCTGCCCCTTTGCTGCAGGCCGCGGTAAGGACATATAGAACTGGCAGCATCCTGGCACTACCCAAAAGCAGCCAACAGTAGGGAGAGGAAATGCCAGGGAAGTTTCTGCAATCACTTCCTCAGCACGTGGGTGGAGGATTGTGGAATCCCAGAATGAACCTGGACCCTGGACTCGGCCACATACGCTGGAAGAAGCTCTGCTGGGTGCCTAAACTACTTGACTTCTGGGAGGTTAGTGGCAGAGGAAGGAGGAGACAGAGGTGACCTTGAAGTTTTTTCTGTTTTTAAGGGGGGCGCTAGTGGGGATAATGTGCTTTATATAATTTTTTTTTTTAATTCTGCCTCCAATGCAGATGTCACTAATGCAAATCCCTGGGTCCATTCAGATCCACTGAATCCAAATCCCTAGTGGAGGGGCCTGGAGATGTGCATTCTGAGTATGCTGTGTCCCTCTGCACAGCTGCCTCCCTGATCTGGCTCCCACCAACCTTCCATGTTCACTGGCTGAACTGATGTTAAGTCCTTTTTTTTAAGATTTATTTATTTATGCACACAAGAGCTGGGGTACAGGCCAGAGTCACAGGAAGTGAGAGAACTCACCAGAGACAGTAGGGAGCAGAACAGGCAGATCAACTGAAATACACAGCTGAGAAGAGCAGCGGGTGAGGCAGGAGAGGTCGGCTGTGCCACGTGGGTCCTCTCCTGGCTGGGGATCGAACTCGCGCTGCTGTGGCACTGTGACTCTGTGGCACAGATGTTTCACAGTGCGGTGCTCAACCTGCTGCGCCACCAGGGAGGCCCCCCCATGTTAAGTCTTATACATACACGATCTCATTTAGGTATCATATCCACTATAAGAAGCTTTAGTGAGCAAATTGAGGCCTAGAGAGGTGAAATCACTTGCCAAGCACAGAATCAGAATTCAGATCCTATCCCTGTTTTGTTCAAGACAGGACCTCTCAGGCCTCCCTGATGGTGCAAGGGGTTAAGTCACAGCACTATCAAGCCATAGGCAGCCACAGCATGAGTTCAATTCCCAGCCAGGCAGCTGACCCACCTGTTGCCCGCTGCTCCCCTCAGCAGTGTGTTTCAGTTGATCTGCCTGTTCTGCTCCCCTCTCTGTATCTGATGAATCCTCTCACCCCCCACACTTCTGGCCTACATCCTACCTCTTGTATGCACAAATAAATAAATCAGTCTTTAAATTAAAAAAGACAGGCCCTCTCTTGGGGGTTTTTTACTGTTTCCTCTCTCCAGTTCTAGCCTTCCTCCAACCTCCGTGTCTTCTCCCTGGTACCTGTGCCCTGCTCGTTGCCCAAGTGCATGTACTGAGACCAAGGTGATGCCATGTTCTGGCGTCCCTGCTGCCGTGCCTTCTGACCCTTGCTGACCCCACGAGGCCATGGGTGCAGGGACCTGTCCTTGCAGCTGGGGGCTCAGGATGAGTGTACTGGATGGCTTACAAAAAGACTGGGCTGGACAAAGAACACTGCATCCTCTGTCCAAATCTCTTCTGCCCAGGCCTACCTCTGCAAAATTCTTGATTCTACTTTTTCTCATATCCTGAGCTTCCTGTCTGAAATGCTTTTCCCATGTTAATACACACACACTTAAACTCCTCTTTATCCAGCTATTCCACATTCTCTCCTTCGGGGAGCAGTCCCCAGGTTTTGATAGCTGTGTCCTGTGGGTTGCTACAGTCAGTCTCGCATGCCTTCCCCTCATTCTAGCTCTAGCACTAAATTATATATATATTTTAAAATATTTATATATTTATTTATGCATACAAGAGCTGGGGCACAGGCCAGAGGCATGGGAGGTGAGAGGAGTCACCAGAGACAGAGTGGGGAGCAGAGCAGGCAGATCGACTGAAATACACTGCTGAAGGGAGCAGCAGGCGAGGCAGGAGAGGTCGGCTGTGCTATGTGGGTCACCACCCTGGCAGGGGATCGAACTTGCACTTCTGTACTTCGGATGCTACACAGTGCGGCACTCAACCCACTGTGCCACTAGGAAGGCCCCAACACTACATTCTAAAGGGCTATTTGTCTCCTAACTTTGAATTCCTCAGGGGCAATGTTATCTCATTCAAAGTGGCATCCATCAGGCCTAGGACCAGAGAAATGGTGGTTTGTCACATGAATAAATGCCGACCAGTGATGAATTCCTATAGATTCAACTCCATCTTATACATCTAATTTTAAGTCATCCTGGATTGCATTTCACAAGCCAGAGTGGAAGAAAGTCAGACTAGAGGGCCTTAGTACAGATAAGGAGGCTGAGGCTCGAAGATCAGTGCCAGGCCTGATTCCCAGCCATTGCTTTCACTGTAGCTCAGTTTCTCTTCTGGGTTTCTTTTTTTTTTTTTTTTTTTTTCAAAAAAAGATTTATTTATTTTTGCATACNCAAAAAAAGATTTATGTATTTATGCATACAAGCACTGGGGTACAGGCCAGATGTCTGTGTGTGTGTGGGGGGGGGGGTGGTGAGGATTCACCAGAGACTGAGTGGGGAGCAGAGCAGGCAGCTTAACCAAAGTACACTGCTGAGGGGAGCAGCAGGTAAGGCAGGAAAGGTCTGCTGTACCATGTGGGTCACCTTCCCAGTTGGTGGCAGGGATCGAACTTGTGTTGCAGTGGCTGCGGTTTGCTTCATAGAGCGTTACTTAACCCACTGCGCCACCAGGGAGGCCCCCTCTTCTGGGTTTCTTGCTGCAGCTTCTTGAGGGCAGGAAGCAAGACTTGGCTTTTATTTTTTAGTTTATCAGGGCGCTTTGCTCATTATAATCACTGCCATTATCTGGGCACTGACAGAACGCCAAGCTCCTTCCTGTGCATTTTTCCCCCACACATATTTAATTCTCACAATATCCACAATTATCTCCATTAACAGGCAAGTAACAGCAAGTAACTTGCTCCTTTATCAGTGTTTTCTAGTTCGTTTTTAGAAACATCCGAATTCCATTGGGGCCTCATAAAATTTATTATTAAATATTTTTCTAACGGAAGAACTGGAAGTTCCGGATCTATAGAACCTTTTCTCTGCATCAGCCTCCATATCCTAGATCGCCTAGGTGGGTTCGCTGACTAGACAGAATCGCGCCGGAGCAGCGCCCTCTGCAGGCGATGAAGAGGAACACGCCAGGCGTCAAGGTCAGCTCTGTCCTTCGGCGCCGGAAATGCCCGAACGCTGCCTGCGCGCCTAGCCGAGCCCGAGCCCTTCCGGGAAGCCCATGAAACCCTAGTCCTGGGGCGCCGCCTTCCGTCACAAGTCGATCTCTGGCGGCTTCAATTCCCCTGACTTAGGGTCGGAAGTAACCCCGGGGACCACGCAAAGGTAGTGGCAGCCTTGGCCTGAGGCCGCTGGGCAAGAGGTGACGTGGAGAAAGCGGGTTTCTGGGGGAGACGAGGTGAACGCACTTTCTCGGGTGCTGGGCTCCTGGGGCAGGAGATCTTCCTCTGGCTTCTTAAGGACTCCTGAGCTTCAACTCTGGGCGCGTGCGCAGCAGTGGGCAACACCCTCCTTCTCCCCAGACTTGAGTTTGTGCATCTTTAAAATGGGGCTTTCAAAGACACTTCTTTGACTGCAAAAATGGAGTTTTTGCCCAGCTCAGAGCTGGATCAGTGGAGCCCCAGTGAATCGCAGAGTTCCAGGGTATCCTTCCCTCATTGCTTCGAGAAGTACACCTGGCACCCTGCAGCCTGTGACAGGCACGAGACTTTGACCATGGAAGTAACAAGGTGGTACTTGTTATAACTGAAAAGCAGTTTTATCGAGCACTTAATGGGTACCCGGTTTTGCATGAAGCCCATCATGTATTATTTCCACCTCACCATCTGGTTGGTAGGTAGTTCTTGCCATCCCCACTGTGCTGAAGCATTCGTGGCTTCAGAATCACAAAGCAGTGATCCATCTGGGGTCAACAGCTAAGTGTGTGAAGCAGTTGTCCACAGCCTTAACACTATACCCTGTGAGAAATGTTAGACCTAGAAAGCAGAATGGCAGGGGGAGGACGACAAGGGCCTGCCAGTGCTCATAATCTATACCATGAATTGAACGCTCAAGATGTGTTGGGTGCTGGCCTAAGGGCATCCATGCATCATTTATACTCCTGGTGCTGACCCTACCCTGCAGGTTTTGCTATTTCCACTTCACCGTTGAGTTTCAGAGTGGTCACTTAAATGTCTCATGACACATGCTCTTAAAAGCTGGAATTTTAGGGGCCTCCCTGGTGGTGCAGTGGGTTAAGCAATGCACTATGAAGCAAACTGCAGCCACTGCAGCATGAGTTTGATCCCTGCTGCCTGCCAGGGAGGAGACCCACAGGGCGCAGCAGACCTCTCCTGCCTCACCCGCTGCTCCCCTCAGCAGCATATTTCAGTGGATCCACCTGTTCTGCTCCCCACTCTGTCTCCGGTGACTCCTCTCAACCCCCTCACCACTGGCCTGTACCCCAGTGCTTGTGTGCATAAATAAATACATCTTTTTTTAAAGCCTGGAATTTGAGGGTTCATCAATAGAACACTCTTAGGAAGACCCCACTCCTCTGAGTCTCAGGTTTCCCATCTGTGAAACAAGAAGCTTGGGTTGGAGACCCTGAACATTGTTTCCTGAGCTCACATGCTCTGATTTCAGGGAGCATGGCCAGGGTGACAGCCCAGGCTGTCCCTTGTTAGCGCTCATCAGACACACCTTGCCAAGTCCCTTGCACTTCTGGACCTTCCCCCTCAGCAGGATGTGGAGACCAGACAATCCAATTGCCAGGGCACCTTCCTGCTTTAATATTTTATGACTGCAGATGATGACAACCTGAGGGTCAGCAGACTGTGCGTCCCTGGAGAATTCCTAGTGAATGTGAATCTGCCGCCTCACTCAGAATGTCCCTGTACAGGGTGTCCAAGGTCTCCAAGGACAGATGCTTTGCATGGTCAGGGGGAGCAGCCACCTCCAAAAATTGCGGGGGGAAGCTCACTTCCTGTTTGTTGAGAGACCAGCCCTGACATCAGAACCCCCCAAGGATGGGTGATGGCATCCCACTTCCCAGCAGGCACCTTGGGCAAGCAGCCTCTTTCTGTGCCTCAGTTTCTGTATCTGTGAAATGGGGTGCTGATCATACTTCTGTTGAGGTTTGATGGGAAAACATGCAAAAGAAACCCAATGCCGCTTCTGGCTTAGAAAACTCAGTAAGCACAACCATCACAGTCGTATCTCAGCACAGTTCTGGGCGTGGGAGAATTGCTGAGCCTCGGCCCCTACCTGCTCTCTGCCCCCAGAGACCAAGGTGGTGTTAGGGTGAGGCGGGAGAGACAGTCCTATGCATAAGTGGGGGATCCTGCAGGGTCACTGAGAGCCCTGAGGCTGCTAATTTGCCAGGCCCAGTGACTGCTGAAGTAGCACCAGGGGCATTCCACCATGTCCCTGGCTGTGGCAGCCTCTGGGGACGGGCAGTGGCTGTGAAGATGGGATGGAGTCTGGACTGCCGCAGTGAGTGCCCATGTGGTCTCGTGGCTGGAGATGGGACAGCTAAAGTGTGTGTCGTGTCATGCTTCATGCTCACTTCTTTTTTTTAAAGATTTTATTTATGCACACAAGAGCTGGGGTACAGGCCAGAGTCCAGGGAGGTGAGAAGATTCACCAGAGACAGAACAGGGAGCAGAACAGGCAGATCGATGGAAACACACTGCTGAGGGGAGCAGCAGGCCAGGCAGAAGGGGTCTGCCATGCCATGTGGGTCCCCTCCCTGGCCGGCGGCAGGGATCGAACTTGTGCTGCAGTGGCTGAGGTTTGCTTCATAGTGCGTTGCTTAACCCACTGCGCCACCAGGGAGGCCCTAATGCTCACTTCTGTTGTGTCCCTGGGACAGGCCTGTGTAGTATGCTGGAGAGAGATTCAACTTCTGGAGACCTATGTGTGAGTTTTAGGGGCCCAGAGCCCCTCTAACTACCTGCAGGATTGTGTGGATTATTTGTTAAGAAGCATGAGGCCCCAAATTGTCAAGAGTTCTCCATTGGCTGGAGGAAGCGGCCCAAGACCTAGTAACGGGACCATGCGTTTCTGAGAAGGCAGCGGAATGGCCCCCCTCTTTCCTGTCACCACACATTCAGCCACATTTCCTGAAACCTGCTCCCAGACAGCCCTGCGGTGAGAATACAGCCATGAAGAAGACTGGGGTCCCAGCACCGCTCACTGCCAACAAGTAAGGAACCAATTTTTTTAAAGATTTATTTATTTATGCATACAAGAGCTGGGGTACAGGGCAGAGAGGGGGAGGTGAGAGGATCCACCAGAGACAGAGTGGGGAGCAGAGCAGGCAGATGGACTGAAACACACTGCTGAGGGGAGCAGCGGGTGAGGCAGGAGAGGTCTGCTGCGCCCTGTGGGTCCCCTCCAGGGCCAGGGATCGAACTTGTGCTGCAGTGGCTGCAGTTTACTTCATAGTGGGTTGCTGAACCCATTGGGCCACCATGGAGGCCCCAATTTTTTTTTTATGTTTAATTTTTATGTTTTGTTCATCTTTACCTTTATGTTTAAATGTAAACTTCATTTCCAAAACACAATCTTAAAAGTTAAAACTCTACCGAATTTCCATTTGGTCAAATCCTTTAAGTAACAAGAGGTATCGATAGATTGTTCCATAGTGTTTTTGACAAGTCTGTTTTCTGGCCCCAGTTCTGAGTGTTCAGGACTGCGGAAGGGGCGCGTGGCCTTCCGGATGCCATGTCTGGCCGCCCGGCCCTCTCTGCTCAGCCCGGGCCTCATCAGCCTGGGCACCGCAGTGGGCACACCCAAGGCCTCCTCCCCCTACCAGGTGGCTGCCTCCTGTTGGCCTCTGCAGCTTGTTTCAGCCAGCCCCTCCAACTCCGGAGCTTGCCGTCCTGGTTGGCTGAGTAGCCCAGAGTGCTGTCCTGATGTAACAGGGTGGTCCCAGGAAAAGGGGAAGTTCCAAAATCCTGGTTCCGCCCTAAGTGGGTGGAGCTAAGGAGAAGGAGATTTCTAGAGAGAAGAAAAGAGAGAAGGAAGGAAGATGGAGAACAGCAAGGAGACCTGGAGGAGGCACGTGGAGCAGAGGGACATGTGAAGAAACTGTGCTTGCTTTTTGGTCTTGGACTGGTTGGGACAGATGTGGGTGAGAGACCCGTGGGGAGGTTACAATGGCAGCTTTCATCTTGATTTTGATTTTGCTCTTTTCCTCCTGGATTATGTCTGACTCTTTCTGACCCTTTTCTATGGGTCTCTACTGAAAGGTCCTTTAGATGTGTGGCAGGTTTTTGGGCCTTGCTTTGGGCCAATCCTATTTGGCTGGACTTTTACCCTCAAGGAGATGGGTAACTTTCGATGCTTAACTTAGTAACTATATTCTTTGTTCTTTCTTTATTGTACCCTAATTGTATTCAACTTCCTTTCCATTAAAGGTTTTATATGTTTGTCTTAATGTGGCGGATGTCAGAACCCATTCAAAGAGGGCAGGCTTGGGGGTTCTGGGGTGCTCCTCTCCCTGCCCTGTAACACTGATGCCACCCCCCCCAGGGATCAGGCTTGGGGTTTGCCAGCCAAGGGGGCAGTTTTTATAAGGACTAATGGAGGTGCAGCGGGAGCCACACGATTGGGGCCTTTTACCACTGTGTGTGTGGTGGGGGGCAAACGGGGAGTCGATAAATAAGTCCTGGCTCAGTAGCCTACCTGGTGGCCTGGGGGTTAAGTCTCAGCACCACCAAGGGATGGCCTGAGTCCTACCCCAGCCACGGAGCAAACCCACAGCAGACCTCTCCTGTCTCAGCAGTGTGTTTCAGTAGATCAGCTGGTTCTGCTCCCCACTCTGTCTCTGGTGACTCCTCTCTCACACACATACCTCCACCTATACCCCCATTCTTCTACACGAAATAAATAAAAATCTTTAAAAAAGAAATCCCAGGGCCCGCCCTGATGGCGCAGTGGGTTAAGCAATGCACTTTGAAGCAAATCGCAGCCACTGCAGCACAAGTTTGATCTCTGCCGCCAGCCAGGGAGGGGACCCACATGGCGCAGCAGACCTCTCCTGCTGTGCCCGCTGCTCCCCTCAGCAGTGTGTTTCGGTTGATCTGCCTGTTCCATTCCCCACTCTGTCTCTCACCCCCCATGCATCTGGCCTATATACCCCAGTTCTTGTATGCTTGTATGCATAAATAAATCTTTAAAATAAATAAACAAACAAATAAATAAATAAAAATAAAAAAGAAATCCTGCCTCAGTGCATGTGACGTTGGGCAGATTATTAACTCTCTGTTCCCCCTCCTTCCCATGGGCCTGACGGCTTCACTTGCAGAATGGGGTGAGGGTAGAGCAGATGAAGGCTTCCTGTCTGGAATAGGCCAGGGAAAGAGCACTGGTGTGCAAGTGTGTGTCTGGCCCTGGTCCCCACTCTGCCTGGCCTCACTAGGTGACCTCCAGACACCTTCTGGAGCCTTAGTTTCCCATCCACAAAGAGGGAAACCAGGCTGCTTAGTCTTCTATAGGTAAATGCATGGGCAGTGGAAGTGCCTAAAAGGGAGAGCAATCCGGGAGGACTTCCCACAGGAGGTGGTGCAGCTGAGGCCTAAAGGATTAAGAGCAGGGGTCATGGGAGAACTGGGTGGGGCCTAGTTTCAGGTAGAAGGGAGTAGAGGAGTGGGGGTACTTAGTGAGCTCTAGTACTCTAAAGGGAGACTGATGAAGCACAGAGCCTCCAGGACCTTGGCTAGATTTCACCTGTGGGAAGGTACTTTCCTCTGGGAAATGGGAGCAGTAATAACACCTCATTTCAAAGGTTGTTGGTTATCCTGTGACTCCATTTATATGACATAACGAATGGTTGCACAATATGACCAAAAAACAGTGAGTCACACACTTTTAATGAGAGACCTGTATGCTACCTGAACATCTCAGTAAAGCTGTAACAATTACAAAAGGACGGGGAGAGGGCGCGGGATGGGGAGGCAGAATCTTGAGTAACAGCATAGTTCTAAGTACATCTTAAGTCCTTGTCTGGCTGAGGTGACAGGGAGCGCTACCTGCACTCTCAAGGCAGTAATTTTCACTTGGCCAGTGCTGCCTCGCGTTAACCTTGGCTCCACCAAGATGTGCTGTCATCCATCATTTCAATTTTATGGACCATAATATCCAGCTCCATAAAATGAGGATGATGATAATAGCACTTACCCAGATATGTTGGTTGGGAGGATTAAGTTATAAATGCGACAACACACACACGCAAGCTGTACATAAAGCTGCATGTGGCAGGGTTGGATGAGATGCCCCTACCTGGCACATCGCAAGTGCTCCCTAAATGTTGGCCGTTGCTGGTAGGCTTTATCTCTGGCAGCAAGTCCAACCCTTACTTGGGGGGAGGGGGGCAATAGACTCTGGGAGGAGGGGAAGAATCTGGACCCGCCTCTGGCTGGCTGGGGGCCCAAAGCAAGACAGGTGACTTCCCTGAGCCCCCTCCCAAGCCCACGTTCCTCAGATCCAGCCCCAGGGCCTAAAGAAGCTCCTCTCTGCAGCCCCAAGGCCCTTTCCTGCCCCCTTTCTCCAGACCCCTGGCCCTGCAGGCTTGACCAGGGAGAGAAATAAAGCCCTGCTTCTGCCTGATGACCTGGTAAGGTCGTCCCAGTTCACCAGGCCACTCCCAGCAGGCCTTTGTGAGCATTCTTCTCTCACTTTGCCTGCAGTGGGCAGAGTCCAGGTCAGCATCTCCTCCCCCAACCCTCCTCTGCAGAGCTGCAGCCGGCTGGGGACTCAGCCAGGGCCGCAGCAGCCTCCACAGCGTCCTGCCGCCACGGTGGGCAGAGGGCACGGATAGAGTTGTCTTCCCTGCTGAGTGCTAGTCCCAGCACCAGCTGCAGCTGCAGCACCTGATCTGTAGCGTCTTCTGAACTCTGGCCAACAGAACAGCCGCAGACCACTCCTTTTTGCCTTCCCTTATCTGGTTCCCTTTGCAGACAGTAAAGTTATCTCAGACCACAGCCTGCTGGGCCTTCCCAGGCACCCAGGGCCATGGAATAGCCTGTGCATTGAAATGAAGGACAGGGTCTCAGCTCTGCCACGGATGGACTGAGTGACCTGGAGTGGCTTTTGAAATCTCTCTGAGCCTCAGTTTCCCCGTTCGTGTGGTGTGAATGGTTTGAAGGAGTCATTCCTGACATCTATGCCACTGACTTACCTTCGCCTTTCTCCCTCCAGCCCTCCCCCAGCCCCACCCTGAGTTGTTCAGCTTGAAGCTGAGTCTCCTATATGTCTGAACAGGGATCTTGGCCGTCAGGCCCAGCCAGCAGGAGAGAGCTAGGACAGGTGGGGTGATGGGGAAGCCCAGCTTTGGAGCCACAGCTTTGGTTGGGCCACCCGCTCCCTGTCCTCCCAGGCCTGTCAGTCCTCATCTCTCCCATCCATAAAATCAGGAAACTCAAACCTGAGTTGGTGGAGGGGATCTCTGCGCCAGACACGGCACTAGCAGTTGATAAGAAACCAGGGTCCTTCCCAGACAAGGCCCAGCCCCACCCCCGAACCTGGGACTGTTCAGTCTAGGTTCAGCAGGCAGTGTCAGAGCTGGGGTGGGCTGCCATGAGCTTCTTGTGTCAAGGTGGTTCCCAGACGGGGGTGTTGCAGGGACATCCCAGCTTGGTGGTAAAGGGAAAGGGGGGAGAGCAGCAGGCCACAGGCCCAACGCTGGGGGTTAGCAGTTGGGGCCTGGGACTGACCGGGAGCTTGGCAGCCTGTCCGTTCATTTGCTCATCCACTCAGCAAATATTTAGTCAGCATCCTCTCCTTGATGGCCTGGGCCTGCGGAGGACAGTACGGGGCTGTGTGCCAGTCTCTGTTCTGAGCACCTTGCATGGATGAGCTCACTCTATCCTCACAGCAGAAGCACAGGGTAAGCACTGATTCCTCATTTGGCATAGAGAGGTTGAGTCACTTGCCCAAGGTCACACAGCTGGTAAGTGGTGGGGGGGGGGGGAGGAATCTGAAAACCAGGTAGTTGTCTAAGGTCGGTGAACAAAGCTTTTCCTTAGCTTCCCACTGCCGTCAGTGCTAGGCCTCCTTCCTGCTTATTCTGGAAAGACTCATCAAGATTTACACCTCTAGACTTTGCTCTTACTGCTTCTCCTGCTTGCAGACTCCTTTTCTGACCTCTTCTCCTCTGATTGACCCATTCAAGGCTCAGCTGTCTTGACACTTCCTCCAGGAAGGCTTCCTTGAGGTTCCTCTGCTAACCTCTGTTAGCCCTGTTTGTCTCATCCAACTTCTCTCTCTTGATGCATCTGTTAATGTGCCTGCCTGCCCGTCAGACTGTGAACCCCTTGCCCTCACCCTGGCACTCTTCCTCCATGCCTGCCACCATATATGGTACAGAGATCACTTGGAAATGTTGAGTGACTAACTCCTGATGTTAATCTTTTTTTAAAAAAATACTTATTTATGCATGCAAGAACTGAGGTGTAGGCCAGAGGTGTATGTGTTGGGTGGGGGCGGAGATGTTGAGAGGATTCACTAGAGACAGAGTGGGGAGCAGAACAGGTAGATGCACTGAAATACAGTGCTGAGGGGAGCAGCAGGCAAGACAGGAGGGGTCTGCTGCATCGTGTGGTCACCTCCCTGGCAGTGGGGGCCAGGGGATCGAACTCGTACTCAGTGACTGGTGATAACTTGATAGCACTGTCTAATGCCTGCACCAGCAGAGAGGCCCATGATGTTAATCTTGAATAGTAGGCAAGTTCTACTGTCTGTTTCACAGAGGAAGAAACTGAGGCACAGAGAGGTGCCATAATCTACCAAAGCCATTGAACTAGCGATGGCAGAGCTGGTGCTTGCTAGAATAGTTTCCATCTCAAAGGTGAGATGCTGGAAGGTGACAGAAGACTGTGGCAATAGCCCTTGTCTAGGGACTGTTAGACAAATGCCTAATAATAATGATAATTGCATTCCCATTTTAGAAGCAGTCACTGTATTTCAGGCACCATGCATGTATGCATTTATTTATTTATTTTAAAGATTTATATATTTATGCATACAAGAACTGGGGTACAGGCCAGAGGTGCAGGTACAGGCCAAAGGATCCACCAGAGACAGAGTGGGGAGCAGAACAGGCAGACTGACTGAAACACACTGCTGAGGGGAGCAGCGGGTGAGGCAGGATTGGTCTGCTACACCATGTTGGTCAGCTCCCTGGCCGGGGCAGGGATCGAACTTCGTAGTGCATTGTTTAACCCATTGCACCACCAGGGAGGCCCACATGTATGCATTTATGCCTTCCTCTTATCCTATGGAATAAGTGCTATGATTAATTTTGTATCGTAGCTGCAAAAACAGAGGCTCAGATAAGTTAAATGACTTGCTCAAGGTCATACAGCAATGATTTACCCATGCAGGATTTAAAAATTTTTATTTATTAATGGTTTGGAAGCCCGAAAGCCCAAAGGTTAGACAGTAAAAAGGTCTCCCTTCTCCTGTGTCCCCAACAGCCCATGTCCTCCCCTGGAGGCAGCCGGGGCCTTCTTAAGTGTCCTTCCGATCAGGTTTTATGTTCATAGAAACCTGGATATGTGTTAAACCGGGTTTAAACCCACGCCTGTGAAATTCCCCATCACCTATGGAGGCTCAGGGCTTGGTGGTGTCCACCACGCCCTGGCAGCCCCTGAATACCTCTGTTTCTCCGCCTGTGAGCCCCCCTCCACCGCCTCTGTGCCTCCCCAGCAATTAGCTGAACTGCCTGCCTGGCTCTACGCCACAGACTGCAGCAGAGCCTGGGCGCTGGTCCAGGACCCTGCCCAGCTACAATGGGGAAGGGCTGCAGCAGGCTGTGAAGCCTGTTAACCCATTCAGAACCCGGGTGATTATCCCTCACGGAGGAGGCTTAATGTGCAGGAGTAACCCATCCAAAGGCCTGTCCAAAGGCCAGAATGTCACGGGCAGCATGTGGACGAAGGCAGAGCAGCGTGGACTCCAGTCTCTGCTCCACCCCTTCCTGCTGCGGAATCGGGTGAGTGGCCTGGCTAAGGAACCTCTATTTTCTGGGCATGTTCATGAGGATTAAAAGAGAAGTACCCAGAACACTCTATCAGGAAGATCTTTGCTCTGGCAAGAAGCAGCTCTCCTGCCCGCTTGTGGAAATACGGGTGCCTCTCTTTTTCTTCCCACTTTTCCTAATAAGCCTGTCCTTTTAAAATGAAAAAGAAAAAGAAAAGGTACTCATAACTGTCCTGGGGAGGTGGTGGCCTCCATCCATGGTAGTTGGGTGACATCAACTACGGAGGCCTCTGCTATGAGTTTTTCACCAACCCAAGCTTTCGTCTGCCCCCTTAAAAGCAAGGACACAACACGCTGAGAACTCTGTAGAAGGAATCAGCGTGAATAAATATTAGACCCTATTAGTATTTTTCTATTGTTATTACCCTGCTTTGGTGCCCAGCTGTTCTGGTTTGCAAATTCGGGAGCTCCCAAGTAACAGTGAAATTTGAAACCTGCTTTTCTATACTAGAGGGCAGGGAGAGACTCCAGGGAGAGGCAGAACACTCCGATGGGCAGGTGGCAGGTGGAACTAGCAAGAGAACGTACAAGGCTGGTCCCGGGGAGCCACAGGTGAATAGATCTCCACACCTACCTGCCAGAGTCCGAATCGCAGATGTTGACATAGAAGCCTTAAAGGGATTCAGCCCCCTGTTCAGCCCAGATGGTCTCACCGATGCCTTAATCGTGCGTTGCAAGGATGGGCTGGGGAGAGGAGCCTCTGACTGCCGAGGTCCAGCTCTCGGATCAGCCGGTGGTCACAGCCACAAGGTGACCTCCCTCCAAAGTCCTGTGGTGTCCTGGGGTATGCAGACCCTAAGGGCCCCTCTCTCCCCAGGGTGACCCACTTTGAGGCAGCCCAGTGGCTGAAGTTTTTCCCCAGGTGGGGGGGCAGGCTTAGAGAGTGGGCGAGTGTAAGGTCAGAGAAAATCAGGATTTTCCGCCCTCCCGCCATTGGTGTTGACGATGGACACCTGTGGTCCTGCGCGTGTGCCTGGTGGCGGCACCTCAAGGAGGGTGTGGGTACGCGCAAGTGGGGCATCTGGGCTGTGACACAGGAGTATAAGGGTGGTGTTGTAAGGATGCCAGGAAAGAGAGCGGAAAAGAAAATAAACAAGAGAGAGAGGAGGGAGGCTAGAGACCCCGGGGCTAGGAGGCCGGCCAGCCTCTGCCTGCCTGCCGTGGGCCTGGTGGCCTCTGATGTAATGATGCAATAAAACCCTGAAGAAAGCCGCCAGGGCCCCAGGACTCCTCCTTGACCTGTCAGCTGGGATCACTGAGAACCTGCCCATGCCTGCTGGCACCACAGGGAGGGAGACTCTCAGGAGGCTGGGAGTGGGCCTAGAACAGGGCACTGGGCTGCGTGAGCCTCTTGCTGACTGTGGTGCTAGCAAGGCACAGGGCAGGTTCTCGATGATTCTGGGCAGACGGGGTAAAGGAGTCCTGGAGCCCTCAGTGGCTTTTTCAGTTTTTATTGCATCATTATCTCAGAAGCGACCAGGTGCACAGCAGGCAGAGGCTGGGGGGCCAGGAGGCTGGCAGGCTCCTAGCCCCCGGCACATCTTCACTTTCTGGGCTCGCTCGCCTCTCATCTCTTCTGCTTCTACTGCTGCTGCTACTTCTCTCTGCCTCTGTCTCTCCCTGCTCTTCTGCTGTATGCTCTGCTGCTCTCATTCTCTGCTGGTGTCCTCATGACACTGCCCTTCTAGGCCCATGTCTCAGCCCAAGTGCGCCCACGTGTGCATGCCCACTTAGACCTGCGTGCAGCACTGCAGGTGTCCATCATCACACCAATGCTGAGAGGGCGGAAAAGCCTGAGACTTTTCTCTGACCCTACACTGACTCAGTAACCTCGGCCTGCCTGAGCCCCAGCTTCCTCCTCCGTGAAATGGGAGTCCCCTTTTCCCTCCCCCATTAACCTCACTGGACTTGGATGCCCAGGTGGTGGGGAAAGGCGCGGGCGGGGCAGAGGGAGGGGTGGAACAGAGCATGGACACCTGCAATATGAAGATAGCAAGCAGGCAGCTGCGGGCTGACTCAGCTCCCAGACAGGCTCCGACCAGTCCCCCAAGGACATTAAAAAGACCTCATTTGGGAATAGTGGCAATGGTTCTAGAACATCTGAACTATACACTTACAGATGGCTAAAGTGGTACATTTCATGTTATATAGTTTATGAAAATAAAAAAAAAAACCGGAAAAGAGAAGCCTTGATCAGCTGCTGTATCAGAAAAGCAACCCACCTTAGTGGGGGTAACAGTAATTTTGAGAGGCCAAACAGAAGGTGGAGAGGGAGCTGGTTACTGGCACAGTGGACTCCCCGGGAGCACTGGAGCTTCAGTGGGCCAACCTCCTGCAGAGAGACGGGAGTAGCACTCTGCCTTTTCCCCACCACCAGCCTCCCTTCTGTGCCTCTCTTTGGCGGAACCTCACCAGAGGCAGCTGGCAAAGGAGCTTGGGAAATGTAGTTTACAGGGTCAGCCTCTGGGAGTCTAGGTGGAGCCGCAGAATGTCAGGAATGGGTCTGTGACCACATAGCAAGTGACCAGCCAACTTTTAACAACCAGCGATTCAGCATAAAAACTTTAATGCGTAGCTTCTCCTGAAACACTACTGCCCCAGCTGTCCCCCTGAACTTGGGAAAGGAAAGGAAGATGGGAGCTGGAGTGGTGAGGGCCTAGTCATGCTGGGGCACTGGCCTTGGGGGCCGGGAGGCCATGCTGAGTGGTCCCGAGAAGCCTGCAGGGGCCAGAGGATGTGAAACCATGGGCCCTGGTTGAGCAGGCAGCACCAGGGGAGATGTGCAGTGAGGGCAGAACTGCCCCCTAGAAAGAGCACGTCAGATACCTGGGACTGTGAGGACCTTCCTGTCAAAGCTTCTAGAAACCATCTGCTCCTGCACAGGTTTTGGTTATGGGTTCAGCTTCCTTTCTGAGGCTGTGGGGCCCTGAGTTCAGACCAAATCTTCCAGAAAAGCCCAATGCAGAAACTCTGGGTGAGCTCTCCTGGGGGAAGATGTTGGGGTGGCCTGGGGTTGTCCTCTAAAAATCCCTGAGGTGGATAATGAGTCAGGAAGGGCCCGAGCTTGCATGTGAAGCTTGAGGAGAGCTGTGCATAGACCGTGGGGCTCTCGGCCCCCCAACACTGAACACGCCAGCTCTGGAGACGGTCAGACCAGGGGTAAGTCCTGGTTGCAGCTTTGTGATCTTGTACAAGCCCCTGGCCTCTCCTTGGAAGGGGGGACCAGGGCTCTTCTCAGTGTGGGAGGTGGGAGGGGCTTCTGTTCTGCAGTGAGGTTGTCATGGTTACCAAAGAAGCCAGACCTGGGGCTGTTTTGATGATCTGGGCTGCCTTGGGACCCTCAAGCAGGGCAAACACCTCAGATTCCTTCCTCTGCTCTTCCTACTTCCTTCCAGGCCACACAGCCAGCAGGAATTTGCCCTCTGCAGGGATGTGCGGGGAGAAAGTCTCCTTTTTTGATGAAACAGCGATGAGGTGATGTCTGGGTTTTTTATATCCCCACCACGGAACTGGCGCCAGACACGGAAGTCAGGCCAGATTCCACCAGCCACGCTTGTCCTCTGGGCTCCTGCTCCAGGGGGACCTGCTAGGGGTCCGGCTTGAGACCCAGCAGCTGGGGAGAAGTTGTCTAGGGCCAGTCAGAGGCAGCTGAGACCTAGTACCCCTGCTGGGGACACGGGCAGGGCCTGAGGAGCTGACGCACCTGAGTCTTTAAAAAAACAAACACTTAACAAAACTTCCTTTTTTCCCTTCTCACCAAAGAAGCCCTTGGAGGTATAGCTGTTACCACTAAACCTGTCTTGGAGGATAAACAAAGGCCCTGGTAGGTTGATTACCTTGCCCACAGGAACCCGGTAGTAAATGTCAAGTCATGGGCTTAATATCCTGTTGATTCATTGGCAGTTGGACTCCGGTAGCTGCGTCCCCATTACCCTTTGCCCGGCAAAAGGACCAGTGGTCTGGAGAACTGGAGATGGTTGACAATAATATCATAGGGTTATGTATATATATATTTTTTGGATCATTTTTAAACTTTTTTTTAAGATTTATTTATGCACACAAGAGCTGGGGTACAGGCAGGAGGTGGGGGGTTGAGAGGCTCCACCAGAGACAGAGTGGGGAGCAGAACAGGCAGACCGACTGAAACACACTGCCGAGGGGAGCAGCGGGGAGGCAGGAGAGGTCTGCTGCTCCATGGGGGTCCCCTCCCTGGCTGGGGATCGAACTCTCGCTGCTGTGCTGAGGGTGCTTCACAGTGTAGCGCTCAACCCGCTGTGCCACCAGGGAGGCCCCTGGATCATATTTTTAAATGGCAAAAAAATCCCTAAAAGGAACATACTTGTTTAAAACAATATTCAGTTACAGAAATGACTGGGACAGGGGCCTCCCTGGTGGCACAAGGGGTTAAGAGCCACACTGTGGGACTTCCGCAGCCACAGCAGCGCAAGTTCGATCCCCGGCCAGGGAGGGGACCCACATGGCGCAGCAGACCTCTCCTGCCTCACCCACTGCTCCCCTCAGCAGTGTATTCCAGTGGATTTGCCTGTTCTGCTCCCTGTTCTGTCTCTGGTGAATCCTCTTACCTCTGCCCCCCACATGCCCTGGTCTGTACCCCAGCTCTTGTATTGCATAAATAAATTTTATAAATCTGTAAAAAAAAAAAACTTTAAAAAAAATACAGACATGCAGTGAAATCTCCTCCCTAGAAATCAGTTGTGGGTCCACAGATTGTATACATTCGTCCAGACTTTTCTGCACATCTACAAATAAATTAACTTTAAGTTTCTAAAAGGCTGTTCTATTCTCTTTTGCAACTTGCTTTCTGCAAGTAACAGTAACTCTTGAAGGGCAGAGCTTCCTAGCTAGGAAGATTGTGGTGGCTTGGGTGAGGCAAACAGCTGGTCAAGTTCTGTGCAAATTTTGTGTGAATATTTTCCAGTGATAGATAATGACACTCAACAGAACCACAGAATGATTTGGATCCAAGCCCTCTGCTTTTCAGAGAGACAAAGTGAGGCTGAGAGGGAGGCCCGGGTGCGTGGGGAGCCGAGCCCCTTGGGATGGCCTTGGAGGAGAATGGCAACGCTGCAGTGGCCTGGCTGGAGAGGATCCTCCCCTGCAGAGCTGGAAGGAAGCAGTCAGCCCTGCCTGGGCTACCAGCAGAGCCTCCGCAGTCCTCACGGGGAGATTTATGGTCACCAGCAGCTTGGACCCGTGACAGAGACAAAGTGCTTGGGGAGGCCAACTTCTGCTTGTGCCTGGTTCCTCCAGACCCAGGAAAGCCCCTCCCCACACCCCTCTACAAAACCTCCACCCTTAGCAGGCCTAGAGCATGGGGACTGCTGGGCCAGGACCCCCTGCCCACAGCCAGTGTTGGAAATTAATCCCCGGAGAGGTCACTGAGCACAGGGCCTGGCCAGATTCTTGTTACGTGATCTGAGTTTTCTCAGGGCAGCCAGCAGACTTTCTGGAAGTTGGGCTGCTCAGGACTTCGTCGCTGCTGTCCCGGGTAGTGGGTCCACCACGTGTCGATCCCGTCTCCTGGGGGGCCCTGTGCTGAGCACTGTGGGCACCGAAGCTGCAGCCCTCTCAGCTTGCCCAACAACCCACCTTGCTGTTCTCCCCGCTTTATTGTGACTCTGTGTGGCCAAGGAGCCTGCCCAAGGCCGCCGGGGATGCCGGCCCACCAGGGGCGGGGCGCAGATTGGAGCCTGGGTTCTCCGGTACCGAGCCCCATTCTCAGCCAGGACCACTCTCCTCTGCCCTCTCGGGGAGGCCGGCACCCCAACTCAGGAATGGTGCCTGCAAGGCAAGGGTGAGGAGTTTTTGTTCTGTTTATTTTTTTTTAATTACATGTGACTTTTGTAGTTAAGGGAACTTTTTTTTTTTAACCTGTGCTTCTGAAAATGAACAAATAGCCCAACTTAGTCCCTAAAACATAGAGCCCAATAAAGGCCCACTGAGGCCGGGGTGCTGCAGGTTCGTGGATCCCTCTCCCACCCCCACTTTCCTCATTGGGACGCAGAGAAGCTCCTTCCACAGTATTCTAGAGCTCAAAGCAGGGCAGGCTTCCTAGATGAGGAGACATGTGGGCTGGTGAGGGTGGAGTGGTGGGGGAGAGGCAGCAAATGTACAGCCCAGAAAGAGACTCACAAGTGTGCATGAGTGCAGACTAATCTTGGAGTAAGAAGACTGGCCTGGGAGAGCTTCTGGAACACTACCAAGAGCAGAATGTCCTACGTCTCAGGCTGGAGGAGGAGACCTGCTCGCTCTTCTCAGTGCAGCCAGAGGTGGGCCAGGGTGGCCCCGGAGGCCAAGTCCCGTGCAGGGGTCCAGACATTCTAGCAAATCTAGACTGCCCTAGGCTTCTGCTCCATGAATCATTTCTTCTTCAGCCACGTTCTCAGTGGGCGCTAGTGCACACCGGACCCCAAGCTTCCAACCACTAAGACAGGGTTGTGCAGTAACATGGGAGGGGGCCTCCCTGGTGGCGCGGCGGGTTGAGCGCCGCACTGTGGGGCTTTGCAGCCACTGCAGTGTGCTGGTTCGATCCCCGGCCAGGGAGGGGACCCACAGGGCACAGCAGACCTCTCCTGCCTCACCTGCTGCTCCCCTCAGCAGTGTGTTTCACTTGATCTGCCTGTTGTGCTCCCCACTCTGTCTCTGGTGAATCCTCTCATCCTCCACCCCTGCACCTCTGGCCTGTACCCCGGCTCTTGTATGCATAAGATAAATATATCTTTATTTTTTTTTAAAGATTTATTTATTTATGCATACAAGCACTGGGGCACAGGCCAGAGGCGTGGGGGGGTGAGAGGATTCACCACAGAGAGCGGGGAGC
>JAGFMF010011483.1:558152-640737 GCA_019455555.1 Galemys pyrenaicus | reverse complement strand
CACAGCAGGAGAGGTCTGCTGCACCATGTGGGTCCCCCTCCTGGCCGGCGGCAGGGATCGAACTCATGCTGCAGTGGCTGCGGTTTGCTTCACAGTGTGCCGCTTAACCCACTGCGCCACCAGGGAGGCCCTGAAGTAATATTTTAAAGAGGATGATCAGAAATTATCTAGGGGACAGTAAATACTACCAGAGTCAGGAGTGGGGTAGCTATTGCAAGTGAGGGCCTGGCAGATGCGGCAAACGGGAAATGGGACCTTATGAAATTCTCCTTTGGAGGGTTTGATGTCTTCGCCTGAAAAATGGAATTCTCAGAGACAAATTTACCAGCTCTATTTTGACTCTTCCGTTCATAAGGTAGTAATAACATTGAACAAAAATCTGCCCCACTCAGACCACAGTTTTCCCGTCTGTAATGCGGAAGAAAATGCTGAACCTCAAGGTTCCTTCCATTCATGTTAAATTAGCGCCATTCATGTTAAATTAGCGGTTAGCCGGGCAGGTCTTACTTTTTTTTTTTCCTTTTTTCCCCTCGCCTAACTGGGTAATTTTTGAAAGTGCTCCACGGAGACGCAGACGCCGCAGCGCGGTGCCAGGGGGCGGGGTTAATCCCGATAGGCCCCACCCTTCGTAGCCCCGCCTCTTAGCCACCCCGCCCCGCCCGGGTTGCACCCTTGACCCCGCCCCCAGCTCGTGCGTGTGCCGGAAGTGCCCGCGCGCGGGCAGCTCACTTCCGCCCGGCAGGTGACAGCCGTGGGGCTCGGAGCGGCCGGCGGCACGGACGCACCGGCAGAGCAGGAGGCGGAGGCCGCGGACATTTTGCTGTCCAGCCAAGCCGTGGCGCCGGGAGCCGAGACGACCTGCGGGTGAGGAAGCGGGGAGCCCGGAGAGGCTGGAGAAGACACGGGGTAGGGAGTCGGGGGTCTGAGGTGAAGGGGTTTAGGGGTCAGAGGTCACGGAAAGGACGGGGCGCTAGAGGGGCGCGAGTGGCTTCCCTGGCCTGGGCGAGGCGGAAGCACTGCGGGTTCATTCATTCACGCCCACTTGGCCGCCGTCTCGCACCCCAGCCGCCCCAGGTCTGCAACCCTTCTTGGGCGGCGTCCTGGAGATCTTCGACTTAGGCCCCCGGGAGCCCGCCCCCGGGCGGAGGGGAAACTCTTCTTCGCCTCTGGTTCCAGTTCACATTTAACTCTGAGGAGGCCTCCTCGTCCTTCTGGGCCTTATCTCTTTGCCAAGGTTCGAAAAGAAAAAAAAAAAAAAATCAAGAAATGGCCCTGCGCCGCCTGCTGCTGGTTAGGCTTGGGCTTGGTCTGTCCGTTGGCACCTCACGAACTAGTTAACTGAATAAGGACACCTGGAATAACGCTGACTGCTGCCAGAAATGCTCACTATTGTTTGTTGCGTTCCTACTGTGTAGCAGGCACAATACCGCGTTTAAACTTCACAACAACCCTTGTTAGGTGGCTACAGTAGCTATTCCCATTTTGCCAAGGAAGAAACAGGCTCACAGAGGTTAAATCACACCTAGGCAGAGCCAGGGTCCCTATACAGACTTCCTGGGACTTGAGAGACAAGTGAGAGGCTGAAGCGAGGTTGTGAGTGTGGGACTATTTAATAACTCTATGTATAGGTGTAACCTTCTTGTTTCTCCTCTAATCTTCTTAAGCGGCATGTGATTTACTTTCTTTTAAAATGAAACAGTCCTGCAGGCTGTTAAGTGGTTTACCTTTCAGGGCAAGAGTGGAAGCCCTTTCTGACTGTTGGAAACTGTGATACAAAATCATGATGCTAATTTAAGAATACCCAGAACCTCTCTCTAGAGTTCCTTTTAGAGTACAGTGAGGAACTTTCCTCCCTCCCCCCCAGGGCATCTATTGGCACTAAGTTCTTGAAGAAGAAAGGGTCCGTGCCCCTCTGAGAAATGTGCAGGCACCATAGCGGCTTGACTGGGGAGAGCATATCATGCCTGGGAGATGGTGAGGTGGTTTGATAGCCGAGGAGTAGGACTAGACTTTTAGAGTCACGTTGTTCCAGTCCTGCCTCAGTTTTCCTGTCAGCAGCACATGTAAGACCTGCTGTTCTCCTACCCACTCCTGAGTGTTAAGAACTGTAATGAACTCATGAAGGTTTTCACGTGCTTCTGAAGAAAGTGATATTAATTATTACTGTAGTACCTTTTTCAAATTTTTAAACTCTAGGATCGGTTCCACTTCCATTGGAGTCACAGAAACCTAATATTGTCACCTTATCCCCACCGTTCCAAGGGAGGATTTGAGATGAAGTGACTTGTCACAGATGGTAGCAATATGAGCAGAGCTCATAGCATCCATGCCTATCCTGAGTTGAGCTCACCAGGTCCTCTGACCTCTCAGAAACTGACTTCAAGAGCAACTTCACTAATTCTCAAAGAACCAGGCCCTCAGAGATTGGATGATGATTTTTCTGTTAATTGTGAGGTATGCAGAGGCTTTGCCCTGGGTGACTCGAAGGAGTTAGTGGTATCATGGAAAAAGCACTCCCTTACTCTGTCAGTCCTGGGTTTCCAGCCGAGCTTGGCAGCTTCCTGGTAGAGTGGCCTAGACACCTTACCTAGGCTGGGCCTCCCTTATCTCAGCCTAAAATCATAACATCACCTTCCACCACCTTCACCCTCCCAATAATGGTGCATGTGAGGGTTAGATGAGGGACCGTGCATAACCTGTTACCCTAGGCCAGTTGGTAGTTCTGGGGGGTTGTATCTGAGAAAGGCTGCCAACCTGGTGGGGCGTTACTTCCTTCTGCAAAAAGACCTTTATGTACATAGAACACTCCTGACCTTCTTGTTTCACTTCCTAAAAGTGTTTCAAAACAAGTTCATCCATTGGTCCAGTGCTCATCTTTTTCTGGTCATCCTCTGAAAGAACTGCATGTCTTGAGTGCTCGAGACTGGCTCTTGACTGCTTGACTTCCCAGAAAACCTGTGTGCTGGCTCCAAAGCCTGACAGTGAGTCAAGATGATATGGGAATGGGTTGAACACTTTGGTGTATTTTTGAAAGCTGAGGAACATTTGTTACTGAAGATACCTATTTTTCTGAACAGGTCTTTTTTTTTTTTTAAAGATTTATTTATTCATGTATGCAAGAGCTGGGGTACATGCCAGAGTCCAGGGAGGTGAGAGGATTCACCAGAGACAGAGTGGGGAGCAGAACAGGCAGACTGACTGAAGTTTCCAGAGGGGAGCAGCGGGCAAGGCAGGAGAGATCTGCTACGCCATGTGGGTCCCCTCCCCGGCTGGCAGCAGGGATCAAACTCGTGCTGCAGTGGCTGTGGTTTGCTTCACAGTGCGCTGCTTAACCCACTGCACCACCAGGGAGGCCCCTGAACAGGTTTTTTTGCTTAAGATACGTCACTGATAAATTATCATGGTAAAGAAATGTTTTTTTGTGTTCTTTTTCTCTTCACACAGAGAGGAAATATCTCTCTGCAAGGTATTGGGGATGCTTTAAAAAAAAAAAAAAGTCCTGCTTGATATCCATCAGTGGTTCCTCTTTGTCCTCAGGCTAAAGCCTACTTTCCTTAATATGACATTGAAACCTATGGGCTCTGAACATTGTTTGACTCTTCTGCCTCACCTCTCCTGGTTCACAGTTCTTTTTTTTGAAGATTTATTTATTTATGCATACAAGAACTGGGGTACAGGGCAGAGTTGTGGGGGGTGAGAGAATTCACCAGAGGTAGAGCCAGAACGAACAGGCAGATCAACAGAAATACACTGCTGAGGGCAGCAGTGGGCAAGACAGGGTTATGTGGGTCACTTCTCCAGCCGGCAGCAGGGATCGAACTCGCGCTGCAGTGACTGCAGTCTGCTTCATAGTGTGTTGCTTAACCCACTGTGCCACCCTGATTCAGACTTCTACCTTCTTTCAAGTGCCAGTGAGGCTCAGCTGCTTTTCTGCAAAGCCCCAAGTCTTTGTTTTGTGCTATTTCCATCTTCTGTACACCATTTTCTGTTTCACACAAACACACACACACACCCCAGTTGTTTTGCTAGATCACTAAGTGGTACCTCCTATCTGATCACCCCACACCTTTGCCCCTGAGCCAGGTGCCGCTCCGTGATGTTCGGGGCACTGATCATGGTGAGTTGTTGGTTGTTTACCTGGCTGTGTTCTAAGGAAACAGCTCTTGATCCTTGGAGAGCACTTGTCTGAACTGTGTCACCAGCACTTAGTGGACTGTCCCACACAGCCGGTGTTCGGTGAATGCTGGTAACTGATTTAATATTGCACTGCATTGTCAGTGTTCCCCAATCTCCAAGGAACTCAAAGCACTTTCCAGGTCTGTCCATCCTCCTGTCTCCAGAGGTATTGGGAGAAATCTGACCAGTGGTGGGATTAACTACTCTCAAACTGCTATTGGTACCACCCAACCAGCACTAGAGATCATCAGAACCTCCAAAGACCTGGGAGTTGGGGAGCAGCTGTGTCCTTGTGTGGCAGAAATGGTGGCTAATTGTTTATAAAGCACGTGGTGGGCTGCGCATTGCTGAGAGCTTTATATGTATTGACTTGTTTTAGCTCACAGATCCCTCAGGTATATGACATTGTAATTCTCCAATTGTGTTCTGTAGATCCTTAGCTAGCCCTTGTCACCCTTGGTGGGGCCACCTTTCCTTTCCCAACTCTTTGTTCATGGATTGTCTCCTGTTTTGTTTTGTTGTTTTTTTTTTTTAAGATTTTATTTATTTCTGCACACAAGAGCTGGGGTACAGGCCAGAACCACGGGAGGTGAGAGGAGTCACCAGAGACAGAGCCAGGAACAGAACAGTCAGACTGACCGAAATAGACTGCTGAGGGGAGCAGTGGGCGAGGCAGGAGAGGTCTGCTGTGCCATGTGGGTCCCCTTCCCAGCTGGGGGCAGGGATGGAACTCGTGCTGCAGTGGCTGCGGTTTGCTTCACAGTGCGTTGCTTAACCCACTGCGCCACCAGGGAGGCCCCGGATTGTCTCCTGTTATTTTATGCATTGAGCTGAAAAGGGGTCTGACTTTGGTCTAGGCTCCTAAGACTCATGCTTCTTGGTTCTTTAGTCTTGGGTTTGACCTCTGGGTCCACTAAGAGGGTCTCTGTAAAGGTACGAGGATGACTAGTTGACTTCAGAATGCCCAGAGTTCTTCATCACCAGGGTGCAGTAGTCAGTCACTCATCTGCTGATTCCCAGGCCATCGTCTCCTCTGTGGACTCTGAGTTGAAGATGCTAGATTTGGAAGTCAGGTCTCCAACTTTATTTTTTTAGAAGAAGAAGGAGTAAGGGGTCCTCACACCCTAATCCTCATAGTCATTCCCTGTACAGGCCACTAAATGTGGGGAAGACTTGGGGTTTAGGCCAGAGGCGTGGGGGTGAAAGAATTCACCAGGGACAGAGTGGAGCACAGAAAAGGCAGATTTAATGAAATACACTGCTAAATGAAGCAGCAGATGAGACGAGGCCTACTGTCCTAGTCAGGGCTCAAAAACACTTTAAAATCAACTTCTCAGGATTGTTTTCAGCACTGTAAAGTTTTCTTACAGCTGAGCTCTGTAGAGGAATCTACTCGGTGGCGAATACTTTTTATCAGACTCTAATTGCTTTTAGGGTCTTAATCTAATGAGAATGGAATGACAAAAATTTCATTGCAGCTAGCTGTTAGATTTGCTTCTGTAGTCTTCATTCCCTGATCTCTATGGCTTGGGGGACTCGTGTTGAAACACCAAGGACAGAATCTTCCTACAGTCCAGGATTCATTTATCCAGTATTTATTGAGCCCTGCCATGTGCTTGTCACTGGGCTGAGTGCGGTGATAGGTAAATACCCAGGCATAGCTTCTGCCCTTGGGTTGCTCAGTCTGTTCTAATAGGGAGGAGAGACAAAGAAGAAATAGAAAATACAATTAGTAGAAAAACTGATAAGCCGTGAGGGAAACGGACAGAGTGGCCAGACCCTGTGAAAACGCCAAGCGGTCTCGGTGCTCTTGCTCACAACCTTCAGTCGCTCTTAGCTGACTCCAAGTAAGAACCAGGGGCCTCACCTTGACCTGCAAGATCACCTTCCTTCCCCTCTGACCTCACCACCCTCTCCCAGCTTCAAACTTCCCCTCCCCCCAAGTCACTCTCACTCCTCCTCCCTGCTGTTCCTCAGGTAGGCCAGGCTTACTTCCTCAGACATTGCCACCTGTCATTTTCTCAAGGAGGTCATCTGTGGCCTCCCTGGTTAAATTTCAACCTTTTCATCCCCACACCCCCATTCTCCTTTCCTGCTCTTTTACTCCATAGCATTTATTGGTAGACCTAAGAGACTATAAATTTTCATTATTTATCTTAATTATGGCCCCTTAATTATGGATATAAGTTCCATGAAGGGAAGGGTTTTTGTCAGTCTCATTCACTGCTGCAAGCGCAGCCTGGATACCTGTTTCTGACAGTGGGACGTGCTCAGAGACTTGCGGATAGGAATACTGGGGCTGGGGACAGAACAAGACCTACTTAAGGCCGTGAGTGCAGGGTGGGTATCTTTGAAGTGATGTCTAAGCTGAGATTTGAAGGGTAAGTGGGAGCAGCCATGGTTGGAACTGGAGAGGATAATCCTGGCAGAGGATTCTAAATGTCAAGGCAGTGAAGGAAGAGCTGGGTGATTGGAGCACAGAAGCAGCCCCATGGGCTAGAGGGCTAGAGGCAGAGGGAAGGGCCTAGCTGTGCTCACGTCAGAGCCTGTGTCAGACCCCCCTCCACACCACCTCCCACCGTTCTGGTCATTCTTTGAGCTGATGCCTGGGGGAGCAGGACATGGTGATTTGGCCTCATTTTCCAGTGGAGATGTTGCCACCTCATCTACCCTTTACCTTTTCTTTTTCATCATTTTTTATTTACCTTATCAGTTCTTTAATCACATGATTTAACTGCCTTTTATTACCACTTATTAGCTATAAAATGAACTAGGGGTCTAGCATTTTCAGTTTTGGTTTTGTCAAAATGACTTGACGGCCAGAGCAGATGTATCTCTGATCTCGGCACACCTAGTGAGTGGGACATTGGGAAGCTGGTCTTAGCTGAGGGTGGTTTACACACCATGAAGTTTCTCCAGGAAGAGAGTTGAGTGCTAGTCACTCACTTACTTCTTGAGCATTTGCTATTTGCAGGGTACCAGGCTAGGAGCTAGGATACATTAATGAACAGGATGGACAAAATTCTCATCCTCAGGGAACTGACATTATGGAAAGAGAAAAAAAGCAGAACAATAAAAACACTTTAAAAATTTTTATTTTTTTAAAATACATTTTATAGTATGTTGACGATAAGTACTTTGAAGGGAAAAAAAAAAAACAAAAAGGAGGAAAGGAATAGAAAGTAGTGGGGATTGATAGAGGATGTTCATAATTTTAAATAAAATGATCAGAGAGAGGGCCTCCCTGGTGGCGCAGTGGATTAAGCAACGCACTATGAAGCAAATCTCAGCCACTGCAGCACAAGTTCGATCCCTGCTGCCACCTGTGCCGGGCGAGGGGGGTGGGTATGGACCCACATCACGCAGCATTCTCTCCTGCCTTTCTCCAGCAGTGTACTTCTGTTGATCTGCCTGTTGGGCTCCCTGCTCTGTCTGTGGTGAATCCTCTCACCCCCACACCTCTGGCCTGTACCCCAGTGCTTGTATGCATAAATAAATAAATCTTTAAAAATAAAATGATCAGAGAAGGGCCGCGCTGAGAAGGTGACATTTGAGTTAAGACGGACTGAGCCATGACTGGAGAAAGAGCCTCCCTGGCAGTGTGAATAGTATGTGCAAAGGACATGAGGTGGAAACCTGCCTGTTGTATTCAAGGATCAGCAAAGCGGTTGTTGTGGCTGGAACTGAGGGAGTGATGGGGGAAACAGTGAGAGAAGAGTTCAAAGGTCATGGTGGGGCACGTGTGGTGGGGAGAGAAAGAAGGGGCTGTGGTTCTCATCCAGAGCCTTTAGGCCGGGAGGCCACAATAGGGACTCTGGCTTTTACTCTGAGGGAGGGGGAACCTCTGGAGGGTTTTGAGCAAGTGATGCCACTGTCTGCCTTGCTGTAGTGGATCATTCTGGCAGCTGCTGAGGTGGGTTGTCAGAGGTAGTATAGAAGCGGCTTTGTTAGCCATCTCAATGGGAGGTGGTAGAGCCGGAGAGAAGCTGCTGCAGGGATTCTGGATTCCCTTGAACTAGACCTGACGGGATTTGCTGATCAGTTAGGTGTGGGATGTGAGAGTATGTTGTCAATGGTAACTGATGGCTTTGGCCTAAGAACCTGTTCGGATGCTGTTGGCAGTAACTGGATAATGAAGACTGCAGGATGAACTGGCTGGGATAGTGGGACAGCCTGAAGTCAGTTTTTATCATGTTAAGTTTGAGCTGCTTTTAGCCATGTCGACATGGAAGTGTTGATTAGGCAGTTTTGATATGTGAGATGGGAGTTCAGGGGAAAAGCTGGGTGTGGGGATGTAAAGTTGATTTGTCAGCATGTATAAGATACTTAAGCTTTGCCACTGAGCGAGATGGCTAAAAAAGTGAAATAGCGGAGATGGAGAAGGGGAGAGGTGTGGTGGCTGAGCCCTGGGGCATTCCAGTGTGAAGAAGAGGAAGAGAAGAAGGATGCTGAGAAGTTTTGGATAGTGAATAAGAAGGGAAAGCAGAGAGCACCCTGGATTCCAAGCAAAGAAAGTGTTTCAAGGAGAGACTGTTCAGCAGCGTCAGATGCTGCCAGTGTGAGACTTGTCATTTGGCAGGACCTTTGCATGCGCTGCCAGCAAAATCCAACACACTCTGGCACCCAGGGCCATCTTTGACGCTTACCCTTCCCTGTGTGACCTCATCTGCTCTCCCCTTCCGCGTCCGTGCCCTCTCAGCCAGGCAGTGGTTTCAGATTCCTGAACACACGCGCTTGGATAAGTCACTCCTCCCTCGGTGTCGCCAGCTCTCATTTTTAAAATGGGTTACCTTGAGAATTAAATGAGTCAGGGGCTATAAACCAACTTAGCACAGAGCCTGCGCTCCAGCCTGTGTTGGTTGGTGGTGGCTTATTCTCAGTTTTTTCCTTCTGTGTTGGCATTTTGTGGGTCTTCTCCACATTCTCACTTCTCCCTTTCCAAGTCGGACCCATCTTTCATCGAAGAGGGCACCCCTTGATGCTGCACCCATTCCAGTACCCACCTCTGAGCTTTGGTGGCAGTTTATTTGGGACGTGCGGTCACTGTTCTGCTCACCTGCAGCCCTGTCGCAGACCTTGGAATCTAAAACCCAGCACGACGAGGCTGTCCTTTTGCCTGCTTCTGTGCAGGGTGCTGTCCAGTCTCAGCTCCTGGTGCTCCACGCCGGCGTGCGAGCTGAGAGGGCGCTGTGAACCCTGACAGAGTGCTGTGAACCCTGACAGAGCTTCAAGAAATGGCCCGTAGTAGAGGTGGGAAAACAGATCACAAGGAGCCTTGTGCTATAGTCTTGGGTCTCCTCTTCATCTTCGTTCGTTTAGCTGTGGTCAGAAGAAGCCCCTGTTGCCTTTTTGCTTGTTTGTTTTGGTCCTGTAAGTGCAGAGGAGCTTTTCTCTTTCTGGGCAGCAGATCTTTCCATGCATTACTGCGGTGTACGTGTTGAGAAGCGGCATGTGGTTCTAGAGACTCAGGCATTTGCCTGCCTTTAATTCCTTTTCATTTGAAGACTTTAATTGCTAATGGATCTCGGGAGATTGACTTTGACTAAATCAGTTTTCATCCAAATCCCAAGAGGCCTATAACTCAACAAGTTCATCCAAGACAGATTTTCAGTAGGCAGGTGACCAAACTTGACACTCCTGTTGTCCAAACTGGGTGGGTTGACCCAAAAATAACCTGTAATTAACATTCAAGGGACTCCGAAGGGATGTGTGACAACACATTTCGCATGCCCTTTAGCTTGGAATATGTGTGTTTCTTCCAGGGCTACATCCAGAGAGGAGGAGTTGCTTCACGGGGCAGAGTAGGGCATGTACAACCTCATTTTGGGGCAAGGGTAGAGTTTCTAGCTGTGTGATTCCAGACCAAAATGCCTTCATCCTCTGGGCCACGGTGTCCTTGTCTGTAAGCTGTGATGGTATCAGCACCTTCCTTGCAGACTGAGAATTAACCCTGAAGCTCTTTATGTAGATATGGCCCGCCATACTCATCCATTTGCCATTACTTCTGCCCTGATACCTTTGTTTTGATTTTCTTGCCAAGCCCAAAGAACACCACTTGTTTTCTCATCGTTATTGAATTGCCTTTAAGAAGCCAAAGTTTGATGTCTGCGTTGTCTCAGAAAGAAACTCTGAAATCTGTTTTTTTCTACTGCTGACGTCTTTTTTTTTTTTTAAGATTTATTTATGCATATACGAGCTGGGGTGTAGGCCTGAGGGTGGAGCAGGGCGGGGGGGTGGGGTGAGAGGATTCACCAGAGACAGAGCGGGGAGCAGAACAGCAGATCCGCTGAAATACACTGCTGAGCGGAGCAGTTGGCAAGACAGGAGAGGTCTGCTGCGCCCTGTGGTCCCTTCCCTGGCCTGGGATCAAACTCAGGCCATAGTGATGATAGTGTTAGACTTCACTCCTGCGCCACCAGGGAGGCCCTGACTCACCTTTTAATCTTTGGGTCCGCTGTACTTATTTCCTGTACCCTGTTCATGAAAGTGAACTTTGGTATTTACCCGTGAGAATCTTTTCCTCTCTGAAAGGACAGGTGAGGAATGGTGAGTAGAATCCCTGGGTGCTGAGTGAAAACGGTGTCTCTTAAACTCGAAGCTTCATGGTGGCAGGGACACAATCCAGAGCATGGCATGGAGTGGAGGAATGTTTGAGAAATGAATCTACCTCTGCTCTTGCGACAGAATTGAAACAACAAAACAGAAAAGTTGGCTTTTCTTGTCCCAAATGAAGAAAAGTGGTGGCACCACCTTAGCCCCTTTATCTACTCTTCCGCCTGTGGTCTGACTCTCCTGGGGCTGACATGCCTTGGAGCGCAGGTTCCCGGACAGTTTCTCGTCAGCCAGGGGTTTAACAGTGATGTTTTCAGCATGTAAATTGGAAGTCAGCCACAGACTTCAAGGGATCAGTTCTCCCTGTCCGCGTAACCTTGAGTTCAGACCTTCCTTTCCTAAAGCTTTTTCCGTTCTGCTATCACAACACCGATTGTCTGGCTGGCTAGCTTACCAGTGTTGAGGGTGTGCGCTGTGCTGTGTTAGCGCCACCAGCTTCTTGCTTCTCATCTGATTACAGAACACAGACCGAGGCGAATCACTGCCCTCGGACTGGACAGGGCCTTTCCTTGGCCCTTGACTGGCCGTTTGGGGGAATTGCTCAGCTTGTTATTGTTTTCCTCCTACTGAAGACCTAATAAAGTTTGCTGGCCGTGGATGCATTCTGAATTTGTATTCCCTTTTGTCCCCAGCAGTGTCTTCTGCATCCTTTGAGAATGGTCCTGCTGTATGTCCTCTTTTTTGCTCACTTGGGAAGGACACTCACTGGTGAGGAGATGGGTTCCTCATCTAACAAGAGAATCATGGAGCATGAGCTATGGGAGGAACTTTATCTGTCATTTAATGGAACTACAAGTTGTCCAAAGGGCCCCTGGTGAAGAGGAGAGGTGGGCATAGTGGAATGAGCCAGCCCTCCACCACCTTACTTCAACCAGAGAATTTCTACTTTTAAATGGTTTCAAAAGCAGCGGGGTCTTTAAAAAACCATTATCTTTTTGAATTCTTTTGCTTGACAGTTGGAGAAAGTAAGATCTAGATATGGAAGAACTGCCCAGGTCACACAGTTCTTGGTAGCTAAGCTAGATTTCCTGCCAGTAATCTTAGCATTGCATCAGCCTTGCCATGTTTGTTGCAAGTAACTGCAAAGCCTTATGTTCCAGTCATCGCTGTCTGGCATGGACTCTTGTCTTGATCTGTTATGGGCGTGGTTCTGTAGCTTCTCTGGGAACCTGTCTTTTCATTCATTTGCCAGCAAACATTTGCTGGAATATGCCACATTTTGGAATGTTCCAGACATAGCTAGATCCCAAATATGAGTTGTGAGAAGAGCTATGGAGAAGTCTGTGATCTGACTGAGGGAGGCTTCTGCTTCTCTGGGTTCAGAGAAGGCTCTTCTGAGCAGCGGTATTTGATCTGAGACTGAAGAATGGGCACTGTTAGAACCCAACCGGGGTGCACTAGTATTTTCTAAGCTACATTATATTTTAAAGAGGTGATACATGCACAGGATATAAAATTCTCAAGGTATAGAAGGTGGATGATGAAAGATCATTCTCTATCCCTGGTAATCCATTTCCTTTCTGGAGAAAATCACAGCTAACATTTCTAATTTGCCCTTTCAAATATAGATGCATTTATAAAACCCTTGGGTATTTGATTTATTATTATTCACATTTCCTTTTCTTAAACAGAAATGATAATATATACACTTTCAACAGCTTGCTTTTCTCACTTAATCTCTTAGTGTCCCATATAGCACATGTAGAACTGCCTTTTTGTGGTTGCATGGTATTCCACGTGAGCCGTAATTTTTTAAAGCAGTCATCAATTGAAGGACATTTAAAGTTTTTGCAATATTTTGCTATTACAAAAGATAGTGCAAGAGTAGCTATTTACATAGTTTTGTATATACAGAATAAATTCTAGAAGCAAAATTGCTAGGTTAAGGGTAAGTACATTTGCAATTTTGATAATTATTGCCAAATTGCTATAGCAGTTGAAGCAATTTAGAGTGTCGTTAGCATCATATGAGGGCATCTGTTTCCTTACATCAGCACCGACATAGAGTGTTATCAGACTTTGGGGTTTACCAATCCAGTAACTGATCAATGATATTTCATTGTCGGTTCAGTTTCCATTTCTCTTATGTAAGCTTAAGTTGTTGTACTGCATTTTCTACATCCTTTGCCATTCTCCTATTTGTAGTCACTTTTTATATATTAAGGAAAGTAGACATCTTGTGTGCAATGTGGCGCAAAATTTGTTTGTGTTTGTCATATGTTCTTCACTTTTAAATTATGTTTGTGGCCATGCGGAAAAACCTGACTTCTATGTAATTGAATACATAGCTCTTTTAAGACTTTGTGATTTTGTGTCATCCTCAGAAAGGCTTGATTTCCTCTGGATTGTGCAACCTTCTGTTCTCCCATTCCCCACCATCCCCAACCTTGGGTTTTATTTAATTATTAAGAAGTGTAATGCTGGGCCTCCCTGGTGGTGCAGTGGGTTAAGCAGTGCACTGTGAAGCAAACCACAGCCACTGCAGCACGAGTTCAATCCCTGCCACTGGCCAGGAGAGTGACCCATATGGCACAGCAGACCTCTCCTGCTGTGTCCGCTGCTCTCCTCAGCTGTGTATTTCAGTCAGTCTGCCTGTTCTGCTCCCCACTCTGTCTCTGGTGAATCCTCTCACCCCCCCCCCACATCTCTGACCTGTACCCCAGTTCTTGTATGTATAAATAAAATAAAATTTTTTTTTTAAAAGGAAATGTAATGCTTGTATAATTTACACCGAGTGGAGTGCTCGGTCTTAAGTGTGTGGTGTAGTCAGTGTCTGCATCACATCACTTCTGTTCTTCACGTACCCTTCATGTCAGTCCTTGTCACATAGAACCGTCCCTGATCTGACTTAATCACATTTGCCTTTCCTGCTTATTCTAGAATTTCCTGAAAGAGCAGTTCCATGATATTTGTGATGTTCATATTTATACTTGGCAGTGTGCGTTGAGTCTCATACTGTCTTGTCAGAATATGTGAAATAAGTAGAACACCAGGTGCTGCTGCCCCTTTTCTAAAGAGAGGAAATAAACTGTGACTTCAGTTCAGTACTGTTTCCTTTAAGATTCATTAACTATTAGGGCCTCCCTAGTGGCGCAAGGGGTTAAGTCACAACGCTGTGAGGCCATCCACAACCACAGCAGCATGAATTTGATCCCCCGCCAGGGAGGGGACCCACACGGCTGTGTTTCAGTCCACCTGCCTGTTCTGCTCCGCACTCTGTCTCTGGTGAATCCTCATATCCCCTGCACCTCTGGCCTGTACCCTAGTTCTTGTTTGCATATATATATAAATACATTTTTAAAAAAAGACTTATTAACTGTTGACAATTTTGAGACCTGGAGGAAGAAATGAAATATATTCAGTACGTGTTTCCTTAATTTTTTTATAGATTTAAATTCATTTTATTGCCTTAAACGTGGAAAGATACTCTTCATTTCTTGTTTGTAAAGTTATATTTAAATACATTTTTGAAGATTCAAAAATTTGAAAAAGTATTGAGGACTTTTCACCTCTTAAATCTTAACCCTAACTCTTATGGCTGAAATTCAGCCCGTAGCTGGGATTATGTTTATGAAAATCTTCCCTTTTCTTTTTTTTCTAGGATCTCATTTTTCCACTCTTACATTACCTTACATTTCTGTCCCTGGCACTGTCAGTGACTCTCACTAAGGACTGCTCAGTAATTGTAGAACACATAGGAGAAAACTACTGTAGTTCAGGCTGTTTATACAGTTCCTGTTCTTTAATCCTGGCGGCAGCAGAAAGCAGGTATGGCAGTAGGATTCTTTAAAATGGTGACGCTTTATAGTAACTAGTCCTGGGATTATAGCATCAGAGTGATCTTCCGAGTGTGGGTGTGGGAAGACTCGGGGCTGGGACAGTAGCGTGGCTCCTGAAGACAAAACCAGTCTGTCCAGATGTGCCCCTCTGACTTGCGCCATTCCTTGATCCTATAAATGCTGAAACTGCTGGGTATCTCAGCCCAGAATGCGTCTCCTTTGCAAAAATGACTCATCACATGGGCCAGGGCAGTTCCCAAACCAAAAATTCCCTGGACCGTTCAAAGATGGAATCCAAGTCCTAAGTTTTTTCTTACCTATGACTGCCTGCTTTCAAGTGTGGCTCATACACACCATCAGGGTCATCAAAGAACGAACACTTAGCTCGTTTGGCTTCCATTAGTAGGGGCGCAGTGTAGGGAACAGCTGAGCCGTGCTGGGAAAGACATCTGTGAGTCCGAGCCACTTGAGGACTGAGATGAGGAGATTTTTCCATTCCTTCAGAGAGGATGAAAACTCTCTCTTGTGCTAACATCTGAGAGGCAGCTGTGGAGAGAGAGCACGAGGAGATAGCTGCCCTGAGCAGATGAACAAGGCTCAAGTGATTTTTCTCAGTGCGGTGAGGTTTTTTAATCTGTGCTCTGGAGTGGCTTTGTGGAAGTGTTCTTACTTCTCCCCGTCTCTCCTTCCTCTCTTACTTTTATTTCCTGTATACGAAACAGCTTCCGAGGGATATGGTTTCTGCACCATCAGTCCCATTAGCCCTCTGCAGAGGGATATGTGAAATAGATACTGCAAAAAAAGAAAAAAAAAGCAGCCAGCATCAGCACTGTGTGGTATTCAAGTTAAGCTTAGCACCTGTAAAAGGAAAGGTGTCAACAATGTAGGGGTGTCAGTAACTCTGCTTTGACTCGCTACCCTGCAGTGCCAGTGCTTTTTTAACCTTCTGAAAAAGAAGCTTTCGCACTCTTTCCTCAGCCTGGTCAGTTACATACAGCACAGATCTGTTACCAGCAAATCATGTTCTGGGAATTTAGAGTTTCCAGATGTTGTGTTGTGCTTGCAGGTAAGGGAAAAGTTCCTCATATTCTCCAGCATTTGAGAAAAGAATTTCTGGGCAGCTCTGATGTTAGACACCTAAAGTAGTTTTGTTTTGTTCACTGTCATTTCCCTTTAGTTTTTTTTTTTTAAAAGATTTATTTATTTATGCATACTAGAGCTGGGAAACAGGCCAGAGTCACAGGAGGTGAGAGGATCCACTAGAGACAGAGCAGGGAACAGAGCAGGCAGACTGACTGAAATACACAGCTGAGGGGAGCAGTGGGCATAGCAGGAAAGGTCTGCTGAGCCATGTGGGTCTCTTCCCTGGCCAGGGATCGAACTTAAGCTGCAGTGGCTGCGGATGCTTCATAGTGTGGTGCTTAACCTCTTGCGCCACCAGGGAGGCCCATTTCCTTTTAGTTTTAACATTGGAGGGGTTTATATGTTACTTTCTGAGATTCTTATCCCTGTAATCTTTAGCCTCCTTGACCTTCATTGATCTCTCTTCTTAGACTAAACAACCTTGAGAAGCAGGGTTCTCTCCTGTTTTTCATACCTCTGCCAGTTATGTCCTTAAGCCTTCCAGATGTGAAAGAAGTTTTTTAAAGCTTCTGAAACCATGCAGGCCTTTATTCTGGGACACATTTACCTGCTCATTCTTTGTACTTCAAAAGGAACCTCTAGGTTGGTGAGGTATGAGAAAATGGCTTTATGTTTACTCAAAAAAAAAAAAAAAGGCAAAGAGTGTTTTTATTGTACGTAAACTCCTGTAGGAAACAAATGCTATGTAGTTACATAACTGTCAGCGACCTGGCTGCGGCACCCTGGGGTTTTCAGGGGCCGATACATTTTGGCAACTATCAGTTGAGCACTGGCCACACGCAGAGCCCTGGGCCACGCAAGAAGCGGGTGAATGAGCTGCGGACCAGCTGGACGTGGGTCTTCCCTCTGTGGGTCGGTCTGCAGCGCGCTCTGTGCTGCCAGGATTGGCAAGTAAAGAACCCCCACTGCTGGCCTGGCATCATCCGATGCAGCAGGCTCTCCTTCCCGCAGCTTCCGAAAGAAAGTGCTGTCATCCCTTGTCCGCCTTGCAAAGCAGAGGGAAAAGTAGAATTGTGTCTTCTGTTTAGACCATTTTGTCTTCAAGACTTTTGTTCCTTTATTCAAATGGGATCCACAAAGGAGTTAAAGCAGCCAAGGCAGGTACATTCGTGTTTCCCATTGATGACCAAACGGAAATCTCTGCTTAGCATGGAAAGTACCATCGTCGGGCTGGAGGAGAGCTGTGTTGTTTCCAGATACTTTTGAATGATTCTTGACCTCTCACATCCTTGCCACCAATAACGTCTTCATCTGGCTCCCACACAGTAGTGAAGTGAAGATGTTAATGGATTACATACTTGAGTCTTGTCCTTAGACACAGCAGAGAGACAAATGAGTTTTCTCCAGTCAAGTATCTGTGTTGTGTGGCTTTCTTTTTTTTTAAAGATTTTTTTAGGGGCCCTCTGGTGGCACAAAGGGGTTACGTCACAGCTCTATGAAGCATCCGCAGTCACTGCAGCACTAGTTCAATCTCCAGCCAGGGAGCTGACCCACATGGCACAGCAGATCTCTCCTGTCTTGCCCGCTGCTGCCCTCAGCAGTGTATTTCAGTCAGTCTGCCTGTTCTGCTCCCCACTCTGTCTCTGGTGACTCCTCTCACCCCTGCACCCTTGGCCTATACCCCAGCTTTTGTATGCATACATAAATCTTTTTTTTTTTTTTTAATCTTTGTCCTCCCTCCCATAGAGGAGAAGCAGAACTCCTTCTTCAACAGAGCACAGGTGCTGAGCTCAGGTAGACCTGAGATGGCCTCCCAGCCCAGGCATTACAAGCCATGTGATCTTGGGCAAGTTATGTCACATCACCGGGTCTGTTTCCTCATTGTAAAAATGGGCTTAAAAGTGGTTGCCTTATTGATAGGTTTAAATGAGATCATGTGTGTAAAGCCCCTGGCTCAGTAAATGATAGCTTCTTAAATATTAGAACAAGCCCATAAGCCTGTGCTGCGTATCCAGGGTACACTTGCTTCCTGGTTGCATCTTTCATCGTTGTTGACCAAGAGGAAGCATTGAGGTTACATAGCAGACACTAGTAAATATTTTTGAATGAACAGGTTGGTTGTGGTACTTTATTTTATTGCCTTAGAACAGCACTGCACACTGTGAATTCTGCACTGGGACATGTCCTGCAGTGCTTTCAGAAAACTGATCAGGGGCCTCCCTGGTGGTGCAGCGGGTTGAGCGCTGCACTGTGAAGCATCCCCAGCACAGCACTGTGAGTTCAATCCCCGGCCAGGGAGGGGACCCACATGGCACAGCAGACCTCTCCTGCTTTGCCCGCTGCTCCCCTCAGCAGTGTGTTTCTGTCCATCTGCCTGTTCTGCTCCCCACTCTGTCTCTGGTGAATCCTCCTACCTCCTGCACATCTGGCCTGTACCTCAGCTCTTGTATGCATAAATAAACAAATCTTTAAAAAAAAAAACTGATCAGTTAGATTTGGGACATACTTGAGTTGTGTAGTATAGAGTCTAGTCCTTTCGAGGTATAAATGCTGTTTATTACTGTGTTGGAAGAGTTCAGAGAAAGAACAAATATCTCTACCTTTTTATTTTATTCATTTATTTTTTTAAAAATTATGCATACAAGAGGCACGGGGCGGTGGGAGTGGGGTGGAATGGGGGTGGAGTGTGTTTGTGTGTGTGTGTGTGTGTGTGTGTGTATGAGAGAGAGAGAGAGAGAGAGGATTCACCAGAGAGAGAGAGGATTCATCAGAGACAGAGTGGGGAGCAGAACGACAGAAACACACTGCTGAAGGGAGCAGCAGGCGAGGCAGGAGAGGTCTGCCTCTCTATGTGGGTTCCCCCTCCCTGGCTGAGGATCGAACTTGCGCTGCAGTGGCTGTAGAAGCCTCACAGTGTGGTGCTCAACCCCTTGCGCCACCAGGGGCACCCTCCCTACCTTTTAAAACAGGTTGTTTTCCAAGTTCATTTGACTGTGTGAGTCAGTGAATGGTACCTCTGCGAGGCTTTGATGAGTTAACTTGTGCACAACACTGGGAACAGCGTGGCGGACGGGGAGCACCAGGCAGGGGTAGCAGTGACTGTGGTGGTTACACGCTTTTTCATCTGTGAGCTCTTCCAGAATATTTGACTGTTCCCTTTTGGATGGACATCTTAGGTTATTTCCAGTGCTGCAATGGTACAGACAGTACTGTATAAGACCCTTATGTCTTTGCTTGCTATTTCTGGGAGAGGGATCCTAGAAGTAGAATTTCCGGGTCAGTGTCTGCATATTCAGAATTTTGTAGATTTCTTAAACGGCCCTCCCAAATCTGATCAACTATTATGTAACTGCTTATTTGCCCAGTAAAGAGATAAGAAGCTATCTTCCTATACCACATGTGTGCTGGATACTTCTGTCCTCCTCCTTGCTCTGTAACTGAAAATGGAATGGAACTCATCTGAAAAGTCATCCTTCTCTTCTGTCTTACAGAGTCTGGCCACAGATAAAGGACCAAAATGACTGACTCAAAATATTTCACCACGACCAAAAAAGGTACTGTTTATTTCATTGTGGGCTCTCGTCCTCGTCTCTCCTTGCCAGAACTTTGTGCTTACTCCTTTGGAAGTAGGGAGTAGTGTTGGGGTTTAGGCAGCAAGTAGTGGGAATTACCCAGCGTCTTTCACCTTGAAGGTACGGAAAATTAAACTGTGATGATGTACAAATTTAACCACTTCTTTAGAACCCCAAATGTAGATAAGCCCTTTTTTGTTCTCCGTGTCTGAAAACTGTTAAAATATAGTCGTGTTTTTTTCCTGGAGGAAAGAGTACACATAATGCTATCAGCTACCCCACAGCAGTTTCTGTGTCTGGTCCTTATCCATGAGCACATGTTTATGTGGTTGAAGTCAGAGTTTACATCCTGTTTTTCATTTGATATTATCATAAGCCCTTCACCAAGCTTTACCAACTCAGTATTAGTCTTTTGAATTGCTGAGCTAAAATGTGCTAAGCTTGTGTTTTGTTGGGTATTGTTATTCTGCTTTTCTGGAAATGGAGGTTGTCATGGTGGCGACACATGTACTTTAACCCTGTAAGCATCTTTATGACAGGCCCCTCCTTCCACCTGCGTCCTTCCAAGTGAGATGGACACAGCGCCTGCTCAACAGATGAAGAGAGTCTGTTGTTGGGTCAGCTGAGCAGGACCTGCAGCCTGCTTCTCGCTAAGCATTTCCTTAGTGCAGCCAGTCTTATGGAGCACCTTCCATGTGCGGTGGGGACACAGACAGCCATGGGCCTGGCTTTGCTTGAGGTTGAGCAGAGAGACTAGCCTGTTAGAAGTGATCATACCAGAGGGCAGGGGACTGTGGGAGGACCCCCAGTGGAACCAGCTGGCAAAAGGGATTACAAGAAGGGAGAGAAGAGCAGTGAGTGCTTCACTCTTGGTTAATTTGGGGAGAGAAGCAGTTGCACACAAAACCCTGAAGAGAGTGATGGAAGGAAGATTGGAGAGATGTACAGAGCCCAGTTGTGCAGGGCCTGGTGAGCCAGACCCCGGAGGAGGGGAATTTAGTACGGGGTAAATTGGGGTTTTCCCCCATGGAGGGTGGGGAGAGATTTAGTGGGCATTCTTTTCAGGCCAGTGTCTGTAGACCAGGATTCAGATCTGGCATTAATGATGGTTTTAAGCAAGAGAAGGTCCAAGACTGACCTAATGAAAACTGGAAGGATGTGAGACTGAGGGGAGGCAGGAAGACCAGGACCGCAGCTCCAGTGAGAGACGGTGGTGCTTGGGAAGGGCAGGGTTGTCGTGGGGAAGTGGGGTTGGGGTGGCGGGAACCTCATACTTGTCTGTGATTGAGGGTATAGGCTTGGTAGCGGAGTGGATCGGGGCCCACTAGAGGAAGGAGCCTTCGGAAGCAGGTGGATGCCAGGCTTACCCCTCCAGCCTTCTTGGGGCCAGGGTGACTCGGGCCTCATCAGGCCTCAAGGGCTATTTATACTGAATCTCGTTAGAGCCTTTGCGCAGAGCCAGGATAGCCCTGTGGCAGGTCGCAGGGTCAGACTCCTCAAGGTCTGTTGGGCCCTCTAGCCTCTCAGAGGCTTTAACCCTACAGGTCCTTGAGTTTGAACTGCAAGGTCTGCAGGTTGCTCTGGCTCTGCTGAGCAGGGTCCTTAGGGTGCTCTTGCTCTGGGCTATGCTGCGTGATTGTTCTTAGAGAACCTTGTCTGCGGTCCTTCATCTCAAGTTCTTTGCTAATACAGTGTGTAGTCAGGATATAAACCTGCTCATTTTTTTTTTCCTCACTCTAAATCCATCTGGAACATCTTCAGCACACCCCATTTTCCTCTCCCCCACACCCATAGTCTGCTTCACTCCCACCCCAAGTAACTTGAAAGGGAAGCTGGGCCCTCTCATTCTACAAAGGAGATGTTTAAGGCAGAGGCCACCCTGAGGGCTAGGCACGAGATGAGCTTTCACCTGAGTGATAAGTGAGAGATTTCAACACCCCGGTCAAGGTAGAACATACAGAGAAACAGCTTTAAAGAAGCAGTGATGGGGCCTCCCTGGTGGTGCAAGGGTTAAATCACAGCACTGTGAAGCTGTCCACAGCCACTGCAGCACAAGTTCAATCCCCAGCCAGGGAGTGGACCCACGTAGCACAGCAGACCTCTTCTGCCTCACCGGCTGCTCTCCTCAGCAGTGTGTTTCAGTCGATCTGCCTCTTCTGCTCCCCCACTCTGTCTTTGGTGAATCCGCTCACCCCCACGCCTCTGGCCTGAACCCCAACTCTTGTATGCATAAATAAATAAATCTTTAAAAAAAAAGAAGCAGCAGTGATGAACTGGGTTGGGCTCAACATCAGGTTTTAGAGCATGGACTTCAGAGGTGGTAGACCAGTTAGGCAAGTTACCGAACCTTTTATTCCATTTGCTCATCTGCAGAATGGAGGGAAACAGCATTGTTGTAAGGAAGCACTCAGTGTAGCACCTGGCGTAGAGGGAGGATTGGGAAACACTGACTGCTGCTGTTTGAGGAGTCTGCCCTGTCGTCCTGTAATGGGCGTCACCAGGAGCCTTCTCTCCCTGACATGGTCTTCGGCAGCCCTGCTTCCTCACTTGGTCTTTCCAGATCATCAGATCTATAAAGCAGTTTACTTGCTAGAGCTCTTCTAGAGCAGCTGAATTCTGGTTTTCAGAGTTGAGCAACCATTTATAGGTCAGGAAGTGAAACCCCAAAGGAGCTATTTTTACTGGCGGGTCTAGGAAAACAGGAAAAGCTTCATGTGAGAAGCAAGCAAATCCTATGTCTCCTTTCAGACTTCAAGTTCCTAGATTCCGCCACATGCTGCCTTGAAGCTTTGGGTCAGGAGAACTTTGCTTTTTCCTGTGTATGTTTTTAGTTGTCCTGCTGAGCTGGACCTGCCTTCACACTTCCTGTCTTCCTCAGAACCTTTGTAGCTTCCACAGTTCCTCTCTCCTCAGTCCAGCATGACCTGCAAGCCTCCATCTTGATGAATCCTCTCCAAACGGTCAATCTCGCTCTGCTGCCTGTTCCACCTGAGGCCGGGCGTCCAAAGCTGTCCTCAGCTGGCAGCATGGCACATCTTACCTGCCTCCTCCAGTTCTTCTGGAAGTGAGGGGCTGGGAGTCACCCCCTGGCAGGGTGGAGAGGGATTGCTCATGCCTGCCTCCTTTTTTAGGGGAGATCTTCGAACTGAAGGCAGAGCTCAACAGTGACAAGAAGGAGAAGAAGAAGGAGGCGGTGAAGAAAGTGATCGCATCCATGACCGTTGGCAAAGACGTCAGGTGTGCAGGGACAGGCCGGATGACAGCTGGAGGCCTGGAGGGTGCTTTGTAGCTTGGGTCTAGTGCAGATCTTTCCTTTAGGGTGTCTCTAGGGACCTGTGCTCCCCCTTGTTTGGTTCCCTTCCCAAACCTCCTTTCCAACAGAAAGGTTTCGTTTATAGGGGGTCACACAGCCAGTTGCTGACAGCAGTGGGGTGAGTAAAGTGAACGACATTGAAAAGGCAACAAGCAATAAAATGGATGTGGCGTGTCCGGATGGTTGCTGCGAGTTGGGAAAAATGAACATGTGGCCAGGTCCTTTAGTTGTTAGTAAGAATGGGAATTCTGGAGTTTTCTTTTTAAATCTCTCTGTTTCAGATTGCCAGATGACATTAAACAAACAAGTAAATACTAGCTAAGTAAAACATACTTGCTAATGGGACTTGCTGAATTCGTCACCAGTTGACAGCTTCTGGTTTGCCTCTGATTGCCAGAGCAGACCGTGTGTAGAATGGCTGACATACCTTCGTTCATGCCTTTCCCTTGCCTGGAATGTCTTTCTCTTTTCGAGTTGCCAAGCTCATTTCCCCATCTTTTACAAGCGAGTCACCATCTCTCTGTTGCCTTCCCTCGTTCCCCCAGTCCATTGCCCTGAGCATGCAGCATTTGCTCTGTGTTCCTTTCACCTGGCACTAATTCTAGGCTGTCCTTTTTCATGTGTGCTCGTATTTACCTGCCTCCCATGCTGTAGAGTCCCCGAGGATAGGGCCTGAATAACTTAGCATTTGCACAGTGTTTGAGAGTCTGCCGAACAATTCCAGATATCTTTCGGCAACTCAGGGCGTGTCACACAGATAAAGAGTACAATCTGCCCAGTGGTCACGTGATGAAGAACAGAACTAAGACTCACACCCAGCCCTTCTGAAACATCAAAACAGCTTGACTGTACACTCTCCTCCCTGACCTCACGGCCACGGCCCCACTCTGTGTAGGCCTGATTGCTGCTGTGGAACAGCTCCCCTCCCAGTTTCCATGTCAGGATCTCACCATTCCAGACATTTCCATACTTTGCCCAATCCCACTGCCATCCTCAGTGTGCTACCTCTTGACAGTGCCACAGGAGGAACAGTTATGCAGAGAGACCTGTTGAAAACAGTGGCAAATGGCTTGGTGTCTCCTGGAAAGCTGGGTCTCCTTCCAAGGCAGACTCCTTCCAGGCAAAGCTGCTCGCCTTCAATTGGAAAATGGTGTCACCTCCTCATAGAGGAAGCGTATTTGTGCTTCCATCTTAAACGAGCATGTTGTGCTGGTGTGACAGACCCAAAGAACAAGTCAGTGTCATCACTGGTGTCATCTCCCCCTTTCTTCCTGGTGTGTCATCCTCCAAGGTGATGCATCACCTTAGTTACTGACTGGACTCCTGCCTGAGGGGCTTAGGACGTTCACTTTGACCTCTCAAGTCTCTGGGTTACCATGTCCTTGCCCATAAAATCACAAGACTCGAGAGGGAGAGTGATGATTCCAGAGACGAAAATTGGTCTCTGACCATATTCCATATCTCAAGGGACCTGTGCTGCTGGGATTGTCGGCCCCATGCTGGGAGGGGCTCCTCGCAGTGCAAGAGCAGTCTCGAATATGAGCTTGGAGTTAGACGCGGCTCCTCAGGCAGGTTACTTGACTCTTAGGAACGTAGTATGACTGCTGTAGAATGGGAAGCATCCCCTGACTTTTCAGGGATGTTGCATGAGATCAAGTATGTAAAGCCCTTGGCACCAAGCCTGTGTAGGTGTGTGCTTCACGTATGCTGGGCTAGTTCCTCGTGGGTGCCTGAGGTGACAACCCATCTCTGCGGGACAGGCAGCGCAATATTAGAGGCCATGTTAAATTAAGAAGAGAAAAACAATCATTATTTTTATTTATTTACCACCTTTCAGATGTCAGTGACCAAATACTTTTAAGTGTGTTGTTTCTCTAATTATCACAAGAGACCTCTGAAGTGGGGTGTTTTATTTGCACCTTTTCTGTAAATGGAAACTGAGACTCAGAGATAAAGAAATTTTCCCAACTTCATACAGCTAAGAAGAGGGAGAGCTGGGTTTGAACCAGACCTCAGGGGCTCCAGAGCTTGTTTGAACTCCATGAAAAGAGCTTTTTTTACTGGGGGAGGGAGGTCCGTTTTAAAAATCACCCTTTGAGGACCTCCCTGGTGGTGCAAGGGGTTAAGTCTCAGCTCTACGAAGGTATTGGCAGCCACTGCAGCAGAAGTTCGATCCCCGGCCAGGGAGCTGACCCATATGGCACAGCAGACCTCTCCTGTCTCTCCTGATGTTCCCCTCAGCAGTGTTCCACTGTATCCACTGTATTTCAGTGGATCCACCTGTTCTGCTCTCCACTGTGTCTCTGGTGAATTCTCTCACCACCTCGGGTCTATACCCCAGTTCTTGTATGCATAAAGAAAATTAAATAAGTAAAGTAAATCTTGAAAAAAAAATCATCCCTTGGAATTCCATTTCCACCAATAGGTGTTACTAGTAGCAGAGCGTAGCTCTGTCCTCCTTTTTCCTAGGAAATTCTAGTACCTTTCTCCTTCCCTCCTACCTACACACCCCCATTAGGTGCCTCTTCCTTTCTTTGACCTTCTAGTGCCCTCTTCCCTGATGTGGTGAACTGTATGCAGACAGACAACCTGGAGCTGAAGAAGCTGGTGTACCTGTACTTGATGAACTATGCTAAGAGTCAACCTGATATGGCTATCATGGCCGTCAACACCTTTGTGAAGGTGAGAGGAGCTTGGTAGGAGCAGGTGTATGGGTGCTTATTGCTCCGTTTCCCCTCAATCTCTTGCTGCGGACACAGTGTCCCTGGGAGAAACACCCAGGCTCCTTTCCAAGACCTGCTCCCAGCCTGAGGCTGCCTCCTTCAGCAGGGGGTTTCCGGTCTCTCTAGAAAACCCCAAGCAACATTCATGTGTGGTTGCATACTAAATACATGAATGCCACTTGGGGTGAGCTTTTGCCCCATCCTTTGCCAGGACAGGGTTCAGCAAGTGTCTGGGAACATCTGTGTTTTCCTTCTGTGTTTTAGTTCTCCAGACTGAGGAGCAAACAGGGACTCGATTGTGATCTCTGCGTGCCTTTAGAATCTTAGCTCCCCTGTCGCCATCAGTGCTCAGATATGGGCAAATAGGGATTCTCTGACCCAGTGCAAAGACAGAGGGCTGTGGTACTGGATCAGTATGGGTTTAAATCACAATTCCACTCTAATTATGCAGGCTCCCACCCTGCCCGAGTGCTTCGGCTCCCTCATCTGTAGAATGGGGTCAAACGGTACGCTCACTGGGAGGGTCAGAGGCAGCCGTGCAGAGCCCCAGCACAGCACCTGGAAATGCTGCAGGTCTGTACGGAGCACTTTTGGTGCTGTAGGCTGCCGTTGATGGGAGAGTCCACAGCAACTGCCAGAACTTGCCTAGAACTCTGGGTCAAGGAGGAGGCTGAAGCCACAGATGGCTCAGCCCACCCCTGCCTCCAGCCAATGACTGGCTCCTCTCCTAGGATTGTGAGGACCCCAACCCCCTCATCCGAGCCCTGGCTGTGCGAACCATGGGCTGCATCCGAGTTGACAAGATCACAGAATACTTGTGTGAGCCACTCCGGAAGTGCCTAAAGGACGAGGACCCGTACGTGCGCAAGACAGCAGCCGTGTGTGTGGCCAAGCTCCACGACATCAACGCCCAGCTGGTAGAGGACCAGGGTTTTCTCGACACCCTTAAAGATCTCATCTCTGACTCTAACCCCATGGTAAGCGTCTGGTACCCAGTGTGCGCCCTCCACAGCCTCCAGGCTTGCTTTAGGAAGACCTTGGTTTGACCCTCTGCCAGGCTTAAGCTGTGAACTGGTACAGCAGTGGGCATGTAACCAAGATCAGTGCCCTCCTTCCCTTTCTAGTCACTGTCTGTCTGTCTTTTCACCATGACTTGTTAGCTCTGAATGTGAGATATCTTTACCTTTCCGCATATCTTTTCAGGAATGTAGAGGGTCACCCTTGAAGGGAATAGCCCAGGGAGAGGGCACCAGAACATGGCTGCGTAGGAATTCGTGTCTCATGTCAGTGGCAGCAGTTTAGAGGCCAGTTCAGCAGGGCCTGTTTAAAGCAAAATGCACAAACCCCTCGGTCCAGCTGTCCCACTCTGTGCCACAGAAATGCTAATCACACATGGAGGGGCCTCCCTGGTGGCACAAGGGGTTAAGGTGCAGCGCTATGAAGCTTTTGTTAGCCACTCCGGGTTCAATCGCCAGCTGACCCACATGGCACAGCAGATCTCTCCTGCCGCTCCCCACTCTCTCTGGTGAATCCTCTCATAGACACCACCCCCCACACCTCTGGCCCGTACCCCAGTTCTTGTATGCATAAACAAATTTTAAAAAAGAAATGCTAATTCTATAGGGAGCCAAATGACCAACACAGGGATGACTACTGGGGCAGTATTTGGTTCAGGAAAAGTTGAAATCCATGCAGAATACATAAAAACAGCTGCTCTATTGGAATGGTTTGATGGCCCAGAGCTTTACCTGGCAAGCCCCTGTGTACTCTAGTCCCCATCTGTTCCTGGCAATTTTAAGGGACTCTGCAGGAGTCTTCTAGTTCTGAGAAGTACAGTTGGCAACCCCTAAAGTGAGCTGTTGCAGCCGGTAGACGGGGGCTATGTGTTAGGTGATTCACAGTGCTTTCTGTTGCCAGGCACTTGGACGCAATCATTTTTGGGGTTTGTTTTGCCACTTTTTAGTTAATGGCGGGTGCATATATTTTAGTTCCAATTTACAGAGAAGTCAGTAGGGTGATGCTGGAGTGGTTCTTGATGCCTCAGGTCGTGCACCTTGGGTCTAACAGGAACCAGCATCATTAGCTCCCTTGTCCCCTGGCCTTTGAGTGGTGCCCCCAGCCTCTGCCTCTTCTGTCCTCGCAGGTTGTGGCAAATGCCGTGGCTGCCCTCTCAGAGATTGCGGAGTCTCACCCCAGCAGCAACCTGCTTGACCTGAACCCGCAGTCCATCAACAAGCTGCTGACAGCCCTGAACGAGTGCACTGAGTGGGGCCAGATCTTTATCCTGGACTGCCTGGCCAACTATGCACCCAAGGACGACCGGGAGGCCCAGAGGTAAGCCGGTTGCCCCTTGCCTGCCAGCCAGGCCAGGCCTGGTCTCTGAGGGGCTCCAACCAAGAGATAGACCTCAGGCCTCTAGGAAATCGAAGCCCAAAGTGGTTTTGACATGCTTGGTTTAGTTAGCAGCAAGCAGAAACAGAACCCAGACCTTCCTCCTACGAAAGACCCACTTTCTTGATAACTAAAAACAGATGTTTCTCCTTGTCTCTCTTTCCTGTTTGCCCCCCTTGGAATAAACCCCAGCATCTGTGAGCGAGTCACCCCTAGGCTCTCCCATGCCAACTCCGCTGTGGTGCTGTCTGCTGTGAAGGTACTGATGAAGTTCATGGAGATGTTGTCCAAGGACTTGGACTACTACGGCACACTGCTCAAGAAGCTGGCCCCACCCCTGGTCACGTTGCTGTCAGCGGAACCTGAGTTGCAGTACGTGGCCCTGCGCAACATTAACCTCATCGTGCAGAAAAGGTACTGGGACTCCGTGTGCAGCGTGCACTCCTGGGCGCCTTCTCCTGGGAAGACGGAAGGGAAACTGGCCTGCTCAGTGCAGGAAGTCTCAAAGAATAGCTTAACGCAGGGGTGCTTAGCCAGGGGCATCTTTGTCTCCTGAGAGGCATTTGGTCATGTAAGTGAAGGGGTGCTGCTACCACCTCGTGGGTAGAGGCCAGGGGTGCTCCTCCACATCCTACAGTGCGCAGACTGACCCCTCCCACACAGAATTACCCAGCCAGGTTGTCAGTAGTGCTGAGGTGAACTAGCTTAACTGGGTAACAGACCGCAAAAAGTAGTTTGGTGCATCTTAACCATGAATAGTGGATGGCTCCACAGTTACAGAACTCTCCTGAACAAGGTGTAAGATTGAGTGTGTGTGTGTGTGTGCGTGTGCGCATGCCGCACATATTTTTTTTCTGGGGACAGTATCCATAGGTCTGGTCAAATTCCCTTAGATTGGAGGATTCAAGTGTGGTGAGGCCCCATGAACTTTGTGTCTGCCCCTGGGCAGAGACTTATGTCAAAATGTCTCCAAATACTGCAGCCTGTTTCCCTCCTCCCCATGGGAATGGGGCAGAAGTAAGACACTGATACCTGAATGGTGGAACTGAAAACCAGTTAGCATCATTCTGGTTCCTAAGACATTCCTGGAATTCCAGCGAGGTCAGTGGGGTTGGGAAGGTTTGTGAGGTAAATATGGAAAGCTTTGCAGGGCTAAACAAAGAGCAGAGCCTTGGGAGTCTTAGAGGTTTACTAAGGTGTAGTGACCTGGAGATCTTGATCAGCTCAAAGGGTTCCCTTGACCCTGTTGTTGAGGCTCCACCGAACGCAATCCCGACATACCGATGGGCAGCGTTTGCCAAGTTCCAGTTGCAGGAATCAAGCTTTCCTGGTGCCCAGCTTGGAATCCTGCCTCGTCGCTGGGCACAGCATAGGCTCCTCCACCAGGCCCATCCTGCTGTGTGCCCGGCTCCTCCTCCAGGCCCTGGCCTTACTAACACTAGATGTGCCCGGTGCAACCCCCTCTTCCTCTCAGGATTCCTCCTCTAGGAAGAATGAGACGTATGGTGCCAGCTGAGGGAGGAAGTACCCGACTAGTGACAGCTGTGTGACAAGGCAGTGCTCCGAGGCAGCACTGATCGTACTAGATGTTTTCTGTATAATTCTCTGAAGAGCCCTTTTCCACAGGTGTTAGTGGCAGGGTCCCCAGTGCCACCCCCACGTTTAGTGATTGACTAGAAGGACTCAGGAATCAACATACGGTTCTTACGGCTAAGATTTATTATCAGCGTTGTAAGGATACACACAGCTGGGTCATAGGGAGGAAGACACCGGTGGCGTCTGAAGGAATTCATGTGCGGACTTCCTGTACGCCCTCCCTTCCACTGGGGGGCACTCAGCACACTCCTCTGGCAACAAAATGCAGTGGCATGTGATATTTCTGCCCAGGGAGCCTATTTGAGATTCTGTGCCTTGGGTTTTTACTGGGGCTAATAATGTAGGCACCCGTTGCCTGGCATCTACCAAAATTCTAGCCTCCCCAAAGGGAAGTGGATGTTAAACATATCGCAAACCGTTCGTACAGTCTAGGCATAATCGCCACCTTCATGACTTAGGGAATGGTGCAACCACTTCTGAAAACTGAGTGCTCAGACGCCAGGCCTCTACTAGAGACTTGGACTGCAGTGGTAGCACTTTCCTGACGGTGCTGTTCCCGTCTCTTGGATGAGGAAACAGGGCTGAGGTCACAAGCTCTGGGAGTACAACTGAGGTCTGTCTGGTTCCTAGGCCCCCTCACCCGGTGGTGTGTGAACTGCCTCTTGCTCATCCTCCCTCTAACTTCCTGGAATGTGATTGGTGCTGTGGGCTGATCCGAGGTTCTCTGCCCAGGAGCGTGCAGCTGTGGTGGTGACTGCTCTCCCGGATGTCAGACTTCACTTCAGACCCCAGAAATGTCCCAGTAGAGGTAGAGGGCGTTTCTCACAGGGCTTACTAGTCTTTGGGCCTTCCTGTCTCACCCCAGGCCTGAGATCCTGAAGCATGAGATGAAGGTGTTCTTTGTGAAGTACAATGACCCCATCTATGTGAAGCTGGAGAAGCTAGACATCATGATCCGCCTCGCCTCTCAGGCCAACATCGCCCAGGTCGGCAGAAGACATCACCCAGGGGCAGGGGCTTTGGTGTTGGACAGCAAAACTACTGTGATCTGGGGCCTGGGGCTCTGTAAGCAGGCACTCAGCAGGTGTTAACTGATGCTTTCGTACTGAAGAACTGCCACTCCCTATTATTTTTGTACTAAAACATTTGTTCTACCTGTCATCATCTACCCATTAAAACGTAGTGGTTGGGGCTATATTAGCTAATCACTCTGAAACAAGGGTTCACCGGCCCTGCCAGTTCTTCCCTACTTTCCTCTTGGGTCACCTGACATCTCTCTGCCTCCCTTGGGCCTTCCACTTTGAGCAGGAGGGAGAATTTCATTCTTCTAGGCACCCATGGGTACCTGCTTGCCCAGAGTGCTCTGGGATTTCAGGTCTGGGAAAAGACAGGATGGCCTGAAGAACAAGACTGGTCTTCCTCAAAACCCCATCTTCTGTTTGGGTCACAGGTGCTGGCAGAGCTGAAAGAATATGCAACAGAGGTAGATGTGGACTTTGTGCGGAAGGCCGTTCGAGCCATCGGCCGCTGCGCCATCAAGGTGGAGGTGAGGCTCTGGGACTCTGTCCTGGGTGGGGGGGGGACAGTACACTGAAACCAGGACCAGTCTGATTCTAGCAGAATGTGCGAGATGCTGAAAGTCCAGGAAGGCTTAAGGGCCACCAGAGGAGCCCCCAGCACACATGTGCAGATTCGTTTGTATTTCTTCTCACTCCAACCTTTAGACCTTTGAGTTGCCGTATATATGAAATTCACCCATCATAATAATGGGCTCTCCTGCAGCATTAGCTGAGACAGTGGGGCAAACTGGTGCTGGCTTGGATAGAGTTGACTTTCAATTTTGTGGAGTTCTGGGCAGGGGCTCTGTTTAACATTTTGGCGAGTTTCATGACTCAGCTATGCATGTGCCACTTTCTCCAAGCTCCCACAGACCATCCAGACCCCTCTGTCCTGGCATTTCTTTCATCCCGTTCACTGAATGTGACTCCTTAAATGGGACCCTATGACAGCTGGGCGACCCAACCCTACCCCTTGAGGTGTTTTCCCCTTGGCACCTGTGATGGCATCCAGAGAAGTCCTCTCCACAAAAGCATTAATGCAGCAAGTTGGAGTAAAGAGGGCTGGGAGGTAGGGACTGTCCAACTGGAGACTTTGTGTTTTTGGTCACAGGAGCCCATTTTGGGAAACAGGTAGAAATGAGATAGGGTCAGACTGGACCATAGTCATTCTCCCCTCAGGGATGACATAGAGGAGCCCCAAGGACTCCCCATTCTGAGAAGTTCTGCCTCTGGCCTTCTCCTCAGTCCAGCTCAGTCGCCTCGTGTCCCTGCCAGTCCAGGACCACCATCTCATACTTACCTCCCGCCATTGTTTGGGATATTGTTCTCTGGGCCAGGCATGATTGAGTCCTTGGCCAAGGTCTGGTCACTAGAGGTTCTGTTGGCAGCTGGTACAAGGGCTTGTTCACACTCTCCTCCTGCAGCAATCTGCAGAGCGTTGTGTGAGCACACTGCTGGATCTCATCCAGACCAAGGTCAACTACGTGGTCCAGGAAGCCATCGTGGTCATCAAGGACATCTTCCGCAAGTACCCAAACAAGTACGTGTCTGCCTCTCCCGGCGAGAGCGCGATGTGATTCTGTTGGGGCCAGAGATGGCGGGAAGGAAAAGCAAGGAGCCTTTCCCCAATCCCATATTTTTCTTCTACAAACGGCATTCTCAAAAGAAATCCCTCGTTTTATTTTTTCTGAACTGCCTACCCTTACACCAAGATAAAAAAACCGTAGCAGATGAGACTCAAATCCCGTTATTCACCTCCCTTTCAGGGGCTTGTAGGGCAAGACCCTGCCAGGGGCCTGTCTCTTTTGGCCCCTGCTGACCCTCCCCAGGGTTGCCCTGGCTCCTTCAGTTGCTCATGTGCCAATCGTGCCCTGATCTTCAGGTACGAGAGTGTTATTGCCACACTGTGTGAGAACCTGGACTCCCTAGATGAGCCTGAGGCCCGGGCTGCCATGATTTGGATTGTGGGCGAATATGCTGAGCGAATCGACAATGCAGACGAGCTGCTGGAAAGCTTCCTGGAGGGCTTCCACGACGAGAGCACCCAGGTGAGTCAGCGAGCAGCCCACTTGTGGCTGGCAACTTGGCACCACAGCAGTCCATCCTTCACGGGACTCTCTCCCTGGCCAGCATGTCTCAGGACCCTGCCCCTCCTAACTGCATCGATGGTGTGCAGACTGAGAAGTGATGTGTGGTGACAGGTAAGGCCTCTCTGCCTCCTGTGCTTTAGTACCTGAGAGGTGTGTGAGGCTGATCTATGACTGGAGTGCATTGAAGGCAGAAGTTTCTTCTGGGTTTGTTTGAATTTTGCATTTCTCTTTGGGAAAATACAAAAGTATTTTTGAATAATAGTGAACAGTTTCTATTTTTCATTGCTTTCCTCGCTGCCCATTTCTTCCAGTGATCACCAATGTTATTTACTGACTTCTTAGGGATACTTCCAGAGATCCAGAGATAGTTTAGAAATATACCAGCAGATACACACATCATTACTGATGGTTCTCTTTTTTTTTTTTAAAGATTTATTTATTTATGCATACAAGGACTGGGGTACAGGCCAGAGGTGTGGGGGGGTGAGAGGATTCACCAGAGATAGAGTGGGCAACAGGACATGCAGACTGACTGAAACACACTGCTGAGGGGAGCAGCAGGCGAGGCAGGAGAGGTCTGCTGCGCTATGCGGGTCAGCTCCCTGCCTGGGGATCGAACTCAGGCCGCAATAGTGTGATAGTGCTGAGACTTTAATCCCTGCACCACCAGGGAGGCCCATGCTTTGCTCTTATAAACAACACTGCTATGCACATCCACAAATATATCTGAAGAATAAAGTCTTACCCACAGGATGTCTGGATAAAGGTGCCTGTGGACTAGAGACTTGGGTCACTTCCTGAGTTCCCTTGGTAAGCGATCGTTCAGGTTTACACTCCTGTCTCAGATGTGGATAATCTTTTTTTTTTTTAAGAATATATATATATATTTTTTTAAAGATTTATTTATTTATGCATACAAGAACTGGGGTACAGGCCAGAGTTGCGGGAGGTGAGAGGATTCACCAGAGACAGTGGGGAGCAGAACAGGCAGACTGACTGAAACACACTGCTGAGGGCAGCAGCGGGCGAGGCAGGAGAGGTCTGCTGCACCATGTGGGTCCCCTCCCTGGCCGGAGGAAGGGATCGAACTCGTGCTGCAGTGGCTGTGGTTTGCTTCATAGTGTGTTGCTTAACCCACTGCGCCACCAGGGAGGCCCAAGAATATATATATATATTTAAAAGATTTATTTATTTATGCACACAAGTGCTGGGGTACAGGCCAGAGTCACAGGACGTGAGAGGATTCACCAGAGACAGAGTGGGGAGCAGAATTGGTGAATGTACTGAATACACTGCTGAGGGGAGCAGTGAGTGAGGCAGGAGAGGTCTGCTGCGCCATGTGGGTCCCCTCCCTGGCCGGGGGTCGAACTCGCACTGCTGTGCTGTGGATGCTTCACAGAGCAGCACTCAACCCGCTGCACCACCAGGGCGGCCCAGATGTGGATCATCTTTATTCCTTTCAGCCTAATGCAACCTCAGACTTGACTTTTGCCAATCAAATGACTGACAAGAGATACTTCAGTGAGTTTTATTTTGCATTTCTGTTCTGAATGGGGTTGAGTATCTTTTCATTTGTTTTCCCTTTTCTGTGGACTGTCTGCTCATACACAAGGGCTTATAAGATGTCACGGAAATCTTCGCTGCCTGTCTGGGGCAGTGCAACCTGGTAGATCAAAGCATCAGCCATGGAATCAGAGACCCTAGAGCCCAAGCCCCTTTTCTGCCCCTTCCTGGCGTGGTGACTTTCGCAGTGCTTGTCCTCTGCTGCTCCGAGCCTGCTTCCTCTTTTACAAAATGAGGGTCATAGGACTTTCCTTCATCCTGTTACGGAAGTGGGGTGTTTTGTATCATATCCTAAATCCTTGCCCAGGCCCTGGTAAGAAATCACTAATAGTAGTTTGGTGACAGAATTGGGTTAAACACAAATCGATCCAGGCAAAAAGGAGACTAGCTGGTTCCTGTACCTGGCAAGTCTAGTGACTATATTCCTTTCCAGTACCCCTGGGTAAAGTGCTCAGACAATGATACTGAGCTATCTCTGCCTCCTTGGGGTGGCTTCTCCCATAAGTGGCAGCCACAAGTGGCCAACACTTTAGGTTACATCCGTACAGCTTAGTGACTCCCAAAATTGCTTTCTCCAGTAGTTTGTTTCATCAACAGTCCAGGCCTGTTCACATTCTCCTGAGCCTGTAACTCCAATTGGCCAGTCAGTCACATGCCCATTCTGATGTCTCTATTGAAGGAGGTGGAGAGGAGAGTGACAGCCAGCATTTCTGTGAACAGAAGACAGTAGATTCTGAGCAAGCAAAAGTAGCAGATGTCCATCACAAAGGAATAGTAATATTTCCCACCAACGCCCACTCCCCGCTGCTGTCTGCCAGGTCCAGCTGCCAGCCAGCCCCAGCGTTGCCTTCACGTCACCACACCAGCTTCTTCTCTCTTGTCTGTGAGAAGGAAGCATAGCCTGGGATGGCTTCTGTACTCCCAGTCAAGTCTCACACAGGATTCCTGCAGAGCACGTCCTGTGACAGGTGATTCTGCGCATATATTGGAGTATATATTTACATCTCCCTCCACAAAGCCTGCTAAAAAGCCAGTCAGCATTAAAGAAGTAAACAAAGGGCCTCCCTGGTAGCGCAAGGGGTTTTGTCACAGCACCATGAAGCTCTCCGCAGCCACTGCAGCACGAGTTCAATCCTGGCCAGGGAGCTGACCCACATGGCGCAGCAGACCTCTCCTGCCCCACCTGCTGCTCCCCTCAGCAGTGTATTTCAGTAGATTTGCCTGTTCTGCTCCCCCTTACCACCCCTCTGCACCTCTGGCCTGCACTCCAGCTCTTGTATGCATATGTTTAAAAAAAGAAGTGAACAAGGAAGATTGGAGAAGGAGCCTGGTATGGGGAAATGAAACAGGACTATGAAGTTTCCGGTCCAGGGTCCTCTCGTTGTGGGCCTTCAAATGTGCTAAACTCACCCACCCTGTTTGCTTGTCTCCAGCACAGGGCTCCTCCAAGGCATAATAGACGATACTTGTAAGCGGCCCGCTTCAGTGCTCAGCAAACTCCGCTTCAGTGCTCAACAAACAGTAGCTGGGTGGTGAAGTTTTGTAATGAAATGGTCTGCTTCCTTTGTGTCCTGACTTCACAACACAGTCCAAAACTTTAATGAGAATACTTAATACTTTGCACTTTGGGAATTTGTTTTAAATTGTCTCTTCAATCCCCTGGCCTCTCTTTCTAGCCGGGGGTAGGGAGCTGAGGAAGTCTTGACCAGGGTAGTACAACTGCGAACTGCAGTGCACCCATTGTGGCAAGGGCTGCAGCAGCCGTGCAGGAGGGCTCGCCTAAACATGTAGGCCAGTGGGGTGTGGTGGGGTAGCTGCGCTCGTGGCCAGAGCCCTCAGGCGCCACGCAGACCTGACTGAGATGAGTGAGTTCAGGCGGCCGGCTGACCTGACTGGAGAGAGGGGCTCCAAGCGCGTGCGCGGTGGCTCTGGTGAGCGAGCGCCATGACAGACAGTGACGGCTGCTTGAGATGACAGACGATGCGTGTTCACATGCTGATGATGTTTGTTCTCTCATCTCTTTCACTAACGCCTGCAGTATCAGAGCCCAAATTATAGATGAGGAAACAGACTCAGAGAAGTGAAGTGGCTTGTTCAGGGTCCCCCGCTGGGACTAGAACAAGAGTCCAAATGAGGTGTCCTCGAACTCTAGTTCTAAGGAAACGGCCACAAATTGCTATTTTCGGAGCCCATAAGAACTACCTAAATGAGGCTACACCTCTCCCTCACAGACTGAGGCTAAATGCGTCTTCTCTACTGCCTGTCAAGGGCTGGAGCCAGGACTGGAAGCCAGCCCCCAGGCTGCCTTCCACCTTGGAAACAGCCAGCCCACTGGTGCTGAGCCAATGGCTGTGTGTAACCAAGTTGCAGGGGCAGCGAGTCAGTCCCAGAAGCAGCCCTCATCCCCTGCACTCTGCCTGCTGCCTCCTCCTGCCTGCCTAGGTACAAGGGTGATTAAACTGTTCATTTCTGTAAGTGCCCTCCTGCCAGGCAGGCCCGGGAGCTGCTGCCAGCCCACGCCTGCCTTTCTGCCGCAGACCTGTCCTGGCATGGCCCAGGCTCGGAAGCCTCAGGCTGCCTTCTTGTGCCTAGTAAAAGTGGAATGTGACTGAGGGAGGACTGTGTACAGTGAATTGTTCTTTCAGTGGTGTTTTAAGTTAGCCAGTTTTCTTTAAAAGCCTGCTCTGTTCCAGATTGAGCACTAACCAGGGGCCCAGCAGTGACAGACAGCATCCCTGTTCTAAAGGATAGCTCAGGGACTGGGAGCATTTCCAATCTGGTGGGCTGGTACCAACCATGGGCCGCAGAAGGCTGTAGAAACCAGGTGGGGTGTGCTGGGGTCAGCAGGAGATCCAAGGTGTGAGGAGGGGGAGGTGAGGCTGGGGGAGCTGCGGGAAGGCTGGGCAGGGATGGGCCCCACCCTCTGGTGGGAGCTCTGCTGCGCGACCAGGAGCAGGTCTGTGGGCCCTGCTAGCCCGCTCCCCTGGGCCTTCCTGGGATCATCTCAGCTTGTTGAAAAAATCCTTTAAGAAGCATACTGGGCACGCATGTTGCCTTTTAAATTTGTGAGCTCCTTAAGGCTCTGTCGGTCCCAGAACTCTGATTTCTGGGGCCTTAGAGCTGAGTAGCTGCCCCTAGCCTGCCTGGGTTGCCAGTAGTATAGCGGTGCTACTTTTCCTGCGCAGTAGTGTTGCAATCTGGGCTGCTTGGCAGCACAGCACCCCCTGCTGGCCTTAGCCTGCGTTCCTTGGCCAGCCCCAAGCCCAGGGAAGCGGGCTTTGCTTTTCAGTACCTTTAAATATTCTTTCCCCTCTGAAGCCCTCATTCACTTTCCTTACCTGTGCTCCTGTGAAGCCACACTCCTTGTCTCCTCTTTGCTTTCCTGCAGGTCCAGTTGCAGCTGCTGACAGCTATTGTGAAACTCTTTCTAAAGAAGCCCACGGAAACCCAGGAGCTGGTCCAGCAGGTCCTCAGTTTGGCCACTCAGGTGGGCTCCTCAGCTTCCCCACTGTGCCTGGCACAGCCCCCCACGGGGGTTAGTTTGGTCCAAGGAGCCAGTCCTGGTTGTCCTGCCCAAGACTGCACCATGGGGGTTTAAAGGCGCCAGAGTAATCCAGATCCCTACTCAGGAAATTCAGTCGTAATGAAATCATGAAGTGGGGTCAGCTGAGACAGGGAGAGGAAAGTCCAGGAGGACCTGAGGGTTTGGGGCAGGGAGTGCAGACCGTGGAGAGGAGGCAGGAATTGAACAAGAGCGATTAGAGCCTGCCTGAAACCAGGCGAGAGTGGACGGCCAGGGCGCTGGACCTGTCACTTAAGTGGTTCAGAGGAGGCGGGTTCGTGGGGCTGCTCAGGACAGCTGTCGTTGGCCAGCTCCGTGGCCGCGTGGCCGTGGGTTGGGGCTCCTCCTTCCCCGCTCCCAGTTGCTGTGCTCTGACTTCATGGACTTCTCATCAACCCCCAAGGACTCGGACAACCCAGACCTGAGGGACCGGGGCTACATCTACTGGCGCCTGCTCTCCACGGACCCTGTGGCCGCCAAAGAGGTGGTGTTGGCTGAGAAACCTCTCATCTCTGAAGAAACAGACCTCATTGAGCCCACGCTGCTGGACGAACTCATTTGCTACATCGGCACGCTGGCCTCTGTCTACCACAAGCCACCCAGCGCCTTTGTGGAGGGAGGCCGGGGCGTTGTACATAAGAGCCTGCCACCGCGCACCGCCTCGTGAGTGAAGTGGGCCTGTCTCCCCACCGGTTCCGTAGTTAAGCAAAGTAGGCACTCGGGCCTGATGTGAAACTCCTTGACAGGGCCTTAGTTTGAAAAAAAATTACACCCTAATGACCTTTTATTGAATGCTTACTCCACGTCAGATGTTGACTTGGGAGCTCGTTTGCTCTTACCACAGAGCTGAGAGGTGTCCCCATTTAGCAAACAAGGACAGTAGACTTGAGTGCCTTGTGCAGGATCCACAGCCAGCAGAGCTAGACTCAGACCTAACTCTGTTTGCTTCCAGAGCTCCCTCTCACCTTCCTCTGGTGCCACTGGTTGGTTTGGCCTGCTTGTCCAGTCCTCGGGGACTGGCATCCAGTCTTCTCTTTAGAGTGGGCCAAGTGGTGGACGTGGATCACTCTTCTCTTCCCTCATCCCCATGAAGCAAGATCTCTTGGGGAGCAGGAAAGATGGATCGGGCTTGGGAAGGGCAGTGGGGACACAGGGCGTGAGGGTGTGTGGCCAGCCTTCATCTGGGACTTAGGAGGAGACTCAGTTCCTGTCCTGAGGGAGGATCCTGGAGACCGTGGACTCTGACCTCCCTGAGAGCAGCTGCCGACCCTCCCTCCTGTGTCCTGTAGGAGTGAGAGTGCAGAGAGCCCTGAGACAGCCCCTGCTGGAGCACCCCCCGGGGAACAGCCGGATGTCATCCCCACCCAGGGCGACCTGCTGGGCGACCTCCTCAACCTGGACCTTGGACCCCCAGTTAGTGGCCCTCCCTTGGCCACCACCTCAGTTCAGATGGGAGCTGTGGACCTACTTGGCGGTGGTCTCGACAGCTTGGTATGTCCTGGCCCCCCTCTCGATGACCTTGATAATGATCTTCAGAGGAGCAATCATTGAATGCCCTCTCTGTGCCAGGCACCAACCAAGGACCTCAGGTACATCTGCCTGCGAGGTGATCATGTAACTCCTGCTTATAGGTGAGAAAACAGGCTTAGCGCCATCAGATTGCCTTACCTCCAATGACGCACAGCTGCTGTGTGGCAGGACTCGGCCCTTGCTTGGGGGCCTCTGAGCCTCAAGAAGCCTGGGGCAGTGTAGGGTACTTCTTAACCCCTTCCACTTAGTCAGGCCCTATAATCACCTTTGCCCTTAAGGCCTAGAAGAGCCAAACCTGTGTCCACTGGACCCTGACCCCTCATGGGCGGCATAGCAGCCGCAGGCCTAGCCGAGAGAGGCCAGGGACCTCTGAAGAAGGGGCTGTGCCGCTGACCTGGGTATTTCCTGGGGGCTTCTTCAGTCACCTGGTAGGGCTAGGTGGAGGGGGTGGCAGAGCTGCTCTCACTTGGCTGTGCTTGGCTCCAGTCCCCAAGTTGAAACACAGGCCTAGGAGTCTGGCGGTCAGTGTGGCATGGAGAAGGGCAGGAAGGGCTGTGGCACAGGACAGGAGGGAGGGCAGGGCTTGGGGGCGGTGTAAGGGCAGGCAGTGCTTTCACAGGGCCTGTGGTGCGGCTTCTTCTAGACCCAGCACCGGCTCACACCAGCTCACCTCAGATGGAGCAGCAGTGACTAATCTTACTCCTCTTTCCCTTCCTCTCTTGTCTCTCTCTGTCTTCTTCCTGGCTTTTGTCTGCATGTGGCTGCCTGTTCTCTTCACCCTGCCTGCTTCTGCTTGGAGATGGGGGATGAGCCTGAAGGGGTATGGTTCAACCCTGTGTACCAAGTCTTCACCCGTGCTCCTGAGCGCCCTGGCCCAGGACCCCAGGGGTGGGTGCTGTCAGCGCAGTCCCTCCCTGCTGAGCCTGGCCTTCCGTCAGTGTCCTGGCACCCTGTGCCGTGCCCACTAGACATCTGGCTACCCTGGGCCCCACATTCGTGATTCCTGACCCTGCCCTCATCACCCACTAGCGACGTTGCCTCGTCATCCCGAGGCTTGCCGGCCTCTGAGTCCCATAGCCCCTTGCTGCCCTCCTAGAGGATGTACTCCCATCTAGCCCCTCAGGAGCACCTTTTGTCTGCGGCCTGAGTTTCGTTTGTGAGTGCGTCCGGCCTTCCCCAGAGGCCACCTGTAAGGCTCGAAGCGTGCGGGGTGCAGTAGAGCTGGACCTGTTCTTCACCCAACACTGCCTGTTTCTGCAACTTAGAGCTGATACGATGGCAGCTCTGCCTCTCCCGTCTTACCCCCCTTATTTCTGAAGAGGCAGATAGCCCTGCTCATCCAGAGCCCCTCATGTCCCTACCTTCTGATGCCTGCCTCTGACCCCTTTCTTTTCCTTGCCAGATTGGGGGCTCCAACTTCACAGCACCCCCAGCAGCAGCAGTACCAGCCAACCTAGGAGCACCGATGGGCAGTGGCCTGAGTGACCTCTTTGACCTGACCAGCAGCGTGGGCACCTTATCAGGATCATACGTGGCCCCCAAAGCAGTAAGCACTGCATCCCTCTTGTGGCAGAAGCAAAGAAAGTTGAGACTGACATGTGGGCTCTTTAAGTGGCCCATTGCGTGGACTCGGCTCAGGCCGGCAGGATGAGCCCCAGGAGCGGCAGTGTGCCGGCGTGGTGCTGCGGGCGGCAGCGCTGTCAGAGCACTGAGGGGAGTGCTGAGTCAGGTGTTGGGAGGCCTAGGGAAGGTCTCCCAGAGTGGGGTGGGGGCTGGGCATCACTGCAGCAAAGGCCTACAGATCAAGACGGAGCAGAAGTGAGGAGAGGGCTTGAGGGAGAGATGACAACCTGCGGAGATGCCTCCCGCACCTTCAGGCAGCTGGCAGAAGTCCTGTCTGGTTAGAGCAGAGGTTCTCAGGGCCAGCGTGCCCCTGCCCTGTTGGTAATAGCGGTGATGCCCCGTCCTTCCCTCCTTAAACACCCTCGTGGACACAGCCTGCCCAGGCGTGTGCAGTCAGGAACAGCCAGTGGTGCCACCCCTGCAGAAAGGAGCCACGAGAGGAAGAAAGTTCGGTCCCGCGTTTCAGTGTGTGGAGGCCTCGCTATGCCCGTCCCAGAAGATGAGATGAGCTTGTCAGGAGTGGGCAGCAGTGCAGCGTCACCGTGACGCCGCAGCTGCATGTGGTGTTTGTGCCTGGACGCCTCGAGTAGTGTGACCGGTGCTACCTCCTGATGACTGGCCCCAGGAAAGTCCCGAACAAAACAGAGAACAGGTGTCCCTCGATCTTCACCACGCTGGGTGCCTGGCAATGTCAGGGCCTATTGAAAACACCAGAAAATACTCGCAGGAACGCCGGACACTTGCTCCTTACGCGAGCCGCTGTTCACAGCACTGTGTCCGCTAACACAGTGCTCCCTCGCTGGGCAGTGCAAACGCCCCTAAGTGCCCCTGTGCTGCTGGGCAGGACGTCTGAGACTCCTGGGAGACTAGAGAGTAGGGGAGGAGGAAGCTGGCTGACCAGCCACGAGGCTGACCACACCACCAGGCTGTGAGGTTTCGCTTTCTGTCCTGATGCAGCGGAGACCTTGGGAGGTTTTCAGCAGATGTGAAACAGATTTGCACTTGGCTAGATCACGCTGACTCCAGTGCAGGGGGCAGGCTGGAGGGGGTGGTGCAGAAGCGAGGAGCCTGGGGAGGAGACTGGCAGGAGCTGATGTGTGCTGGAAGGGGACGACACCTTTAGAAGTGGAGCCGAGGTTGGACAGGGCAGCAGTGGCAACTTTTAGGTGTTGAGGAGTGGGGGCTCTGGCTCTGGTAATGAGGGCAGGGCCCTTTGTTGAGATGAGAGGAAAGCAAACTGTGTCTGGGCTGTGCGAACATGCAGGCCTGGCAGGAGGAGGGCACGGTGTGGGCCTCGCCCTCAGCAGTGAGGAAGCTGCCGGAGTAGATGGCCTGGCCAGACCACCTCACAGCACTCAGCTCAGACACTGTATCTGCCTCTCCTGGGTCTGCCTTTCCAGCCAGAGCCCCTCTTTCTCTTCTGAGGTCCCCTCCCAGAGCAGGATGCAGCTGTGGCTCAGGGATGCGGTGACATCTCATCTTGTCTGGGAGCTGTGAGCCAGCGACCCGCCCCGGCCTCCCTGGGCATCCCGCTGCACCTGCAGCAATGGTGGCCAGATCCCCAATGCTGGCGGCTGCCCCTCTGTGCCAGGACACAGCCGCCATAAACCCTCCGGGCAGCCTGTGGTGCTGTTACTTCCGGTTGAAGTCGAAGAAGCCTGGGTACTTTTGCCTGAAGTCACATAGTTGTTTCGCGACGGCCAGGAACTGAATGCAGGGCAGTAGTCAGTCCACTCCTGACTCCTGCGTGATTACGCCACAGAGTGTTGGAGAACTTCCTGTGTGCCTTCCTTCTTGTCATGGGCTGTCAGAACCCACGGGCCCTCATCTTAACAGACACCATTGCTACTTTTTCTTAGTGGTGCCAGATGAGTGTACCAACACTGAGAGCTAAAAATGAGAGGTGAGGGATCACCAGGTCAGGAGTAACCGGGGCCGGCCACCTGGAGGAGGAGTACTGTGGTGTAGGCAGGACTTTGCTTCAGGCCCAGGGTTCAGGATATGAGTGTGCTTTCGCCTCAGAAGCGATAGGTACGTGGTCCACTTCGCTCGACGGTGCCACAACTACCTAGAATTGCCTGTCTCATGGTGTATGTCTCCCCACCCCACCTGTGGGGTAAACACATTCTCCAGCCCTTCTGGTCAAGGGGGATGAGGTGCTCTGTGTGCAAGAACTTGGAGTCCCTCAACTGTTTGGACTGGTATGTGGCGACAGTTCACTGGTTCCTCCCGTAGAACTGAGGGTCAGTTGTGTCCGGACCTGTGCACCCGCCGTAACTGAGAGCGAGGTCTCTGCCTCAGTAGTCGTCAGGATGACAGAGCCCCTTCTGTCAGAATCTCTTGCAGTGTTGCTTAGCAGACACCACCTGAATACTGCTTGCTCACCAAACTCCAAGTCCAAAGATGTAAAGACAGAAGAATGGAACCCTTTCCACAAAGTGCTGACTGGGCGTAGGGGAGATACACAAGCTACCGTTTATCTGTGGCAGGAACATAGGGAAGGAGTCAGGTGGGTTTCCTGGGGGCCGTGGCTCTGGAGCGGAGCAGATCACAGGGTAGCTAAGCAGTTAAGAGCCTGCCAGACAAGGGTCCTCTTAGGCACTTGTCCTTGGCCAGGTCAGTGTGTACAGTTCAAGCCAGCTCTGCCTTCTGTGGGAGAGGACGGGCTGTGGCAGCCAGAGAGGCTTCAGGCTCTGGCCCAAGCCCAGGATGCCTTTGGGCCCTCAGCTTTCCTTGGGTCATCAGGAAGCTGGCAGGACCACTGGTCTCGCTGCTTTCCTCAGCCCTACTTCCTGAGTGTTCCTTCTTTGACCTCGAAGCCTCAGCTCGACCCTTGGCCATACCGTGCACAGCTACTCTGTGGCACTGGCTCTGGGAGGTCATGCAGGATTGGCCCTCGTCTCCTGGTAGAAAAGGCAGGTGTAGCAGATCCTGGAGGCCCCTTCAGGGAGAGAGATTGAGCTGAAGGACATTCAGGAGGCTGCTGAGTTGGGAGGAAGAGGCACACCTCAGCCCCTTCTTCATCCTCTTCCCTACAGGTCTGGCTCCCAGCCATGAAGGCCAAGGGGTTGGAGATCTCGGGCACCTTCACGCGCCAAGTGGGCTCCATCTCCATGGACCTACAGCTGACCAACAAGGCCCTGCAGGTCATGACCGACTTCGCCATCCAGTTCAATCGCAATAGGTGAGGCCAGCCTGGTGTCACCTGGTGAGGATGGGCCCTCTCATAGCCGCAACTCAGGCCACGCCGCTGAAGCACTCATTTCCCGGGCCTCTCCCCCTCCCTCACCCCCAGCTTTAGGGCATGTGCCCCTATTTTGCCTTCCTCCACTACAAAGTAATGTTTTACTGACGAAAACCGCCAGCTCCATCTCAGGAACCCACCTTTGGCAAGCACCCCACATGACAGGAGCTCGAATCCTCCTCTCTGTCTCAGGGCCCTACCTGCTGGCTTCCTCCAGGTGGCAAAGGTCAAACCATGACACAGGACCTCTGAGAGTGTGGCAGCTTTGGCTTCTCGCCCACCAGCTCCTCTGCTCCAGGGTCAGTGGGCGGGTCCCTGTCTGGCACCATCAGGGTCTTCTTGGAGCAGGGGAGCGGGCCAGGGCTCTCTGGGGAACCCAGGCAGCCTCTCCTGATGATTCTTCTTCCTGAGCGGCTCTAGTGATGAGCAAACTGAGCCTCTAAGAAGTTGACTGAAGGGGCTGCTTCCTCAGGGAGACCCTGTGGGCCAGAGCCCTACCCAACCCTCAGGCTAGAGAGGACAGTAGCAGCTGCTTACTTCAGGCCAGAGGCAGCCAGCTTCAAGGAGGGACACCCACGATCATTTGTAACAAGCTTGTGTGCTGACAATTTGCCGGGCGGCAGGCGCTGTGCTACCTGGCCTCACCTGAGCTGCGTGCTGACCCAGTGAGGTCTGCACCGTTGTTCCCTTTCCGTAGGTAATGCCACCTGGGCTCAAGAGGGCAGTGACACGGTAGGCTGCGATGGCGCCCCAGGAAGCCTGGGGTCCTGCGCCACAGGGTCTGATGCCCCGTGTTGCTTTCCAGGTGGGCCCGACTAGCATCGCGGGCAGAGCACAGGCTGGGGTCAGGCCACTCAGGCTCCGTCTCAGCAGCGCCACTCACCCCATAGGGTCTGGGCATGGGCTGCTCCTTCCTGAGTCTCCGTATCCTGCAAGATGAGAGAGCGTAGACCCATTGCTGTTTGGTGAGGCTGAGTTGGCGTAATACCAACTGCCCGGCCTGCTAGAGTGAGCATTCAGTTCCTGGCCCCAGGCAATACTGCTGTGACTTACCTTCCTGAAGCCTAAGGCTGGGGTGTCTCTCACATTCCTGGGACCCCCCCTGACTTGCCCCTGTACTTTTGACTTTTTGATCCTTTTTCTGGCAGTCATGTGACCTGGCCACTTCTGGCCTGGACAGTCAAACCTAGCGTCTCTCTCACTTGGAATGTTCAGACCCTCCTGGGAGAAGGGCATTGGCAACAGAAACTTGGACAGTCACAGAGTTCTTGAGCTAGAAGTGGCTGGTGGGCCCACGGTATTAGGTGGCGTTCCTGAGAGCGGGACAAAGGAAGACGGCTCCCCTGGGCCGGCCCAGCACCTGGCCACAGGAGAGAGACGAGCAGAGATGGGCTTCAGGCTGCAGCCATCTTGCGTCATGTCCACATGGCTGTTGAGGGTTGGGAGTGAAGGTCTTTCTGACACGAGCCAGGGCTGCGGGAAGGCTGACTTGCTAGAGAGGTTTATTACCTTGGTCTGAAGCCCGTCCCGTGTCAGCTCTTGCTCTCCCTGCCATCCCTGTGGGGCTTCTCTCTCCCCAGCTTTGGCCTGGCTCCCGCCGCCCCCCTCCAGGTCCACGCACCACTCAGCCCCAACCAGACTGTGGAGATCTCCTTGCCTCTCAGCACAGTGGGCTCGGTTATGAAGATGGAGCCTCTGAACAACCTCCAGGTGTGTATGGGCAGGCCCACCACCCCAGTCCAGACCTGCTGTTGTCCCCATGGGGGCACCAGGCAGGAGTGCCTGGGGTGCAGCTGGTGTCAGCAGAGGACTATTCCTGGCCACCGACATGGCAGGGGAGACGCTCTGAGAGGGAATGAGGGATGTGGTTACTAGGGAGGGAATGTGAGGAAACCTGCTGTGGTGGGGGATTTGGGAGCAGGCCCTTTCTGGCACCTCAGGGGTTGTCAAGCCCCAGGGACCCAAAACCCGTCTTCCCAGGTGGCTGTGAAGAACAACATTGACGTCTTCTACTTCAGTACCTTGTACCCGCTACACATCCTCTTCGTGGAAGACGGGAAGATGGGTGAGTAATGTGGGTTCCTCTGGGTCCCTGGAACGAATGGATTGGCTTGCCCCACTATGCATCTGTGAGTCTCTGCAGAGCCTGCAGTGAGCAGCAACTGGGCCTGTGTCAGCTCCAGCCTGCAGAGAGGCTGTGTAGGTTTCTTCCTGCCCTGCACCTCAGCCTGGCCTACAGCCTCTACAGCTGTCCCACGGGTTCTGCCTCAGTGCCAGGCCGTATGCCTGGTACTCATTTTTTGTGCCCTGACTGGAACCCCTGCGGAACCCGCCATCTCAGTGTGGACGGCTCACTCCTGTGCTTCATGGAGCGCTCTGGTCACCGCCTCCCTCGGTCACCACCGACGTCCTGTAAGGCAGGCTGCTCAGCACAGAGCGGGAGGCCAGCTGCGGGTGCTGGGGAGGCGCGGCCTCAGGCCCAGAGGCTGGAAGCTCTGCGTCTGTGAACAGCCCTGGTGGTCACCTTCACGGAGTTGAGCGTTTGCTGGGGAAGCAGGGGGCACTGAGGAGCTTGTGCCTGTCCTCAGCGTGAAGGTGGCACCCCCACTCCAGACCCTTTACTTCCTGGGTGTTGTTGAGTGAGGCCACCGGCTTATGTTCCCGTCTCCTCCCCTACCTCACCCTCCAGACCGGCAGATGTTCCTGGCCACGTGGAAGGACATTCCCAATGAAAATGAAGCTCAGTTCCAGATCAGAGACTGCCCCCTCAATGCGGGTGAGAATCCCCCACTCCACCCTGCCACGCTGCCCCTCAGCCCAACCCGACTCTGCCAAGGTACCCAGATAAGACACCAAATGGCATCTCAGGGTAGTCAGTTGGACTGGAAGATTCTGTAAGCGGCCACAGTGCCCCCTGCCCCTCTCCCACCACTGACCGGGAGGCCGTCTGACCCCAGAGGCCGTGAGCAGCAGACTGCAGAGCAGCAACATCTTCACGGTTGCCAAGAGGAACGTGGAGGGCCAGGACATGCTGTACCAGTCACTGAAGCTGACCAATGGCATCTGGGTGCTGGCGGAGCTGCGCATCCAGCCCGGCAACCCCAGCTTCACGGTGAGGGCCCCGCTTCTGCCCTGCAAGCCCTGGGCCTCTGGCTTCCTGTCCTGGGCAGTCTTCCCTACTCCCCACCTCACAGGCCCGGGGTAGGCTTAGTTGGGGGACAGCACTAGCCCAGCTAGGCGGGGGCCCCTTCAGATTTGGCAGAGGAGTGTCAGAATTCTGGCCCTGGAAGGGACCTTGGAAATAGTCCAACTCGATTCTGTCAAGGTACCCAGAAAAGACACCAAACAGCGTCTCAGGGTATGAGTTGGACTAGAAGCTTCTATAAAACGGGGACCTGTGAGGTGCATCGCTGGACTCAGGCTGCCCTCCTGCCCTCCCTGACTCAGTGCCCGCCTGGGATCCCAGCAGCTCGCCCTGCAGCCCCAAGTCAGACCCCAGTCGGGGCACGACCGCCCAGAGCAGGGGCATGTCCTGGAGGCTGTCATACTGTCCCAGCCCCCTGGAGAGCCCCAGGCTTTGCTCTCTCCCCCTGCACCTAAGTTTCTGGCAGGCATGGCCCTGCAGCTGCTGCTCCCCGGGGCCTGCCGGTGGCGTTGGTGCTGCAGTGGGTGGAGGCTGCGGCGGCGGCTCCGGTGGTGGTAATTCCCGTCTCCCTGTTTTGGTTGCTGCATGCCCACCTTCCCCGCTGGTGTCGCGGTGCAGGACTTAGAGGTTAGCAACTGCTTTTCTCTTCCTCTTCCCCATCCGTCCCCACCCGGCCACACTCAGGCACCCCATCTTCTGGCCTGCGCCAGTGGACCCTGACACTCTGGCCTCCCTACTCCCAGCTGCTCCCCAAGGCTGGGCAGGCACAAATGCACACAGGACGAACACCGATACCCCAGTGTTCCCTCACCTGTGGGCCTGACTGAGGAGCTGAACCCCAACCTCCCAACACAATGCAGTGCAGAGGTGTTTAAAGGGGACCACGGACCCTTGTGGCCACCACTGCTGACTTCCTGTGGTCCTTTGCCCCGCCCCTCCCAGGTGCCCCCTCCAGAAGCAGTGATCCCGGCAGGGGGCGGTGGCGCTGGTCTCTGCCTGTGCCCCGGGCTCACTCAGTAAGAGCTGAGGCCAAGTCTCTGATGGTCCCGCTTCCTAAACAGGACACCGGGAAGACCCTCAGCTCTCCAGCATCTCCCCAAGCAGAGTCCTCCTACTTCATAGCCCTGTGCCTTCTCAGGGACCCTGGCCCGCCCCGGGGGCGGTGGGGGACGGGCTCTCTGACAGCCTCGTGACTCACGCTGCTGGCCTTGGCGCCGGCGGCTGGGCTGACAGCAGGCGTGTGGGCTGCAAGGATATTTGCTTCACACCCGGCTGCTGTGGCGGCCGCCTCTGCCTCGCCACACACCTGCCAAGGCACAGCTGCTGCCGCCGCCAGCCGTGCGTGTGCACGCCACGCTCCCCCACTCGCCCCGCTCGGTTCCTTCCCGGTCGGGAGATGCTGCCCCCACCAGGGAGCCCGGAGTGAGCATCTGCCCCCACCTGTCCCCCTGCAGCTGTCCCTGAAGTGTCGAGCGCCAGAGGTGTCCCAGCATGTGTGCCAGGCCTATGAGACCATCCTCAAGAACTGAGGCCCCTGCCAGTGCCTGCCCAGCCTCTACCAGCCCGTCGAGGAGCCCCTGTGGGGTAACATCACCCCCTCCTCCTAGGAGGGCCGGGCAGGCTCCCAGCCACCCCCGGGGCTCCCTGGTCCTGACTGAAGGGCTCACGTGGGTCCTCAGGGCTGGCGGCAGCCTTCCCAGAGTGAAATCTCAGTGTACCTGTCACGGCCTCCCCTCTTCATCGCTGCTGACACTCAGGGTCAGGTGAGGAGGGCACCAAAGGAGACAGAGCCAGAGCAGCAGCAAGCTGGAGGGGAGCCCCAGGAGCCCCATCCGGGAAGCCCCCTTCTGCTCAGACTCCCTCGGCTCGGTGTCGGTGGCCCTCCTCACTGCCCCCTCTGTGGGGTGGTCCCTGCCAGGTCCCTGGTGTGCGTCACAGGGCAGCTGGGGGTGGGGTTCTAGAAGAGCTGCTGTCAGGGCCTGGGCCTCGCAGGGCCTGTACCCTGGCCTCCCTCTCCACACCCACCAGGCTGCACTCCTGCCAGTTGGGCTGCAGCCTCCCAAGCGCTGACTGGCCCAGGAGAGCCTAGGCAGAAGCTCCCAGAGCCCCCACCGGGCTCCTCTCCCCTGACAGTTACATCCCCCTGCCCCCGAGGACCGTCGTGGCCTGTGACATTCCTTGGTGTCCCTCGGCTGCTGGAGCACAGATGGGCTGAGGGGTGGGCAGGGGCGGGCGGGGTGCTTCCGCCTGGGGTTTCTTTGGGATTTCTCCCTAGTGACTGCTGCCTTCTCCGGCCTCCCGTTTCAGTTGTGTCTGACAGAGCATTAGGTTTTCCTGTTACTGCTGTTTAATAATAAAGAAAGATTCTGCTTTTGGCAATCATGGACACTTTTTTCCCCTTCCACCAAATGTCAGAATTGAAAACTGCCTCCGAGCAGTTGAGGATGGTTTTTCGAGCCCTGCAGTAACTATATCTAATATATAAAAACAGAGAATATATATTGTATGTTTACTCTTATTTTCGAAAAGAGAAAGTGAATAAAAATGATGACATCACGTGTGTCCCAAGCCAGTGTGTCAGGCTCTGGGGCTCTTCCGGGGGGCGGTTCTGGGTCCCCTGTGGTCAATGGCTCAGAGCCCGGCACCCCCTGCCACTCGGGACTGTGCCTCCCCTTCTGCTCTAAAGAACCCGCTTCTGAGACTGAGTGGCCTCCTGCCCTTGAGCCAGTTCCACCCCAGTCCTTGATGTTGGCCAGGACGGAGGGGTTTTCCACGGCTCCTTTCCTGGGGAGTCTCCTGGGAGCGATGGGAGGTGCTGTGGTGGGCAGCCTGGGGGTGGCGTGGGCAGGCCTGTCTGAGCAGGCTCTTCCCCACGCTGCCTCTATGCTGACTGGGTGTGGGTACTCGGCTGGCTGCTGCCCGGTCTCCACTGAGGACACGCGTGCACCCGCATCCCGGCATAAGCCTGGCTCCCAGAGAGGGCAGAGACCCTGGGCCGGCCTGTACCGGCAGAGCTGCCGGCCGGTGCTTCCGGACTGGCTGGCGACCCCACCCGGTCCTCTCCTGCCCCGCTGCAACCCCTGGGGTATGACCCTGCTGTCCTAGGGAGCAGTCTAGAACCAACAACCCCAGTTCTCAGCACTCTGAAAGCTCCTCGCTCAGAAGACCCTGTTGATGCAGCTGGAATCCTCCGCTACGAGCACTTGGTGAGAAAGACTCACCCTGACCTCCTCCTGGACTCACCCTACCACTCCGGCCTGCTGGGGGCCCCTCCTCAAACACCCCGTGAGTACACTGCTGCAGCCCTGCCCACCCCACCCCTCCTGACTCAGGCATCTAGGGCCTCAGGGAACTTACTGTGCCCACCATGCCGCCTCTGAGGACAGAACAGTAATTGCAGAACAGCTGCACCCAGCGGTGTGGCGGCGGGCAGACTGAGGCCTGGGAGCAGGCCTGGGGCTCGAGGAGAGCTGGTGAGAAAGGCTGGTCAGGTGGGACCTGGACAGTCATGAGAAGACTAGTTTTACCCCCTACTGTGCCCAGTTTCGGGGTGGAGGGAGGGACTTTGCCAGAACCTTGCCCCTCTCCCACCAACATCATGGTGGTCGTGAGGAGACGCAGCGAGTGTCAGTGCACGCAGAGAGAACCTGAGGTGGGCGCCTCCTCGCCCGTTACCCAGGTCTGACCGCGTCACTTGTCAGGCAAACAAGGAAGTGGAGCCAGGCCTACAACAGAAGTGGTGTGGGGGTGTCCATCTGGGCCCTTCAGCTTCCCTGTCCCTCCCTAACCCGGAGAGGGCCCCATCACGTGCCTCTTCCTCCCCCTCACGTGGCACTGCTCGTCCTGATGTTTTCAGACGCCCCAGCTTTCGGGCCTGACGCCTCTCAGGGTTCTGAACGAATCACCAGCATCCCCTGCCCCCCAAGTCTGGAAATTAAAAACAGGGACCAGTTATTTCTGGAGGGTCCAGCAAATACCCGGGGGCCTGATGGCTCCCTGTGTGCCAGTCTGCGGTGTGACTACATTTTACATCTTTTATCTCCAGCTAACGGTTTGCTGGTTTTGTTTTTGTTGGGTTTGAGGGATGGAGGTGAAGAGCATGATTTAAGAATTTAGAAGAGAAGCCATACCAAGAATAGCTTCCCCACCCTTCTCACAGAAAGTTGTTTTCCTCTCTAGAGGCAAATTTGTTTCTAGACTGGTTTTCAGTAATATTCCATGCGTGTGTACAAGCAAATCGTGGAGATATTTACCAAACAAGTGGGGGCACGCTCACTTGAGGCGCTGCCAGCACTTGTGTATCTCAGCTCCCTGTCATGCAAACAGCCCCCCACACACCCCCAAAGCACACAAGCTGCCATAAGCCAGTGCCAGCTCGCGGCCAAGACTCTTCTGTCCACTTCAGATCTAAGCAGTGGTGCGTGGGCCTACACAAGCCTCGCTCCTGGGCACAAATGTAGCCGCAGGACCCAGCCCCAGAGTTGCTGGACTAGAGAACATAAGCGTCTCACATTTTAAATGTTCTTGTTTTGAAAAGGTAATGCATTCAAAACCCAAAAGGCAAAAATGGGCCTCCCTGGTGGCACAAGGGGTTAAGCACCGCACTATAAGGCATCCACAACCACTGCAGTGACTTCAATCCCTGGGCAGGGAGGGGACCCACATGGCACCGCAGACCTCTCCTGCCTTGCCCGCTGCTCCCCTCAGCAGTGTCTTTCAGTCGATCTGCCTGTTCTACTCCCCACTCTGTCTCTGTATCTTCTCGCCCTCGCACCTCTGTCCTGTACCCCAGTTCTTGTATGCATAAATAAGTACATCTAAAAAAAAAAACAAACCAAAAAAGGTGAAAAATTCTATCCCTCTCCCCGAAGGATTCGATGTTACTTTTCAAAGGTCTGTGGATTTTTGCCCTTTGGTCCACACACAGCAGCCTGGGCTACGCTTCTCTGCACCTCGGCGCTTTCTCCACTCTCAGTCCATTGCAGGGAGCATCCCGTGTGTTTTGGTTACAGCCAAGTGGTGTCCACGGCAGGGAAAACAGCTTCCGTCGTGAGCCGTGTCCCCGTAACGTCCAGCGTGCTGTGTCTCGGGCGTCACATACAGGCGTACTGCAAAGCAGACACGCACCTATGTAGAGTCCTCGGGTGGCGATCTCTGCATCAAAGGTAGATGCATGTTTCACTTTGATAACGTCGCTAAAAATTCTCTGATTTATATCTCCACCAGCTAGGAATGAGCGGTCTCTTGCCCCACACCCACCATTTCGGTGCGTCAGTGTACCTCCAGGGTCAGTTTCTGTCTTTAATGTCTTAAACATGCCTCTGTGCGCCTCTGAGCAGTCTGCGTACTTTTTGTCCATTTTTGAATGTGGTTATTGGTTCTTACTGTGGTAGCATTCTTGTCCTCCTCATATTACTTCTTTGTATTTTTCCATACTGGAATTGTTTTTTATATAGTTTTCTTTTAATCTTTCTAATACTTGGTGATCTTAGTTTCTGCATGTCTGTCCTTTTCCATCTGGGCTCTGTGCTAGGAGTGAGATAGTAATCCAACTCGCTTTTCCCAGATGGTTACCCAGTTGTCGCCACACCATTTACTGAATAATTCATCTTTTCCTCACAAACTTGAAATGTCATTTTTATCGCATACTAAATTTCCACTTCTTTGTGAGTGCTTTTCTGCACTCTGTTCTGAACAGGGAATTTGTCTATTCCTAGGACGTTGTGTTTTTTAAAATATATTGAACCTTCTTATCTTCCTAAATCATAGTAGTGATGCTCTCGTCATCCCCTTTGTCCTTTAGAGCTTTAGAACTAACTTATCCTTTTTAATTGGTGGTATTTTTATTTGGATCACATCAACTTTATAGTAACTTGTGGGGAGTTGAAATCCTTATAAAGATGCCAATAAGAATATTAATCTTTATATCCCAGTATAGGAATAGATCCTTTCTGTTGCTTCATGATTCATGCTTTCTTTTCAGTCTTTGTAATATTTTGTTTTCTTAATTTACAAGTCCCTGCACATCTATTCTTTCTTTTGTATGTTCATGAGTATTTACTATTTTGGCTTCCTATTGTAAACGGGCTCTTTTCCACAGATATAAAATACATGTATGGTACCAATATAACTTTATAAATGTATGATACCTCAGTAAAGGAGAAATAGATCTGTATTACAAAATAACAAATTATATAATGTATAATTTTGAAACAAAGCTCTAGACTTGATTCGGCTTTCACTGGTTTCCCCACTCACGTCCTCCTTCTGTTCCCAGAGCCCACGCCCCACGTTGTCATCCTGTCTCTGTCTCCTCTGGTCTGCGACAGTTTCTCACACTTGGTTTTTCATGACCGTATTTTATGGGCCATTTCTCGATTTGGGTTTGTTCGATCTCTTTCTCGTGGTCTTAGGCTGGGGTCACAAGTGTTCAGGAAGAGGACCGAGGAGGGGCCCTTCCACGCTCACCTCCCACCAGGGCGCGTGCAGGCAACACGACTTGTCGCTGTCCCGCAGCTCACACCCTTGTCAGCCTGGAGGCTGATGTGATCAGCAGCTTCTTTCGACCTGCAGGGGAGAGTGGGGGGGTGGGGGGTGTCGGTGCGGGGGGCGGGGGGAGCAGCTACCTAAATTATTTGGGATTCTGTAAGGAAGCTTTGCTTTTCCTTCTGCTTTTATCCAGTCATTTAGATCAGTTCGGACGCATGGATATTTATTTTATAATTTGGGTTTAATCCAAAAGTACATTATTTTGTTGAAATTGTTCCAGCTTTGGCTACCGGGAGCTTTCAGGAGGCTGTGTCCCTCTGACATTCCCACATCCTCCTGTTTCTTTTGCACACTTCCCAGCACACGAGCTCCAGGTCAGCTCTGTCCTGCCCAGCCCCAGAGCAGCCAAGGAACCTGGTTCCCTTTTCTGGTGACCAAGATGTGGGTGTGTGGCATGCTTGTTGCTTGTGGGCGGCATTTCTGGCCCCTCTCAGTGGACAGCTAGGAGATAGGCACGTACTCCATCTGCACCCCGACACATGCCTGCTTCTCTGTCAGGCTTTGTGACTTGGATCTATGTGCATATAAAAATGAAATTTTGAAGTCTGACGATGACATGGGCTTTGGTCTTTTTGACTAAATGTCTTTTGTAACACATTCAATAAAAAGCTGAACTCTTAAAAAAAAATGAAATTTTGATAGATACAAATTTTGTTCACATTTCAGCTTACTAGATTGTCTTGTTTTCATTTCGTATCGTTTCATTCCACAACGCTACGAAACCAAGACCAGCGTCGTCCCCTTTACGATGAGGAGACTGAGTCTCAGGGAGATGAACTAACTTGCACAGATGGCTCACCCCTGAGGTCTCCACTGCAAGAAATCTTGCTCCAGAGGCCAGAGCCTGCCCTGGGCTGCCTTCTTGCTCTGAGGACTTCAGGAGGTCACCGCTGGTCTTCGAAGCCGACCAGCTGCACCAGCTCGTGACATCTGAGCGCGCACCACGGACCCACTAGGTGCCAGGCGCCTGAGCGGTACGAAAACCTCCTGCTCAGGACTGGGGGAGGGGAGGAGCTGGGAGGGGGCGGGGGTGGGCGCTTTAGCCGTCAGGACAGACCTCCACGACCCAGTCCGGAGCTGGGAGAGTCCAGGGAGCTTGGCCCCAGGGAAGGGGCTGGGTCAGGCCAGTCGGAAGAAGCTGTGTGGCCAAGGTCAGGATGCCCAGCTGGCCGTCACTGGCGTAGGCGATGAAATGAGAGGTGCACAATTCTCCACCTGGGGCCTGCCCCGCCCAGTTTCCCAGCCACTGCCGAGCCCGCCCTGTGCAGCTGCACCCCTCAGGCATCGGCCTAGGCGCCTCACCAGGCCCTCCTTCACTGCCCATCTGTAGCCAGGCTGGTGCCTCCCCTGGGTGTCCTCAGCCGCCAGGCCTGAACGAGCTCTGTGCTGCTGTTTCCACCTGTCTGGGCCTGGCTGCACATCTGTCTCCCTCACAAGCTGTGGAGAGCAGGCAGGGTGCCCAGAGCGGCCCCTGTGTGCTGAAGAAGGCTGGGTGCCCATTGGCTCGGTGTTCTCTGAGCACTGCAGGGAGCAGACAGGGGGCAGGGAGCATCCTGGCCGCCTCTCCTTGGGAAATGGAGGGGACCAGTGAGAGAAACCCAGAATTTACTTCCTAGGCAGACAGGCAGCTCTGCCTTGCTGGTCTCTGGGGAGCCTGGCACCAGCACGGCTTAGTCTTGTCACAGTTCAGCTCAGCCCGCGATGGTGCCAAGGGCTTCCTCAGAATTCCTCCCCAGGGGGCCACAATCTCCACGGACCATACCCTGAAGTCCAGATGAAGGTGGGCTCATAGAAATTTGGGTTGCTGGCTCAGTTTCTGGCTTCGGGCCTGTGCTGCTTCTCTCCTGCTGGACAGTTTTGGGCACAGCGTTGCACCCCTGTGAGCCTCAGTGAGTACACAGCTGTGGTCAGCCCTGCCACACCCCAGGCCCTTCATAAATGGAACTGATGCCAGTGAAGCTAATGCAAGAATTTCCACCCCCAGGGAGTTCGCAGGGCTTTGTGGGGACTGTAGGACAACCCCTGTCCCTAGTGGCCTCTGTCAACCTGAAATGACACTGAGAAATCAAGGTGGGACCAGAGGTGCCCCAGGGCCACCATGTCCTGTTGTCCAAGACAGGAGTGCTGTTGGAAGGTGGAGTCAGGACGGCTTTCTAGAGAAGGGCACCTGACGCTGGTTCTCGAGACTGGCCCTACAAGAGCCTGAGGGAAGACCATCCCCACCTTAATGCCAGCCCCACAGCCCGCTGAGGAGCAGAAGGGAGGGGACTGAGTTTACTCTCTGCCTTGTTCTAAGAACTTCCAAATACAGAAGTCTGGAACATTAAGAAATGCAGGTGAAGGAAAAGCCACAGCAGGTAAAGAAGATGAAGCTAGCGGTCCTGAGTTACTGGGACCAGAACGCCTGCCAGAGATAGTCGCAGGTGGGGCGCTGAGCTCTGTCCTGGCTGAGAAGGAGAGAAAACCCCCAGTGTCCTGATTCGCATGGGGGGTGAGAACACACCTGCCTCTTTGGAGAAACACCCTCTGGTTGCCACCATCTCTCCCTGGAAAAGGCAGGGAAAAGCCCTTCCCACTTCATGGCTTAGCTCTTTCTCCTCCCTCTGCTCCCTGCGTGTGGACTGTGCCCTCACAGGTCCTGGACCCCATATGTTCTGGAACCTTCTCTCCTAAGGCAGGACTATTTTTCTTTGTAATCCATTTTAGCACCCCAGCAAGCAGTGAGACTGGGGAGTATCTGTTGAAGAGAGGAACAGCACAGAAACAGATGCATGTGCACTGCACCCAGCATCGGGCACTTGGTCAGTGATGTGGGAGCCTCTGCTAAAGGGGCCAGCAAGGAGAGGCAGACCCAGACTTCCAAGCTGTGATAGGGAAAGAGCTTCCCTGTCTCTGAGGAGAGGGGGTTTGCGTTTGGGGAGCCTGGTCTGGAGGCAGCGTGGCTTTTAAGGAAAGTTGCAGGTAAAGACAGGCAGAAATCTTGGCCTCACAGTGCCACTGGGGGAGCTGACCAGTCTGGGTCTTTCTGTCTTGTTGGACAGGGATTAGGGCTGAGCTGGGGGAGCTGCTGTGACCTGGTGTGAGCTGGGGCCTGGGCCCCTCCTTGCCGGCTAATGGTGGCCATTTACCCTTGTGGGCAGGAGGAAGATGGGAGGGCGCCCAGAGAGGTTGTGGGTGAGGGGCCAAAGCACCCCCTCTAGCCCGTTTCCTCTCTTCGCAAATGGAGAGACCAGGTTGACTCAAGGGCCACGTAATACTCCACCCATTACTAAGTGACAACTTAGAAGAGCACGTAGTAGGTGTTCAAGAAGCGGTGTCTACCTCTGGTGGATGATGGATGTCAGAGCAGAGCTGGCGCAGTGCGGCGACTCGGCCAAGGTCACACCAATGGGGCGCTGGCGACCCCGGGCGCCCGCGACCAGCAGGCCGGGCTTTGTCTGGCGCCAGCCGGGGGAGCGGTGTTTGCGGACGCGGACGTGGGCGGCCCGGGGCTTCTATTTTGGAGCGGGCGAGAGGAGTGCTGTTCGCGGGGGGCAGGGCCGCTCCCCGGCACCCGGAGCCCCAGTCACCTTCGCTTCCCACGACCCTTCCCGGGAGGGGCGTCCCGGCGGGCAGGGGGAGGCGGGAGGGCGGGCGGTTACCTCATCGCCGCCTCCCGGAGGCTCCGCTCGCTCGCTCGCTCACGCCGCCGACAGGGGCGGCGACTCCGGGCGCGCCTGAGCCGGAGAGGGACGGAGGAGCCGAGACGCCGAGAGGCAGCCGCGCCGCGTGCGCCCCACTCCGCCCCGGACCCGCGGGCGAGCAGGGCGGACCTCGGCGCTCTGTGCTGCGGGCGGCGCCCTCAGTCGCGCTGCGGGCGGGAGGCGGTGCCTGCGCGCCGCGCCGGGTCTGTTCTCCGAGCCTCGGCGCCCGCCTGTCGCCCGGCGGGCTGTTTCGCTCCCACCTTCGGCCCGGCCTCTGCGGACCCGGGTCCCCGGAGCGCGGCTGGGGCGCGGCGAGGCCGGGGCGCACGGGGCAGAGCGCGCGGGGCGCACCGTGCGGCGCCGGCCCATGAGGCTTCCCAACGCGGGGCTCGCGGGTCATGGGGGGCAGTCTGCGGGTGGCCGTGCTGGGCGCCCCGGGGGTGGGCAAGACGGCCATCATCCGCCAGTTCCTGTTCGGTGACTACCCGGAGCGCCACCGGCCCACGGACGGGCCGCGCCTCTACCGGCCCGCGGTGCTGCTCGACGGCGCGGTGTACGACCTGAGCATTCGCGACGGCGACGGTGCCGGGACCGGTCCCAGCCCTGCGGGTCCAGAGGTAGCAGCGGTTCTGGGGGCGGGCAGGGGCGTGTGGCAGTGTGTGTGTGTGTGTTGGCGAAGTGCACACGCGCGTGTCCACGCAAATGCTCCAGGTGCCCAACTGCCCACGGGCTGGAGGATGAATGTGTATCCCGGTATGTCTGTTTGACTCGCTCTTGCTGGCCTGGAGGTGCCCGAGACCAGGCCCGAGATGGGTGATTTTGCAAAGTGGCTTCTTCCCACTGAAGTGTGTGCGTCCGTGGGGCGAGCGGTGTGTCCGGCCCTAGCCAGACACAAGAGGATACTTTCAAGGGAGACCATTTTCTCATTGCCATGACCTGGAGCAAAAGGACCACATCAGTAACTTACGAAGTTCAAAATAGACCTGGAGCCCTTACGACTGGATGCCCTTAAGAGACTAAAGAGAAGACAGGATTTAGCAGGGCTTCCTGGAGGGGGTGGCATTTAGCCTGAACCTGGCAGGATGAGTGAGGTTTTCAATTTAAAGGAGTGGCGGGCGCGTTCCAGGTGGAAGCACCGCGCACGGAAACCCGGCGCCTCAAGGAGCACAGCTGCAGCCCATCAGTGGCCGGGGGCGTAGAGAGCTCTAGAATTAGTCTTACAGGTGGTCGTAAATGGGCGTCGTCGCGGGAGGGGAGGGGCCTGAGCCGAGCTGAGCTGTGGGAGCTGGAAGGAGGATGAAGAGGAAGGTAGGGGGTGGAAGGAGTGGAGCCCAAGAGCGAAAGAGAGCTGGTGCGGCTTCAGCAGTTTGGAACTTTTACCCTGGTGGCCATAAGGACGACAGAGCTGGGCAAGGGCGCGCACAGGTTGGGGTGGGCACGCGCCAGGACCAGGAGGAACTGTGGGCTTGGCGTCCGGGCCCCAGCGTGCCAGAGCGCGGTGGCGTAGCGAGGGGACCCCAGCAAACTCGGCTCCCCGCCCCCAGGAGTGCGCAGACCCTAAGGAGTGGAGCTTGCAGGACACGGACGCCTTCGTGCTGGTCTACGACATCTGCAGCCCCGACAGTTTCGACTACGTGAAGGTGCTGCGGCAGCGCATCGCGGAGAACAGGTAGGGGAGCTGCGTGGGGGTGGGGAGAAGCGGAGCCCGGCCCGACCGGCCCTTGCCGAGCGGAGTGGGGGGGCGTTTCTTCTGTGGGCCTGTCTTACGCCTGCCTGGCCCGGCCTTTGTGCACCCTGAGGTTACAGCGAGGTATGGTCTTTGGGCCACTCGGGACAGGTGTTTGCTGGGGGGTCTCCGGCCACAGGAGGGGAGGCTCCTGAGTGTATATACCCATGAGGGGGGCTCTCTGGTGTCGTTCCCCCTTCCCTCGCATAGCTGTCCTTATCTGGCCCCCAGGCCGGCAGGCGCGCCTGAGGCGCCCATCCTCGTGGTGGGCAACAAGAGGGACCGGCAGCGGCTGCGCTTTGGACCTCGGCGCGCACTGGCCGCCCTGGTGCGCAGGGGCTGGCGCTGCGGCTACCTCGAGTGCTCCGCCAAGTACAATTGGCACGTGCTTCGTCTGTTCCGCGAGCTGCTACGCTGCGCTCTGGTGCGCGCGCGCCCTGCACACCCGGCCCTGCGCCTGCAGGGGGCTCTGCATCCGGCGCGCTGCAGTCTCATGTGACCGACTCGACTCGGACGCCGCCGCCCGAGGGGGAGGGAGGTTTGAGGAGCACTTGATTGGAATAACGCGGGACCCGGATTGGACACGATTGCCCAACGTCTCTTGGATTGGACGGGACGGAGTCTCCTCCCTGGCTGAAGGAGGAAAGCACCCACCATGGCTACAGGCCTTTGTTCGAACCTCACTGGGCCTAGTCAGGCCCTAAGCCCCATTGGACCAGACCAGTGCTTCTGGGGCCTCACTGGGTCAAGACACGCGGCGTGCGGGGGGTTTGGCCAGGACTCTGATTGGAGGTTCTAAGATGGCTCCGGAGCGTCACCGGACAAACTCTTAAGTCACACCCCCAGGAGGTAATAAAAGGGGGAACAATTCACTACCTGCATTCCTGGAATGGGCAACAGGGTGAGAGCTGCCACGCCCTGCCCCCTGGTAGTTAACGCTTCACGTAGTCACAGAGTGTGACCGCCCAAGACTGAACCCCAAGAAGCAGACACAAGTGACTGGACAAAACTTTACTGTCAGGCTCTGCAGGGCCGCAGACCCTGGGGCGGGTCCTCACGGGCGCCCCGCCTCCTCTAAGGCATTCAATAACATTAGTAATTAAATAGCGACGCTCCTCCCCCAACCGGAATGTACAACACAGGTACCGTGTGCCGCGTGGCCCCAAGGGTTCTAGTCCCATGAGGTCTGGTCCCCAAGGGGGGGGGGGCGGTTCCCTGATGCAGAGGGGTTAAGGCCACAAAGGAAGAGGAGAAGGAATGGGGGCTCTGGGGCAGCCGCACTGGCCCATCACATCCAGGACTCTGGCTCGCTCCTTGGGGTAACCGAGTGCAGGGCATGCCAGGCCCCAGGCTCCACGGGTCCAGATGGGCGCCGGGGGCCCCGAGGTGTGGGAATGCGTGAGGGTTTTCGGTCTGGTTGTGTGTCCATCCGACCCCGTGCCCAGGTCCTTGGGGGCTCCAGGCCAGCAGGGGCGCTCCCAGGCGCGTCTGGTGGGCCTCCTGCCCCGGGACAGGGGCTGCCTTCGTCGGAAGAGCTGGACAGGGCTGGGCCTCGGGGCCCAGTGGGGAGCCCGTTGGCCATCCGACAGGAGTCCCCAGGTTGGCCACACTTGCCAACCAGAACACTGAGGGACGAAGAGGAGGAGCTGGAGGAGCAGTAGGCTGAGTCGGGGGCTGGGGGGTCTGGGGCCCGGGCGGGGTCGGGGGGTGGTCCAGGGGGGGTCCTGCTGGCAGCAGCCTCAAGGGCGCGGGCGTTGGCCAGAAACTCCTCCTCGAGGCGCCGGAACAGCTGCTGCTCCTGCTGCGGGTCAAGCTGCAGGGGCGTGCGGAAGACGCTGGCGGGAGTGGCGCCCAGCTCTGGGCTGGCGCTGGAGCCCTGGGGAGGCCGGAGGGCTGCGGGGCTGTGGGAACGGGGCGTCTGGGGGCTGCTCCTGCCCGAGCTCCCCCTGCCCCGTGCGACCCACGAGTGCTGCCCGTCTCGGTCTCTTCGAACCAGCAGCACCGCCTGCTCCTCGCGGCTCTGGCTGCGGGCACGGCGGGCAGGGCTGGGGGCTGAAAGGTGGGCGCCCCTGCCTCCTGGGGCCCCACGGGGCCGCCCCCGATCCAGGCGGTCTCGGGACTGGCTGCGAGGGGCTGGGGGCCTTCTCGGGGAGACTGGGGTGCCTGTGGTCAGCCGCCGGCTGGGCCGCTCTCTCTGAGTGCCCGTGCCCAGGTCGTCACTGCGGGCACCGAGGGGGCCACTCTGGGCTGAGGAGGCCGAGGAGTCGCTGTCCCCGGAGTAGCGGCGGGAGCGGGGGTGGGGGGGCAGCTGGTCCCGGGGCCTGGGGTAGGGAACGAGAGAGAGTGGGGAACAGGGAAAGGGGATGGGTGTGCAAGAGGACAGGGCGCGGTGGTGTGGTTCGCGGGTGGGGAGACACCTGTGGTGGCCTCGGGGCAGCTGGTGGGGCTGTCGCGGGCTGCAGCCTTCCTGGGGACGGTCTCCAGGGAGAAGTGAGAGATTCTGCAGCAGCTTCCTGCAGCCAGGCCACCCCCACCCCAAGGCAGCGGAAGGAGCAAGGCCTCTCGGCTCTCAGCTCCCCTCCCCAGGCCTCCGGTTTCCCCTGGGCAGGCCAGAAGGAAGCCGGGGTGGACTGGCCGTCGCCCAGCCCCACAACCCCGCCCTGGCATGTTGTTGGTTTGGCTGCGTTGCCAAGGCGATGGGAAGCCGGCCCGCCCCCACCCCCGGGAACTTTTCCCAGGGTGTGAGTCACTCCGGAGCAGACTCCTTTGTCATCCAGGCCAGGATGGACGCCCCCACCCACCTTGGGGCCCCACGCCCCCCCCCTTCTCACCTGAGCGGCGTGTCAAGCCCTTCCTTGGAGCCGCGGGAGCTAATGGGTGCCAGCTCTGGTCGGGAGCCCCGCCGCTCACCCCCGGGGGCCGGGCTGCCAGGTCGGGGGCTGGGCGTGGGCGACACCCTCTGCGGGGAGAAGGCTCCGGCCCTCTGCGGGGTGGGGCGGTGGGCTGTGGGGAGAGGACAGGCGGCCTGTGAGGAGGGGGCCCAGGGCGGTGCCCCCTGCCCTGCCGCCTCCACCCCCTCCTCCCCCGCGCCCACCTGCGGAGGAGCAGCGGCAAGGGTCGTGCTTGTCCAGGTAGTGCTCCAGCGTGTCCCAGCCGCCGCCCACGCGCACCATCACGTGGCTTCTCAGCACCTGCGGGTGGGCGGGCGGGGAGCAGGTCACGGTGGCCCGTGGCGCCGCCCACCGCGGGCAGCCCCGCCCTTACCCTCACGAAGATGAGCAGGCTGGAGTCCCCCACGCGGTATTTCCCCTCCGAGACTTTGATCATGGGAAACTGGTCTGGGCAGGTGCAGTGGCCTAAGATCTCCCTCACCTGGGAACAGAGAAGAGCAGCAGGAGGTCAGGGTCAAGTCCCTCCTCCTCCGGGCCTGGAGTCAGGAGGAAGTAACTCTGGGGAGCAGGGCACACGGGCTGCCCGCCCCCACTTGGCACGGCCTCCAGGCTCGGCCTCTCACCGGCTTTTCTTCCCCTTTGGCTTCGGGGACAGGGAGCTGGCTGAGCGGTGGTGGGTGGGCCTGGGCCCAGAGGCGCCCTGGAGCTTGCCCTCACTCCCCTTCGCCACTGCACAGTGTCTGAGGCCCACAGGACGCAGGTCGCGGGGCTGAGGACTCGGGCAGGATCCCAGGGGGCTGGGATGGGTACAGACACGTGGGCACGGTGCGCAGGCACAGGCCCCTGCCCGCGAGCACACGCTGCCAACACGCCTCAGGCCTGAGCTGCCAGGCTGGCTGAGTGGCGGCTCCACCCACCTCCTCACCCACAGCCGAGGTGGAGAAAATGAGCAGGTGGAGCCCCGAGTGACCCTGGCCTCGGGTGGCTGGGGGTTGGCAGCCTCTGCCCGCAGCCTTCTGGCCACCCCCTCGGGACAGGCACATCCCAGGCCTAAGCGCCTGATAAGAAAGAAACTGTGGGCCTGGCTGCGGGGGCGGCAGGGACGCCTCGGTCCAGAGCAGGAGCTCGAGCAGGAGCTCAAGCGGAGCTGATAGCGCAGCTGACAGGCTTCCCACTCCCAGCAGCAGTGCTCTGGGCTTGGCTTCCCAGATCCGGGATGTGCGCAGGGCTCTGGGGGCTCCGGGGCACCCTCGGGGCTGGCACCTTGTCCAAGGCCAGGCATCGTGGACGCCCACCCAGCCCTGAACCCCGTGATGGGGATGCAGCTGCCTGACAGGAGGGCATGGAAGAGGGGCGCAAATCGCACAGCCCCCTGGGTGAAGGAATGCACAGCATCTACCTGGATTATGCAAAATAAAAAAAAAGTGGGGAGATCCCGCAGCGGAGCCCCGGTTCTATCCAGGCCAGCTGGCTGCGTGACCTCACCCAGCACCTGCCCGCCCTGGCCTACTCGCGTCCCCAGGGCGCATGTACCCTTGGCGCTCGGGTCACGCACCCTTTCCAGGGGCCTTGGGGTGGGCCCCAAGCGCGCACTGGTCAGTTTCGGGCACCAGCTGCGCTGTCGCTCCCAGTGCACAGGGCTGGGGGTGAGCGGGGCAGGCCCGGCCCCAGCAGCCACCGCAGGGGACTCACCAGCTCGTCCAGGTTGCGCAGGTCGCTGGGCGTCATGCGGGGCCCACGGCTGGGCGCCCCTGGCGCAGTAGCAGTCTCGGGGGTGTCCTCCCCAACGCTGGGGGACTGGGGGGCTGGGGGTGCAGCGCGCAGCTCCCGCTCTATCTCCTGTTCGAACTGCACGAGTCGGGGGGCGAGCAGGCCCAGGCGGGCCCCGCGCCGCGCCACCTCCAGCAGGCACAGCACCACGCTCTTCTCGTTCTTGCGCAGCACCAGGTCCTCGGTCTCGAACATGAGCACTTCGGGCACACCCAGCTCCGCTCGGCACCAGCCAATGAAAGTGGCCACGTTGTCGCGGGCCATGAAGGAGCCAGGAACCACGCTGTGCGCCTGGAAGGCCACCCCTCGGGCCGGGCGGGCGGCAGCCAGAGCCTGGGCGGCCTCGGTGACGGCGTTGGCGTGTTGGCACAGGGTGGTGCCTGTGGCCAGCCCGGTCAGGAAGCCGTCCCCACCGCTGGGCAGACCGAGGCCGTACAGGGCATTGAGCCACTCTGCCAGGTCCTCCTTCATGGCCTCCACGTAGGCCTCACTTGAACGGAACGGCCGCACACTCTTGGCCGCAGAGCCCGCGATGCCTGCCACTGGGTCCGCCATGCCCAGGCCAGCGGAGTCACTGTGGGGAGGGACACGGGTTGGGGCTGCCGTGAGAACCCACCCAGTGAGTGCGCAGCTCAGACAAGCGGTCCCCACCTGCACCTGCCCGCCACCTCGGGCTAAGTGCCTGGGCCCGGCCTGAGGTGGCAGCGTCCTCCGTCTGCGAAGTGGGCCTGGTTTTTCTTGCTTGTGGGACGCCGCGGGAGTCTATGAACGACTTAGTGTCATAGGTGTTTGCTGTTTGGCGTTTTTTGCGGGGTGGGGGCGCTGGGTAACTAACTTGCAGGAGGAGGCGCCACCCTCTTCTCCTGTGTGAGAGGTGAGGAGCGGAGCCCTGAGAGCCATGGGCTCCCAGTAGACTGGAGGGCGGGGGTCCAGGCCGCCAGGAGGCTTAGCCCTGCTGGGGCTGGTGCAGGCAGCACCTCCGGAGCGGGCCCTGGTCCTCCCTCAGCCCCTTCCCCGAGGACGTAACAGCAAGGACGGAGGCAGGGCTGGGTGCAGTGATATTTCCATTTTACAGATTAGGACACTGAGGCGCGGCCAGGTGAGCTCGCTCGGATCGGTGAGCCCTGGGCGACCGAGTCCGGCCCGCTGGGGCCAGGCAGCGGGTTCCGCCGGCAGGGGCCAGGCTCCGCCTCCTCCGAGAAGCCTCCCCAGCTCTGGGCCAGGCCCGCGGGGAGAGGAGAGGGCGCAGCGCGGCCTCCTCCAGCCCAGGCTGACCTCTGGATTTGGGTCCAGAGAGGGTGCGGGCTGCCCAAGGTCACACAGCAGAGGCCGCGGCCTGCTGCCGCCCGGTCCCTGTCGCGCGCCGGCCAGGGGTGCTGGGGGTCCCGCGGCTCACCTGGCTCATCCCGCGGCCTCGGGGAGCATCGCCCCGGCGGAGGCCGGAGCCGGGCCGGGCCGCCGTAGGGAGGCGCCGCCCGAGTCCCAGCGATCCCAGTCGGCTGCTGCCTCAGTGCCCGCCCGCCGTCTCCGCCCCGCCTCCCTGGAATTCGGATCCGGGCCCGGAGGGCTCGGAGGGCGGGGCCGAGGGCTCTTAAAGGGGCCGCGCGCGCGCCCGGCTGGCTGGGCGGGGACTGAGGAGGAGCTGGACTCTCCAGGCCAGGGGCCGGGCCAGGAGCCAGTGGCCAGTGTGCGCTTAGGGAGCGAGGCACTCCCGCCTCTCAGTCCTTCCACCCCTCGGTCCTGGGGTGGGGGTGGGGGGCGGGTGGGGGACCCTTTTAGTTGTACACCCTTCCCAGCAGTGGCCTCTTGCGGGGTGGGGGGCGCATGGCCTGTACCCGAAATGTACTCAGGAAGTGATAGGGGGCAGAGGCTGTCCAGTCACCTCCGGCTGGTGTGGCCCTTCCTAGGCCAGATAAATGGGAGTAGCGACCTTTCTCCGGCACTGTGGCCTCAGGGAGGGGGAGAATGCTGTGACCACCCAGCCTCTGACTTGCACTGAAGGTTCGTTTTTAACCCTGAAGTTAAGGGAACCCTTTTCTCGGATGAGGACATTGAGGCCGGCGGGGTAGACAGGCTGGTTGCTAAGGCCCGCTGGTCTGCCACCAGGGCCTCTGCGGCAAGGCAGGGAGGGGACAGGCCCTGACTGTGTGCTGGTCTTGCTCTGTGACCAATGGAGTCACTTAATGAGGGACACTCTTGTAAAGCCCAAACTGACATCCACTCTCCAATCAGGAGAGCAGCTGGTGTAGCTGGGACTTGAATGTCTGTTATGGGAATACGCTGATGCGAGGATCATGGATCTTTGTGGAGCAGACCTACTGTGTGCCAGACCTCCTGGTGACAGGCTGCTCACATGTGTCATCTCACAGATTCCTCATGATCTTTCAAAAGGTGGGCTCTTGCTCCAGTGCCCGGGATACCCAGGTGATACAGGTCCTGTACCAGGGTGAGGAAAGCTGGTAATTAGTGATCAGAATGATATACTTTTTGGAACCTGTGTGCTGGTGTTTTTGGGCACTGGAAACCAAGAACAAAAAGAACCAGCTTTGGGCATTCAGCCTGATGGGGAGACTGTACCTAGCCTGAAACAAGAATAATTTGCTGGGGACAAGTAGAGTCAGGTGCGGGGAATTACAGGGGAGGGGGGAAAGGAGGATCTGGAATGGGACTGCAATTCTGGATCAGTGACCAGGAAAGGATCTGAGGAAGGGTAATGTGGTTCTGTCAGAATATTTCAGTCAGAAGGAACAGCTAGTACAAAGACCCTGAGGTGAGCATGTAATCAGCGTGTTCAAGGAGGAGACCCATGGGAGTGGAGGAAGATGGAGGGATGAGGCTATGGAGATTGGGACAGCTTGAGTAGACTTTTTGGGCCGTGCGTCTCTTGAGGGATGCAGGAGCCACTGAAGGATGTAGAGCAGGGGAGGGGTGTGACCTGACTTAGGTTTTAAAGGGTTCCCTGTGGCTAATGTGGTGGGTGGGGGCAGGAATCTGAGTCAGAGGTAACCTGGTGGTGGCAGTGGGGATGTTGGATTCTGAGGTATCAGGTGTGAATGTTAAGGTGAGGACAGCATCTACATTGACTCCCAAGTTTAGAACTGCTGATACCAGGGGGGTGGAAAGCCCTGGTGGGGCAGGAATCACAGCTTTTGGGAAAGATCACTATATTAGTATAGATACTAAGAAATTTTATTTATTTATGCATACAAGAACTGGGGTACAGGTCAGAGGTGTGGGTGGGTATGTGAGGATTCACCACAGACAGAGCGGGGAGCAGAACAGGCAGATCAACTGAAACACACTGCTGAGGGGAGCAGCAGGTGAGACAGGAGAGGTCTGCTGTGCCCTGTGGGTCCCCTCCCTGGCCGGGATCGCTGTTTCATAGTGCTAAGCTTAACCCCTTGCGCCACCAGCCCCAGGGAAGCCCTAAGTGTGGATATTAAGATATTCAATACTAAAATAATACTGAGGTATGATGCTCTTATGTGTTCTTGCTTTATAATTTGGGAAAACCGAAGCTGAGAGGTAAGAGATAGGCAGTCAGCAGCTGTACAGGAATTTAACTCCTGCTTTTATCTACTCCATTACTCTGGGGCTCTCAACACAGGAGTCAGACTCAACCCAGGCCCTGTTGTTGGTTATTAGGCAAGATGTTAACTCCCTGAGCCTGTTTCCATCCGTAAAATGGGACAGTCCAAGTAGTTGACCCTTGGACAATGCAGTTTAGGGATATGACCCGAGGAAGTGGAGCGTCACCCCTGAGGCACCCTCTTACTAAGTCAAACTGGGGTCATCGGGAGAGTTGGGATTTCATTATGACTATTAATGGGAATGCTCTGACTCATAAGGATCTTTGTTGAGCAGACCTACTGTGTGCCAGATCCTTTACAGTTGACAAATTTTAAATTTTCATTCCCCAAAAGTTGTTGCTCAGTCTCCTCGGAGGGTTGTTTTTACAAACTGCGCCCCTCATCCCCTGCCCTGATCCATGGTTGGCTGAATCTGTGAATGTGGAACCTCCTATAGAAAACAGTACTGTAGTGAATTTGCAGCTGTGAATGATGCCATTAGCTCAGTGAAGTCTGGGGGCCTGTGCTCATGTCCTTCACTACTCCAGGGAGGGGCCATTGGGGAACTTGTTTCTCCAGTCGAGTGTGGCCTGTGGTGGGAAGCCCACATCAAACCAGACACTAAGATTCTGAATCCTGGACTCATGGCAGGTGTGGTGCCTCCCAGCCCAGGTCATGGATGGCCTTAGCTTTGACCCTCTGTTGTGGTAACTGCTAACAATCCTTGCAGGATTAATGGATGGGTGGGACATGGCTTCCAGGTTCACACGCAGACTCTATAGAGCCCCTCTGTACACGATGCTGTAGCTCCACAGGCTGTCTAGTCCTTGGCCAGTGGGTACATGGCTGGATTTCTTCTATCTACTGCTGGCCTTGGTTGCAAGTGTTGGTCTGGCAGCCATGGTCTTCATGGAAAGCTCTCACAGGCAGGCCAGTCCTGGAACTGGGCAGCTCAGGTGCCGGCTGGACTAACCTGCGGCCAGTCATGTTGTAGGTAAGCTAAGGTGTCAGGGATGCACACTGTCGTTCGGTTAGGGGTGAGGCCGACGTGTGGACTCTTGGGAGAGCAAGTGGGCCCACGTGACTGGACTGCAAAGCAGAGCAGGACAGCGCAGGTCACAGCCAGCAGGGTGGGTGTGTTTCGACAAGTCTTTCTGACCCAGGGCTAAGTGATCACTCCAGTCTACTGAACTCCCCTAGGTTAGTGCACTTTGTGCCCTTATCCTTGCAACACCGGGACCACACTGCTGTCTCAGCTTTGTTTTCATGCCATGGCCATACTTTGAATTTGCCACATGGCTAGCTCCCCAGCAGGTGGGTCAGCGCACACTCCAAGCAGACAGGCAGTGACTGTGGAACAGAGGCCGAGAAGGATGATTGTTTATAAACATTTGGAATTTTATTTAAAAAAAAAAAAACATCACAACCATGAACATTGTTACAGTTAAGAGGCCCTCTTGGTTCTCCACAATGATACTGAGCATGCTCACAAGGGGTTCCCATTGTTTAGTCTTAGTTAAACAGCCATCTTTAAAAAGAAAGGAAAAAAAAAAAACTCAGCACACTACCATTTAACTTGTTTTAATGTTTCTTCACAAATGGTGAAAAATACTAAAGTACAGACAAGGAATAATCATAATGTTGTGGTCAACATTATAAATATGGAATTATAAATTTAAAACATTTTCTGGTTTAAAAAATAAATCTGGTAGTCAATGCAGCTCTGCGGGGGTCTCTGCGTCTAGTAGGGCCGGTCTCTGCGTTCCTGACGGTGTTCCCCTCTGCAAGGCAAATGGGAAAGGGAGCCACTAGGTTAAAATGGGGAAAAGCAGCCCCTCCACAGAGCCCCCCTCCCTGACTAATCCCGAACCCTGGGCTGAGCGTCCTGCTTTCTCCTAGAATGAGCTGGACAACAGCCCATCCTGCTTTTCACCATCACATACTTATCCATTTTTCCAGGTCCTCCACGCCCGCCTCTTCTTCCTCCCATCTGTTCCATCAAAGGTCCAGGGGGCCCCCCAGGGCCACCTCGTCTTCCTCCACCAAAGCCACCTCGGTCCATGCCCCGGCCGCCACGGAAGCCACCTCTGTCTCCCCCACGACCACCTCTGAACATTCCACCAGGACCACCACGGTCCATGAGGCCGCCTCTTCCTCCTCGCATGCCACCAGGGCCACCTCTGCCACGGTCACCACCTGAGGTAAGGGAAATGACAGGAGAAGGTAATAAATCAGTGAGGATGGGGCAGATGTAGTAGAAATGAACACTTGATCCAAACATATAGGCTGTAATTTACATGTGGGGACACAATTACAACCTTAAAGAGTGTCCAGTGCCAGGGATGCAGTCACTGAAATCACTCAACTGGTTCTCGGCAGAGAGCAGCTGCAGTTTACCAAGCCCACCAAGTTAAGAGGTTTAGTACCACAAAACTGAGGGATCCTCAGAAAACCTGTACCTACCTGGGGGTGGAAAGGGTGGTGGGAGAAAGCCTTCAGGCTTTGGGGCCTTACACTGGTTGCATTCTGTTCTCCAGGCAAAGTTCTGGTTTCCACACCCCCTGCATAAAATCAAACCACCAAACAAACTAAGGAAATTGAACAAAAAAGGTGACACTAAAGCTATACCCTAGCACCACATCTGGTCCCAGTAAAATACCACGAAGAAATGTCCACAGAAAATGGCTTTAAAGCCACAGCTTCAGGCAGCAATGCATCCGGAGGACCAGTATTTGATCCAGAAAAGTGTCTGTGCACACTTATGTGGACGCTAGGAGTCCAGTGGACATGTGACCTTCAGAAGTTCAGGTCATACAACCCTACCAGAGAGCCATGGAAATCTTCATCACAGCCCTTTCCAGAATGAGGTTATGGTGGGATGTAGTGCATAAATTTGCCAAGAAATACATACGGATTGGGGCACTGCCAGTCTCCAGCTCGGTGTTGTACATTTCCTCCCCCAGATGGGTTCCCTCGAGAACCCCGGGGTCCTCTTGGGGGGAAGCCTCCTCTGTCTCCTCCTCGGCCTCCCATGCGACCCATGGGTCCTCCAGGACCTCCTGGGCCTCCTGGACCTGCAATAAGGAAATACCATTTAAAATTATTCAGAGATGTTCTTGCCCCCAAAAAAATCAAGGGCCTAGTTCTGCTTTCCAAGTACGTCATCTCACTCCCCACAACTGCAGGACAGGCACTTGCACACAGCTGAAGAGCCCTTAGCAGAAGAATAAATGGCAACCCAGGCAGAGCAGCTTCGTGGGGATTCCAGTCTCTGACCCATCAAACTGATGTTCTCTGCTTTCACTCCCATAATTATTGTCAGCATTCAATAAGCACTACTGATGCTATGTACCCTTTAGAAAAAAAATTTTTTAAGGGTTTATTTATGCATACAAGAACTGGAATATACACCAGCGATGTATGGGGGTGGGGAGTGAGAAAAGATTTACCAGAGAGTGAGAGGGGAGCAGTAGGCAAGGCAGAAGAGGTCTGCTGTACTCTGGGGGTTAGCTCCCTGGCTGGGGATTGAACTCATGAGGCAGTGGCTGCCAACAGCTTGGTAGCACTGTCTTTAACCAGGGAGTACCCCCCTTTTAAAATTTTTTTACAGGGTTACTTCACTCCAGAAATCAAGTAATCAAGTTTCTCAAAAACAAGTGTAGCCAAAAAAATCTTTCGAGGTAACACAGAAGTAATTCAGAGAAAGTAACCAGTAAATACCTCCACGGAGAGGTGGTGGCATCCCTCTGCCCTCACGGGGTGGCATACCACCACGCATGCTGTTCATTGGAGGCTTCTTCCGAGCAAGAGAAACTTTAAGTTTGCTTCCTTGAAAATCTTTCCCTGGAACAAGTTAACAGACAATTAACTCCTGACCTCCAACTCCATGAGGGACTAGGCAAGGACAGACTACTCCGTTATTACCAACTCTACCACATTAGCAAACTCAATCATCCCCACAGAACTGAATGTGTTCCTCCCAGAATCCTCCAAGATCTTTTATTGGCAAGATCAGAAAAATGTCGTACAAGACATTTAAAGACCTCCCTCTTTACCCTAAAGAGGAAAGTAAACTCTGCACTGATACCCTTGCCCAGGCACAAGGTGACGTAAGGGACATAAAAGAAGACAATGGCTTGAGAAACAATCAGCGCTCTTCTTTTTAAAGCATGGGGAGCACGACAGGCAGATCTACCGAACTACACTGCTGAGAGGAGCAGCAGGTGAGGCAGGAGAAGTCTTCGGCACCATGTGGGTAAGCTCCCTGGCCAGGGATCAAATTCAGGCCATCACAGTGGTAGCACTGAGACTTAACCCCTAGGCCACCAGGAGGCCCTATGACATTTTCAAGTAATTTTTTTGTGATGCGAAATCCATGATGTCAATTCCATTTATGGGTATTTAAGCTCCTCAGGTGTACACTGGTGAAGGTGTTTAAAGGTCTCTGGCCCTTCTAATGTCTGTGCTTAGAGAAATAATTACAGCTATGGGCATGGTAGATTTATAATAATGGCTAAAAAGAAGAGCTCCCCCAACTCAGCGTCAGCAACTAGACCCTCACATGACTAAGATAATGATCACCTAGTTACAACTAGGTTGGTCTTCTCACTTGTATGACTCAAGTTCCTTTTTCCTGCCACAAAGATACACCTGTGCCTTGAAACACTTCAGAGTAGGATGTTTTAAGAGTCAGGTAAATAATCAACTTGCATTCTGTACATTCAACACTTGTAACAAGCCCCTCTGTGTCTCCCAGAACAAGCAGAATTAGGAATAGGTGAGCACATCCTCATTAGCCTATCACTCTTACCATCAAACCACTCCACGGCAGCCTTGGCAGTTGGTGGGTCTTCATAGGACACTGTGGCATCACCTTTGGGTTTTCCTGTTTCCTTGTCCAGGTAGATATGGATCATGGGTTGTCCGGTTCTCTTGTTCATCTAGATACAAGATAACAAAGTCAGGCTGAGACTATTCAAAGTGAAAACGCATGGGCCCTACCTCTTCCCCTAGCCATCTTCTCCTGGTATCCTTGCCTCAGTATTTTCAAAGCCAAGATTAAAAGGTACAGTGAGAGCAGCCACATCTTCAGAGGCAGTGAGGCTTTGATGCTGTAATATAAGACTTACCTGAAGTAAAAATTACCCTTAAATTATAAGTATAGACAGCACACAGTGTTACATATTAAAAGAATTTCTGATTAAGTACAACACATCTAGTTTTTCCTCTATAGCTAAAAAAGATCAGTTTTTGTATGAATACCAGATGCTGCTGGCTTGATTTTAGGAGTCACACTGAAATAAAGCGTCATGTGAATTTTTTTTTTTTTTAAGATTTAGTTACTTATGCCTAGAACTGGGGTGTAGGCAAGAGGTACAGGAGGTGAGAGGATTCACCAGAGAGAGTGGGGAACAGAACAGGTGGATCTACTGAAATATACTGCTACGAAGAGCAGTAGGTGACAGAAGAGGTCTGCTGCACCATGTGGGTCAGCTCCCTGGCCGGGGATTGAACTCAGGCCGCAGTGGTGATAGTGCTGCGACTTTATACTACCAGGGAGTCATGTGTTTTCTTTTGTAATAAACGTACACATGATCCAAGTTTCTAAGTTTATCTAATTAGTGATTGTCATATAAGATCTACCAAAATCAACTCTCTCTATGCAGTTGCACCAATCAGGAAATGTCACTGAAAACAAAGAAACAAAAAAACAATAACCAAAGGGACCAAAAAATAAGAATAACAAGTTAATCTAAAAAAAATTTGCAAATAGGAGAAAAAGGACAAAGGAAAGGAAGACTTGTAAGACCTTTAAGGAGATACAGTCTTAAGTAAGTGGAGATACAGCTCCAGGTAGAGATGAAAGTATTTGTGTGCCCAACATTCTATCCACTGGAAGTGGATCTTTCAAATACATGTTGCTGGAACAAAATGTCTTGCAAATAGGAAAAAATAACAAATGCCAGCAAGGAAAAGACTGGTAAGTTCAACTACATTAAAATTAAGAATGTCTGTATGAAAATGAACAAAAAAGCAAACCACAAAGTGGGAGAATACAGTTTCAACATGTAAATCAACAAATGACAAACCAATGAAAAATGAGCACAAAACACAAGTTAGGGGTTTCACAGAAACTGCATTAACAGTTAAAGACAAACAAATAAAAACCACATTTCCATTTTCTTCCACCCAGTTATCAAAGTTAAAAAGTCAGGTGACTGAGATGCAGTAAAGATGTGATCAATGTGGTGTCACCGGAATGCTGGCTAGAGCCGAAGCTGGTCATACTATTACTGTGTAAAGTTAAACAGGTACATACCTTAAGAACCAGCAGTTCTCCTGGATACAGTAAACCCCTATCATTCATTAATTCAGTATTTTCCACTTGCCAAATCTTTTAACTCCAAAATCACCTGCGGCACTGTTGTGGTTATTTTACAGACGTGCACAGTGTAAAAACTTTAAGTTGCCTGATAAACGTGTCCCCAGTTGAGGTTGCGCAGCAGGTGGCAAGACAATACTTGACAATTTGTTCTAGCCTCTTCCGAGACAACCAGAAGATGGAGATTATAGGGGACAGGTCAATGTAGGGCAGTACTTATGAGCTGGGGTCAGCTGGTCAATTTGGCTACCAACTCAGATAAGTCACAAAACAGTTCTGAATCTCCTCCTCTTTGTAAAATCAAAAATAAATACAATTTACCAGGGTGAGTTGTTTTTGGAACCTAAGGCTATATAACCTGTTAGATGTATTTGTGTATTAGATACTTCCTCCAGGGAGGAATGGTTTAACATTCAGTGTCTGCAACAACTATATACTTTGAATAACAAAAAAAAATCAACCGTATATACTCTAGAGGAACTAGTGCACTGTGTACCAAAAGACAAGTGTAAAAATATTCACTCAGTATGATTTACATACTAACAACCTAAAAATAACCCAAAGGTCTGTTTAGGACTCCCCAAATTTGAGCTTCTGATCTAAACTCCTTAACCCCTATCAGTTTTTGTCTTGCCCATCTTATTAACAGGCCCACCACCATTCCAGTATCTTAAACCAAAGCATTCTAATCACACCATCTTCCTTGAACTTGCTAGGCAAGCTTCAATCCCAGGACCCCTGTGCCGTGCTCTTATCGCCACTGTGAAATGCCACCCCACCAGCTATGCGTCCTCCATTTCTCATATTTCTGCCTTTCTTGCTTTCCTCCAGGACTTAGCACCTCATATTTCTTTTGACATGTTCCCCACTTACACAAACACTAAAAATTCTTATCTATTTGTTCCTCTTTTATTCCCAGAATACTAAAATAAACACTCTTTGAAATTATGTGAAAGTATTTGTGGCTATACCTATACTGTGAAGAATAGGAAAGATGAAATTCAGTAAAGGAGTGGGAGAGGAATAAAACTGAAGACGTGCGCTAGGATTTTTACTTCAGAAGTATCCATAAAGCTCTACTTTCCATGACTGGACATAGATACATGTTCACTGTATTTCACAAAAGTATTGTACTTATGACTAATGGATAATTTTTTAAAAAAGGGCTGATATCAGACTGTACTTAGCATTAAAAAAAAAAAAAGGGCAAAGCTAAGCCTTTTTGGGAAGGGGGTGGGTGGGGGAGAAAGGGTTTTAAGGTACCAATACCACAATATATCCAGAAATCAGGTATTTTCAGAACAACTCTCAACTTCAAGTTAGAATCTTTATAATGCTATGTGGCTGGAAGTTCTGTTAGATCATATGGTCATGCTTTTACTTACCTTAACAACTCCACACTGTTTAAAAAAGTCTGCCAGATCATCTAAAGTCACATTGTCATTTAATCCTTGCACATAAATTGCACTGTTGTCAGAGTCTTCATCTGGATCTAAAGGTGGGCCTTCCAGAGAAAACAAGACCGGGAATTAATGCCATTCATCTACAATGGAATTAATAACCCACTGGTCACTACTGCTCACTGGTGTCCATCCCAAATACACAAGAATTATCAACTATGCGGACAAGAATATCATGGAACTTTCTGTTTAAGGATATCAGGAGTAGATGGTTGTGGTAAAGAAAGCCCAAACTGCCCACAACAATAAAAATACCACAGTCATCTATCAGGCTACTCTAGCATATACTCATTTCTGCACTATTTACAAAACACAACATGAAATTCATAAAATTCGAAATTACCTAGATCAAGATCTGGTCCTTCATCCATGGGTCCTGCCAACCAGGAAAGATCATAGAAGATATTATTAGTGCACGTCTAGCAAGCTACAAACCTTACAAACACACATAGCTATCTACTACACCACCATTTGATGGGGCTTCATTAAATTCAAAATGACCCGCACTGCTAAAATGGAGCAGTGCTCCTTTAACGTTTGTGAAAGGTTTGCTAGGGTTTGCTTTTTCTTTGCTGGTTTTCTTTTAAACCATTAACCAAATACACTCTCAATTCTTATGTGCCAAATTAGTGTTAAATTTAAGTCAAAAATTTTCTCCAAATAAACCAAATTAAAAAGATGTATTCTCCCCCATATTACAGAAGCAGTTGCTCGATACTTCAAGTCACCCTTTGTTTTGTAACCATAGGTTAACCTTATTACCCCTAAGACAATGCCGGCAGTACCCATTAGTCTCTTTTGTATAGATCATTTTTAAACCATTTATGAAAACTATCAAAAAATTATAGTTTTCTAAAAACTGACTGTATTTTTTTAAACACTATCCATGGTAATACTCAAAAACTTACCACCAGGCTTATTGAAGCCACCTCGCTCTCCAGCGCTGCTGGGGGGATAAACGAAGAAATGAAGGCCTTTCCCTTTAAAAGCCAGTACCGCTCTGAGCCTTGGGGGGGCTCGTGGGGAAGAAGGGCACTGGCTAAACACATCTCCAAACAATGCATCTCTCTCATCTTGTCACTATGCCTTTCTTCAGGGCAGCTTGCTCAAATTTCCTTTATATACAACCTTGCTTGTCTGATTGTACGCACCAGTGTGGTTGAGTCCTTTCATTTCGGGGGCTGGTATTAATAGTGCAATACTTGGCAAGTGAGGGGGGAATAACAGATCCCAAACACCCACCCCATCAGCTAAAAAACAGGGAGAGAGCGTGGAATACAGAGGAGTATCAAAATAGGGTAACTGCTGCTGCTGAACCTTTCCATGTTCATAAAGGTACACCCTCAACCTCTCTCAGGGGAGAGCCAAGTGAGAACCTGGGCTTCCTAACAAATCACAGTATAATAAAGCAGGAGACAACCACATGAAATGCCTACAACACACATCAGAGGACGCATCCAGCCAATCTTCAGCATAAAGCCATACATTTCAGGGCACTAATGGATTTAACAATTGCTGTGAAAAGAGAACTTACAACAAATACCAAGGCTCAACAGACTGGGGGTGCAACTTTATAGACATATCGGTTGAGAATGACGGTGGTGGCAGTACAGTATTACTGCCTTACATATTTTAAGGGGGGAAGGGAAAATGAATATGGCTGTTTTTCTTTAAAATTACACAAAGGTAGCTCCTCAGTGGGAGGCCCTGAGCTTTTGCTAACCAGTATTGCACCTTTAATACCTGAATATACAATTTCAAGCTGTTGCATGCAGCTTTTTTCCTTTTTAAAAGTACACACCATAAAATGTTCTCTCTCTTTAAAAACAGAAGTTTACACTTTAATGTTACACAATGCTAGAGTATTATACCTCCTCTGGTTCATTACCAAACAACAAGTATGCAGTTACCAAAGTTACAGAAGGATTCCATTTATACAATGAAAACATTTTGTTAAAAATATTCTATGTATATTTTTCCTCTCCATATGGACACCGTGTCTAGTCCCACTTTTCATTATGCTGCCGGCTGAGTACTGAGTACGGGTACTTTTTAAGTATTGAAGTGTATACAAGGCTCTCACTTTGTAACCTGTAGCATATAAATGCGACAAAGCATGTTAAAAAGTTTCCACGTTTAACAGCCAATGAAAATATCAAAATACTGAGGCAATGAAAAAGGGCATGTTAACAACATTGAGTGCCTTACCTGCAGAAGACACTGAAAACCATCACCACACCACAATAAAAAAGAGGGGAGGGAGGAATGGCCCTGCCCTGCCCCCAAAGGATCCAACAGACTGCTGCACAGTCTGTTGCAAATCCTAAGGGGAAAAGCCATGATCTTTTTCTATGGCTCCAGGAGAGAGTTCTCATCCAGGGTGAAGGGACCCCTCTACTAACAAAGTCTAGCAAAATTAGTAAAATTATTACTTCTGAAGTATTAAAACGATTAAACTTGAAATTGGTTTTGCAAATGAAAAATACTAAAAATTCTAGGTGATTGGAGACGTGATGATAGTAATTTCAAGTGTCTACGTCTATTTTAAAACACCCATAAAGAAGTGAAACCTTTATAACGGAATATTCTCACAATCATAAATTTGATTTTATTTTATGCCAAATCATTCATAAATTTTTGTATGATGTACAATGACTTTCTTCCAATAAAGATTTCACTGAAGACTTTAAGTTATGCAGAATATGAAAAACAGTATTTTCAATAGTTATTCAATTATGCTAATATTTAAAAGATCAACTTTCCATCTGTTTAATTTTAAAGCCCATTTCTATTAAAGACAAAAAAACAAACCCCATCCAATTTTTCCTTGAACCAAGGGTGGTACCAAACCCAATTTATACTTAGTATCATTCTGCATAACTTTTTTACTAGTTTATATAGGGACAGAACACACACAGAACTAAGCCTTCTGGATTATGTTAACCATCAACATTATACCTCACCTTCATCAAGTACAAACACCAGGAAGGGCAAAGGGGGTGGGAGAGGGAGGGAAAGGGCAGGCACAGGTTGCAGGGTTATGTTATTGATCTCAACAAAATTTTCTAAACCAGATTGTGCCATCAACCAAAATGGTCAAACCAATTTAGACTTCGCAGTGTCTCCAATGGGAAACGATCCTATAATTATATACATATTACTCTGCAAAAACTACTGGGTTTTTCTGTATAACAGGTGTACCTCAGGTCAGAGGTTCAAGGGTATGATACCAAAATCTTCATCATTACGTTCAACAGTTCCAAGAAACTGGAACAAACACAAGTTGTGGACAAACATTGTGGAAAACAGTCGTAATCATTTTCTGCAGTATATACACCAGGTATTTCAAGACAACCATTCAGAGAAAATTAGTTAAAACCAAGGGTTGTTAGAAGGGTTGTGTGTGTTCCATCCCAAGACTAAAACCCACAGAGGCCTTTGACCTCTGGAAACCATGAAGGGAACTGAAAGCTCTCGTTTCAAAACCATTCTTTGTTCTCCCCAACCCAACAAGACGACTGGCAGGAAAAAAGCAAACTGCCACTTAATATATGCCAAAAAGATGACATTTCCATGTTTTAAAAGATGGCTTGGGCTCAACAGATTGTCCATGGAAATGTAGAAATAAATTTCTTATGTCTTTCAGTCCCTTCTTTCCATTGAAAAGCCTATGGATGAAACAAAATTAGGTAAAAGGAGAAAAGGTTTGCTCTTACCCCATTCCACCGCGTCCTCCTCCCCGCCCACCTCTGCTCATGCCTCCACGATCAAATCCCCCTCTTCCCCTGCCCCGGTTATCAGGGCCACTCATGCTCCGGTTCTCTCCTGGTCCGGAAAATCCTCCAGACTCCTGCCCATAAACACCCATGCTACTGGGGTGGTCCTGTCGGAATGAACCTGAGGAAAGAGTCACATCTGTAAGCCATGGACCAGCATTTACACCACTGCCTGCAGTATTTTCTCCTGGAATAACAGATTTTTCAATTGCCAAGGCACTACTTAACAACTGGTAAGGTACCCTGATTAACAGGCTCTTTTAAGTTCAATAGAAACTGCTATTTATCAAGATTGGATTAACTTTACATTGTTAACCTAGAACAACTTTTCCCAGACAAAAAAACCCCAAGCCCCCTGGCTAACAGCTGACAAGGTCTTTTAACAACCTACGATGTCCCCCAAAGTTGCTGCTTCAAACTATACTCAAGAAACAAAAATAAGGGCTTTAGCATATTGTTAAGATTTGGGCTCTATCAAAGTAGCACTGCTCATGATAAAATCAGAATGAAAGTCAATTAAAAGAAAACCCAAGTAGGAGCTGTGATTACTCCATACAAACAAAACTAAGTATTCTGAAGACTTTTGCTCTAAGGATGTAAACAAAAACCAAAGCCAGAATTTATAGGACTATCAACTTTGCAATAATCTTCAATAGCTACTTGTTCACTCTCAATGAACTAGAGTGGGAAGGTCATAAGGAATGCTGGCTTCATTATATACAACGCTGCACATAACTTCCCCAGAGAGCAGGGCTGGCAGTCTAAAACATTTTTTTCTGGTGAGTTTCATTTCAAGTCATACTAACAAATCTTAAGGTGGAAAAAACAGCACTGACATCTTTGTTCATTGGGACATCCAAGCTGTTAGGCAGGATGTTATGCCCTAAAGATGCATCCTGTAGTCCAAAAGTAAACAATGGTAAAGAGCATTTCCCCATGTTCAGAAACTCCAATTATTCTTATATTGTTTTTCTCTCTTAGCAACTCACTCTGCTGCCCGTAGCTGCTGCTCTGTTGGCTATATTGACTTGGAGCCTGGCTGTAGGATCCAGTTTGGGGGGGGTAACTAGTGGGCGGCTGCTGCCCATAGCTGCTTTGTTGACCATAGCTACTCTGCTGTCCATAGCTGCTCGGCTGCCCATAGGTGTTCTGCTGAGAGTAACTGCTCTGATCATAACTAGTCGGCTGTGAAGAGGAATAGCTGAAAGAAAAAAAACAACAGCAGTTTTTTAGAAGGAGAGGCGTGCCACTTTTACAAGCCCCCCAGATATGAGACATTCATAGCATGCAACACAGAAATCCTTAAAATCGGTTGGCTTTTATATATCAACAGTTGGAATTTAAAATATGCAAATATTTTTGAATTCAGAATAAAGCTCTAAATGCGAGGGAGGGGAGAGTATTCTAATAATCTATCCATGCAACCCAGTCTCCCCATATTCTCCCCACGCCCACTAAAAGTTACTTTCAACTATTTAAGACAAATTTGAGGGTTTAGGTACTTCTTGCATGAAGGAAACACTATGTACACATGTACATGGAGAAAGCTGATCCAGTGAAAAAGGTATTGAGAAAAAGGAAACTGTTAAGTGTGGTGCTCAGTTCAAGAACTGCCTCCAATAAATCCCTTGAGTGATGGCAACAGAATATACAAGGCTGTAATGTGTTTATAGAGCAATCTTCTAGTCTTCAGTTTAAGATTGCTTGGCTACATATGTATATATTCATAATTTCCAACTTTCACATATACCTGAAGTCTGAAATCTGGGCATTAAAGACGGACAAAGATTCAAGGCACTGTATTAAAGATCAGATCTATATTCATCTTTTGGTATGTCAATACAAAGCAGCGAAACTAACCAGATACAGTCTTATGCAGAAATAAAACTTGAAAGAACTGTTTATTAAACTCAATGAAATACAGGGACAGAAACAGAAAAGACATGTTTCAAAGTGCAACTAAACTAAGCCCCTGCCAGCACATTCTCCCACAGTTGTACGAATTCAATACACGTTCTTCACCAACACCTAATTCAACCAGTCAGATTAACTGCTCTCAGTCTGACAGGTTACAGGTTGGGTCTATGCAAGAAATTAAAGCCTGCCCACTGTTGCACCAACCTGTACAGAAAAACACGTACCCAGTTAGCAGTATTTGTTTCTAAATCTGTTCACATCTACTGCATAATGTGTAAACCAAAGGAATGAGTGTGAAAGATGGAACTCTTATTTCCAGAAAACTAAGACAATTCATTTGAAAACATACTTAAATGAGAAAACTTTCAGTTCTTCCTTTATTTTAAAGAAACCAAACCAGACACTAATTGCAGAACAAATCTGTAAGTAAGAGGAAAGACCTTGACCCTGAATGCCAAAAGGCTGATGCGTGAATGTATGGATCTTTGAATTAAATATAAAGCAAAGTGGTTTTCTTTGTATTTACAGAATTATCTGCTGTCAGGTACTGCTATGGAGGACCCATGACTGAGGCTTTAATGTAATAGTCATGCTTATCACTGGCTATATAACATTTTATCTGAGGAAGTCTAATCAAGCACGTCAACAGTCTGGGGGGGCGTATGTGAGAAAAACAAAAACAAAACCAAAACCACTTGCTGTTATTAGCCACAAGAATGAAGACAGGCCTCCCTAGTGGCACAAGGGGTTAAGATGCAGCACTATGAAGCTCACTGCAGCACAGTCCGATCCCTGGCCAGGAAGGTAACCCACACAGTGCAGTAGACCTCTCCTGTCTCACCTGCTGCTCCCCTCAGCAGTGTATTTCAGATCTGTCTGTTCTGCTCCCCCAATCTCTAGTGACTCTTCTCACACCCCGCACCTCTGGCCTGTACCCCAGTTCTTATATGCATAAACAAACAAGACTTAAAAAAAAAAAAAAAAGATACCCACCTGGTAGGAGGATAAGAAGGTGGTGCAGTGACTGGCTGCATGGGATAGCTCCCAGGTACCTGGGGATAACTGTAGTTACTCTGTCCATATCCTAGGCTGGGCTGGTTGTAACCCCCTGTGCTAGATTGAGGTTGACTAGTCTCAGCAGGCTTGTTACCATCCTGTGGTCTAAAAGGAAAAATGAAAAAGACATTATTTCCCATCCAGAAAATTCTTGGGTAAGAACTCTACAATTTATGAGCAGTATGTAAAGTTAGGATTGAGTCTGAAGAAATACAATTGTAAAGTAAACTGCTTTTAACCCAGTGTTGGCCCAACTATTTGCTGGAAGGAAACCCTAATAAGGGGAAGAATCACATCCACAGAAAGACATCAACATGCTCCATTCATTCCATAATAGTTATAAAAAAGGCGGTCATGCTTTATGTTGCCAATTTAACTTGTCTGGGAAGAAAGGTCCTTTGTTAGGGAAGAAATGACTTTTTTCTCAAAGAGGACTACTGAAGACAAGGACTTCAACAATAACACAGTTTTAAATTAAGGTAACATTTATGTAACTTTGGCATTGGTTAAGTCCGAACTGTCTATGAACTTATGTCTCTCATTTATTAAGAACAGACCTGAGGGCCTCCCTGGTGGCGCAGTGGGTTAAGCAGCGCACTATGAAACAAACCGCAGCCACTGCAGCATGAGTTTGAGCCCTGCCTCCCGCCAGGGAGGGGACCCACATGGTGCAGCAGACCTCTCCTGCCTTGCCTGCTGCTCCCCTCAGCAGTGTGTTTCGGTCAGTCTGCCTGTTCTGCTCCCTG
>JAGFMF010011483.1:508992-558102 GCA_019455555.1 Galemys pyrenaicus | reverse complement strand
CTGCCTGTTCTGCTCCCTGCTCTGTCTCTGGTGAATCCTCTCACTGCCTACACCTCTGGCCTGTATCCCAGCTCTTGTATGTATAAATAAATAAATCTTTAAAAAAAAAAAAAAAAAAAGAACAGACCTGAACATTTCCTAAGCTAGACTACCATAAATTAATCTGACCTTGCCTCAAAAGTCTTTATGGGAACAGCATAGTAGAGAAGAGACACACACATTCACTCTCCCCATCATGCTCAGAAGAACTGATATATTCTTGGGACCTCCCTGGTGGAGCAGTGGGTTAAGCAACACACTATGAAGTAAACCGCAGCCACTGCAGCACGAGTTCGATCCCTGACGCTGGCCAGGGGGTGACCTACATGGTGCAGCAGACCTCTCCTGCCAAGCCCGATGTGTCCCTCAGCAGTGTGTTTCAGTCAGTCTGCCTGTTCTGCTCCCCCGTCTCTGGTGAATCTTCTCACCCCTGCACCTCTAGCCTGTACCCTGGTTCTTGTATGCATAAATAAATCTTTTAAAAAAGAACTACTGATATATTCTTGCTAAGAAAAAACCAATCCTCAGCCCAAGGGGAAAAAAAATACAGGTGTTTCTAACTCTTAGCCTTAACAGTTTGCACTAGGGTTGTAGCAGAGCTTGCATTATTTTAAGCGAAATTCTAAGAATTGGCAGGCAGACTAGAATGGATGTGCAAGTACTGGTTTCTGAGTGCAAATGGGCGACTCTTTCAGTGGAAAAGGGAGCAGCTCATGGACAACTGGTTTAAAGTGGCAAGTACTAAAAATTTAGAAAAAGTAAGTAAAAAAAGATGACTGGTGAAACCCAATTAATAGATAAAACTTTACAGCTATGGCTTCGGTATATCTTTACCATAGAGGTTCTAGTGAGATGTGGAACCTTTGTAACAACTCTGAAATGCATCAGTCAACTGAAGAGACCTTCTAGCAACCAGTTTAAACCTAAATACTGCATAGGCTGCCTAGTAGATGTAAACTATTTAGTAGCTCTGATTACTTACTGTGCACTTTGGAAGTAATTTCATCAGTGTTTGTCAGAGCTAATTTCTTACCTCTACAGCAGACAAAAACTCTAGGTTACAAGTTAGTTTTGCTTATTCCCTAAAGAGTCTTCTTTCAAATCAGAATTCAAAGTTCCTTTAAGACTGTATGCAGAAGCCACCTAAGTACATTTGCCTAAAGTGAAGCCTGAAATCTTCTGTTAAGTAGTAATACTGAACTCATCAGTTGATCAATCATAAAGTATGAACTTCATCTACCAAAATATTCACTCCATAGTGGGGGTACCTAGCTAAGAACCTGTACTTGCCTGTGACATTCACATTACCAAACAACTACATAATACAGAGAAATTCCTGTCAATTCCTCAAGTCGAAGCAGCAATGCCTGACTTCACAATATGGATACATACTTTACTGACAAGTGGACCGCATGAACATTTTTAAATGATTTTAAAAATGACCATGATGCGAGTTGCCCCGCCTCCTCCCGTGGTGGGGTGGGGTGTGAAACTACATGTTTTCCCCAAAGACAAAGATGTTACTGCTTTAGAGGGTCAATAAAACCAAAAGTAAAAGCATCAAAAGTATAATTCTATCATCTGTTTCTGTTCTGAGGGAAGCCACACACACTAAATTTTCTTCTGGATCTAGAAAGGTAAATACATAGCCTCGTCCTATCCCCAAAAGCCACTTTTCTGAAACTGTACAACCCACAATCAGTGGCCTGACTGGTGCCATTTCTGAGTGAACACCTGTGGTATATTCTAGCACATCACTATAACACCTGAAAGTAAGTACATGAGAGTAATCATTAAAAAGGAATTGAATGTCGTGGATTCTCAAGTCTGCATAACTTTTCTCTTTCCTGCAAGCATGATGCCTGGTGCACAATCCAGTTAAGAGTACATGAATGTGTCCTTACCTTGCAGGTGCAGCGGTTGCTGGTTGTTGCCCATAGGCTGGGTAAGCAGGCTGGTAGGCAGACTGGGCCGCATAGGAGGCCTGGGTGGTAGTGACCGTAGCAGTGGTGGTATCATAAGCACCAGTGCCGTACCCTTGGACGGGCTGACTGTATGCCTGGGGGGCAGTTGGAGTAGTATAACCTAGAACAAGGAAGAGTTACATCAGATTTCTGGCTCCTCAGAGATTTCCCTATTCACATACTCACTAACAACACAATTTGTAAACTGCCTACTTTTAACCATCATAACATTTTATCTCTGTAAGTGTTAATATTTCCCCTTCAGTAGAAGTAACAAAGATTTAAAGCCTAAATTCTTTGCAAGTACCAGTTTTCAGCAAGGCACTGTCTCTCTAAAACAGGATTCCTTCTGCCCACTTTAGTAGCAGGGAAGTGTATTTTTGCCAATTCTATGCTAGTTTTGTTAGAAGGCCTTTTAAGTAAGTTTCTCACTTAAGTACCCAAACAAAAAATGAAACAAGCCACTAACAGCCTCTCAAGCTGCAGTAAAATTACCCCAAAAGGGAAATAAGCATTAATTACATAGTACCTTAAAACGGTTTTGTTTTAGCATGGAAATCTGTAGTTTATAGTTGTTTGTTTCTAGTCCCAAACACCATGGTCAGTTTATGCTTAATTTAAGGAAACTGGAATTTCCAGAGAATATGTATTTAATTTTTGATGGGAAAGGTTAAATGTGAATGAATACTCTAAGCTCTGTTAATTCTGTCAAAGGTAACAACTACTAAAAAGAAGGCTTATTACCAGATCTATGATTTGAAATGGCACGTAAACAATATGCACTATACTACAAATATTTTCTTTTCTTTTTTTTTTTTTAAAGATTTTATTTATGCATACAAGAGCTGGGGTACAGGCCAGAGTCCAGGGCGGTGAGAGGATTCACCAGAGACAGAGCGGGGAGCAGAACAGGCAGACTGACTGAAACACACTGCTGAGGGGAGCAGCGGGCACAGCAGGAGAGGTCTGCCACGCCATGTGGGTCCCCTCCCTGGCCGGCGGCAGGGCTCGAACTCATGCTGCAGTGGCAGCGGTTTGCTTCATAGTGCGTTGCTTAACCCACTGCGCCACCAGGGAGGCCCTACAAATATTTTCTTAAGTATAATTAACAAAGGTTGTCTTACTTAATTTTGGGGGCAAGTTGCGGTAAACTTAACACTCCCAAGAAAAACCTTTAAAAGGCAAGTGCTTTTCACAGAATTAAACAGTGAGATTCTAGACTGGTCATCAAATTACCCATCACAAGCAAAAGGGTCTTTTAAGGGGTAGCTGAGCAATACCAGAAGTATACCCTAGAGTCCCCCTTGCTATTTCCCTCACCCAAGTGTCACAAAGATATGTAGAACAAGGTTCAGTTCTTTTCCTAGTTCTGGCTCTGCCAGAATAGACAGAATCCATGCCTTTTCCTCTGGAAGTTGGGCTTGGAACATGATAAAAAATGTCCCAACCTGCAGCTCTTAACTTGAGTCCTTCTCCAATATAAAGTTTTATAAACGCCCTTGATGATGGGCTTACTACTCCCAACTCATGGTCAATAAGTACAAGTAAGCCATGCAATAAAAACTGGGTGTAGTGCCAGCATTCATACCCATGAAAGAAAAACTCTAATCACACTAAAAATTTTTAGTTTCAATATTTGAAACAAATCTTGAAGATTGCTCATTTTAGTTAAGACTTATGCCTTAAACTTCAATCCTTACTATAACACACAACTTTACTTACTATACACATCCTTACTATACACACAACTTTGTCAAAAAGAAGTACCACCTTCCTTTTTATACAATTGGAAATGTCACCTTTTAGAGTATAATGCATTTTTAGCCATTCCAAATACTTTAGGGAAATTCTGAAAGTAATTATACACAAGACCAGTAATTTCCTTCTTAAAAGTATGGGGTTCAAATGTATCCAAAAGCATCTTTCAAAAAACACGGAACCCTAAGCAATGAAAGTTTTTACAGTTGGCATGTTGTTCACCTTAACGGTTTAATTTGAAAGTTCTTTGCAGAGTCCTAAGGTCAACCATATAAAACAAGTATTTAAATGTGACTGGAATCTAATTGCGCCTACCTTATTATGCCTACACAGACCCACCCCCATATGATCATCTATAGCATTTACAATAAGTGTAATTAAAAAAAAAACCCCACGCACACACTAAAGCTGATCAGGGCAGTAACTCAATAAAGTTATACAGCAACAATTAGAGCCTTGTGGTGCTAAATATGACAGTAAGAGACACTGGGTTAAGAATCTTTTAATTGATCTGTAGTATCTCCATAAGCAGTGAAGCAAAATGTGCAAAAATTAAAAGAGCAAAAATGATTTAATGATAATAAAAGACCAACAGCAAGGACAACACATCTATTAGGCGCTGACATCTTTTTCCTTAAAGGAAAAAGGCATTAAGAAACTTTATACAAAATGAAACCAAAATTTTTGTTTGATATAAACAGCAAAAGCTTCAAATTTAGGAACTACTGAACTTTTCTTTCTATAGTTACTTTTCTCATGAACTTTATTTTCTTTATATTACTTAATCGTCCAATGACTTTCCTGCATATAAGGTAATAAAGTATCAAGAGTGCTTAGATCCACTTAGTATCAGGTAGGGTTCTACTTCACTTTGTTTCAGCCTCAGTTTGCTAATCAAGTTTAATTTTGGCTCTTCTACTCCAAAGGTGGATGGGAGGATTAAGGCAGACATCTACACAGTCCTTATTACATGCAATTTCTTGCTCATCAAAGCTACTCATTTTGGTGTTAGTGTCCTACACTCTTTGTGCCCACGTCATTGACAATGTGAATATATGACCACTGCTTTCCCCACATGTGACTTTACCATGTCCCTGTACCAGAAACTAGGGACTCTAAAGGCTAGATCTAAGCCACATTATTTATTTTCAAAAACGGACAAAGGTAGTTAAAAGATACAAATCCCCCTTATAAAATAAGTCACGGGAGTGTAATGCATAACAAGGTAACTATAGTTAGTACATTGTGTAAATTTGAAAGTTGCTAAGACAAAGCTTAAAATTCTTATAAATTCTCATAATTCTTAATTTATTAATTCTATTATTCTATTAATTTAATTATCTTAATTATTTATTTCTCTTAATTTAATAATTCTATTATTATTCTTAATTCTTTAATTCTATAAAATTCTTATAATTCTCAGATAAAAACGTGTGTGTGGTGACTAATGGTAACCAGACATACTGTTACCGCTTTGCAACACATATAAACACTGAATTATTTTATATGCCTGAAACTGAAGTCAATTATAAATGTAATTCTTCAAATTTCAATAAAATGTGAATATAAAGCTTATCACACAATTCCAAAATTCAGTGCTAAAAACCCAAGCCATAGATTGAAAAGTTCCAACTCTTCCTAGAGTTTCAACACCAACAGAAAGCTGAAACGTTTCCTATCCTATCAAGATAGCCATCACTTTGACTGACTAGAAAGTACTTCCCATCAAATCCAGGATAGCCAATGTGATAATTTATAGATAGGTTCCCCCTACTGAAGGCTAGTAAACTATAAACTTGGAAAAGTGAAAATGGTTTGAAAATAAGAATTTTTAAACTTTAAAAGGTTTTGAAATAACTATCCCTTTGTAATAATAAAGACGGGCACGAATGGGTGAGGTGTAGGTAAAGATTCTGAGAAGTTAATAGCAGCAAATACAAAGTTGTAAGATTGTCACATATTCCACTTTCAACTCTAGTTATCAGGATATAATTTATTCTATTAGAATAGTTTATATTTCAGCTCCCTGGAATGCTATTACATATATTCAAGAAATAATATAGATTAAAATTAATTCATTAACACTGACACAAAAATAAAATGTGTGTAGACTGGAAACCAACCAACGGACAAACAAAATACATGCAGGGTGGCAGTCTGCTCCTCTAAATAAATCTAATCATGCAATCTGTCCTTCAGGGAATAAGGGGAAATCAGCCAAGTAGTAGTCATCTGAAATACCTTTGGGAGGGCAAACAATTATTAAGACTTAACACAAAATAATGTAAAACAAAACCTTTCCAAAATCACATAAAGAAAAGGTCATGGATCTGCAAATGGCACCTAAAGCAGTTTTCCATTAGCACATTGTTGTGTGTGATGTGATAAAAGTTTGAGGGTTAAACAAATGAAAACACCTAAAGGGTTAACATTACAAAGTTAGACAAGATGGAAAGCATTTCCCATGCAAGAATGAGCAGGATAGTCAAACCTGTACTGGTCCCTTCTACTGTGGAAAGCACAAAACAAAAAGTAGAGGGCACACTATCAGATGAAGCAAACATGTGAAAATCAGTTTGATTTCTAAGCAGTTCAGTTGAAGAAGCCTCATTCTTACCCAGTTATTAGCATTAGCACAATCTTTGATAAATCCTTCATTTTGTTGCAAGGCAATTCAATATACTATATAACACAGTTTAATTTTTTTTTATTCTCCCTCAGAATCTATCCCACCCACATCCTATTAGAGATCACTCAAGGAGAATACTTGGTGGTGGAGGTGATGGGGACGGAAGGAGGGCAAGTGCCTCCTAATAAAGGGTCCCCAAATACTGAAATATGGATCAGAATATATTCCTGACAACACAAGTAAAGCGCATTTTGGCAAACTCCCTAGCTGATGTGACCCAAGTTTCTCCAAGGCAGGCCTTACCAGTGGGAGGCTGTCCATAAGAAGTTGCATAGGCGGTCTGCCCATAGGTTGCAGTGGTCTGAGCCTGGGTATAGCTGACATCAGTGGGCTGTCCATAGGTTCCATAACTTTGTTGCCCATATGCCTGCTCCAAAAAAATAAATGGGAGAACTTCAATTTATGAACCTTTCATTTTAGAAAAAAATATGGACTTTCTAAGTTTCTGAACTGGAGAACAAAAGTAAAAATAATTGTAGTAAGAGTAAAAATAAACGGAAAAAAAGGCAAGTTACCACAATATTCTGAGTGCTTTTTTGTCCCCATCTAATAAATATTTTTCTGAACTTAAAAGTACCTGAAATAATTAGGCAAAATCTCAACTGAAAACTATACAGATTAACAAGACACTCTCAAGGGAAAAGCAATAAGGGAACAAGTATATAATTGCTAGCACTTAGTGTGGCAGTCTCAGCAACTACAAACAAATGTTAGGAAGATAAATTGAAGAGAGAGAGAAAGAAAAAAACTGGGCTAAAATCTGTCAGACAATTTTTGAAAACCAAATACTCAGCAGGACACAAAGATTCACAAATTATTATACCATTTCACAGAAAATGAACCAAAAACACTGCCTGTCTCCCTGAGTTAGTGTAGAAGCACTTATTTTCTGAGTTTGGATATTAGCAATACTTAAACCTGGCAAGGAATGATGTTTTCTTTTATATTAGCAAGATCATAGTCTAGATCTGAATGACCAGTTATGTAAGATCTGCCAGACACCATATTACACTTCTAAAATGTCTCTATGGCAGTTATGAGCAACCATTTTATACCACGGACCATTTCAAAATTTGAGGTACTCTTAGATAACACCAGAAGATTAATTACTAGCATTTGTTTGCCCAGGTTTTAAAGTCTCGTGTACTGGGAAGAAACGCAGAATTCCTTAGCTAGGAGCCAAAGAAGCCCCCCCCCCCCTTTATGGTGACCACTGCAAATTAAGTAATTGTCTATAAACTGCAATTTTCTCCTCTGCAAAACTCTCATGTAATTAAATAAATTTAGTAATAACAAAATACCTACAAAGACTAAGCACGGAGCAGGGCACCTAACCTGAGAAATGATAGCAGGAATTGCTAACTATCCAGACTTTTCCAGTATCACTTCACATGTTAGGTATAACAGCTAGCAATTCCCAGTTTGGGGGTGGTTTATTTATTATGGCACTTCTACTTTTTCCACTTTTCTATTAACTTTTTGAAAAATATCTCCGGTAACTATTATTTTAATGTCTGTTAGAAATATTTTACTTAGAGATGCAGCTATATATAATCTTAAAGATTACCTGGGTGGTCTGTGCATATCCTTGAGTGGGCTGGGCCGTATAAGCACTGTAGCTGTAAAGGAAATTAAATGCAACAACTGAATACAGAACATTCAAATTCCATTATTAAATCCTCTACAACTATAGGAGGGGCTCCATACTTAAATAATCACACACTAAATTCCGCTGTAAAGACTGACTTACCCCTGCTGGGCTGCTGCTTGGCTGTAGGTACTATAATCTAGAGAAAACAAGGAGAGAAAATTGTGTGACATCAGCAAAGAGGAAAAAGGGGGGAAGGAAAGCAGTAGGAGGACCAATTTTTTTAATCTGTCTAGAGGGGACACACAGGTTCAAATGAGTACCTCTTATCTCTCTACACCCAACTAAAAATAATTCAATCAATTAAACTCAAAGTTTGAATATACTAATGAGGTCAAGATCAGCTAATGTGCCATACTTTGAATGTTACCATGACCACAAACCCCACTTAAGAGCAGGCTGTTTTTCAAATACATAGTCATCATCATAAGACTAACAGAATAAGATAGTTTTACCTTCATATGAAGAATGCATGCAACAACATCAATGTTTAACATCAGACTGTGTTGAATACTGCCTCCTCAAAAACTACATTTTCTAGCACTCCCTCACAAGTTAACAAGTTAGAGTAACCATAATCCCCTGGGCAGGACTGTGAAATGGAATGGCAGAAAACAAGAGGACCATCATCTCAATCTAGTGTTTTAGAGGGTAAGATGACCGAATCAAGCAGGGCTCTATCTGTAAACTAACTCAAATGTTAGTTTTGTTAGAAATCACACTGAAGCAGAGCAAAGGGAGAATCCTGATAATTGGCAGAGAGAAACATTTAATATTCTGGGGAATAATTTGGTTTTGGGAAACACCACTTTATATTTTAAAATACAAAATGATTTCAACTTTTTAAAAAAAGCCACATTTTCTTCTCTAAAGAAACCTTTCCATAATTTTCCTTTTCATATGAAAATGCACCAGCAGGGACTAAAAACTGGTCCACTGAGGTACCTGCAAGTACTGAAAATAGAAAATAAAAAGGTTAAGAAGTTTTTATAACACTACTTGATTAAACATATAAAGAAATCATTTTAAAAGTTGTGACCAATTCTTTGTTCTTCACAAGACCACACATCCTATTCTAGGCTATAAGACAGTCATTCTATGCTATATAACCTGCCAATAGGCTCAAACAAGAGTCCCATTTCCCCCCAATTAGATAGTCCCTCACTGAAAGCAATAACTGAACCTTAACTCTTCTTAGGGGTTCCACACCCTCACTTCACTCAAAGTCCGCCTCATTTGTTAGGCTTGTATTTTGTGGAATCCATTTTGGTACCGTGGTTCATCTACCTTTCTACACTGCACCTGAGTACTTTCCTTCCTTAACTCAGAACTCCAAAATGGCAAATCGAATGCCCCAAAGTTACGTATATAATGAGCAAGTCGACTTGTTCAAGACAATCTTAAGGCATTTAAGGTTAAATCTTAAGGGATTTTTTTTTCAATAGCAATGCAAATCATGCTAACTATGCAGCAAATAAAAAGCAAATGCAAATCACTTCTTCCATGTAGTATTCAAAAAATAAACACACCAATGGAACATCAAAAATTAAATATCTTAATCTACATTTTGTTGAGGCTTTTGTAAGAAAAATGATTCTACATATCTGAATGTAAGTTCAACGTTTGCAGTAAGACTTTTACACAACACTTATGTAAAACAAAACATTGGCCAAGATCTTAGATCAGTGTGAAATCAGAGGATTTAACCCCAACGATTGGCTTGGTTGAGTAGTTTATTTCATGAGAATTTATGTTCATCTACCTACAGCACACATTATACATATTATCTGAAACTATTACATAGCTTCAAAAATGCTAATTATACACTGGTCAATTACTTTTAAATTGCACACCCAACTTCAACAGGCTGAGGAGAGAAGGGATTGTGATCCAGGGTGGCCCTAGAATGCTGGCAATGTTCCATTTCTTAAGCTGAATGGTGGTTTTGTGGACGTTTGCATTTGTAATTCTTCGTTACAAACTGGACATATACTTAACATGATATACACCTGTATAATACACATGTATATATTATACGTGAGGAAAAACAGCTAACATCCAAGATGGTGGTCTTTTGAAACTTTAGGACAGTGACTAGTCAAGCTGAAAAGATTTAGAACTTTCGACTACATAAGTAGTTGGTATGGGACAACTTTGTGGGAGCCAAAATGCATTGCTGTAATGCCGAAAGTTATGGGTTTGAAAAAAAGAGTCTTTACAATCTAACCTAACCTCTTCTTTCTGAAAGAAAGTCCAAATAAATTACATGACTTTCCCCAAGGTCCCCCCAGCCAGGTCTGCCCGTGTATCTACATAAACTGTAATTGTAATTCTAATACAGTAGTACACCATGGTTACCAGCATAAACAATTTAAGAAAATAGACCGAAAAACTGGCATGTCCAGTCACACCAAACTTTCAACTTACACATTTTGACTCCCCAAGGAAGGCAGGAAGGGAGAACTCCCTCTTACAAAATTCAAACACTGCAGGGTAGAGGAAGGTGGAGAGGACTCTGAGGAAACCATTTCCCATCAGGATACATCTTGAACTCAGAGTCCTCTCTTCCAGGAGCACTCTGTATCAGAAACAGCCAGTGTTTATCTGCCTGTTACTGACCATGGATGTGGTGAGTTCTTAATCTGACCTTAAATTGCTGGATTCTGGACCCGTTTCAACTTAAAAACTCCGAAGGACCCAGAGTCCCCTCCCCCTCCCCCCACTCTCGTTCGTTAGGCCTAAGAATACCCCGAAAAGCAAAAAAACGCCCCACCCTACCAATAACCGCAGGTCCGTGCCGGAACCAGCCGCATACTGCAGGCGAAGTCTAGGCTACCCGGCCTGCAGCAAGGGGCCCCCCTAAAGATCTCTTTCAAGCTCCCACCGCGGGCTTTCTTTCGCAGTCCACCACGCGCCTCTTCCTCTCTACCGGTTCACGAAATAAACAAGGCCGCGGGCCTACGCCGGGGCGAAGCGGCGTGCGAGACGACGGCTTGCGCGCGATTCCGGTGCCCGCCCGGCCTTTTGTTTCTTTTAGGCCACAGGGGCCGACACTGGTTCTGGCAGGGGGTTCTGGCCTCGCGGCGCGGGCCGGCCTTATTATACAACGGCTTCCCCTCGGCGTTTGCTGGGGAAAAAATGGCCCTGGGAAGCCGCCTAATTGCTTCCCAGGGAGGGCTGGAGGTGGGGTTAGTAATGGGGCAAGCCAAGCAGCCGGGGGTGGGGTGGGGTGGGGGGCAGCCGACCGCAGGTCAGCAGGGACGAGCACATAGCGTCCGCAGCCCACTGGGGCACAAGTTCGACTCTGGGCGGGAAGCCGCCGAGCGGGCAGCGCCCAGCCCAGCCGAGCAGGCTGCAGGCTGCCGGGGCTCCCGCTCGTAGGTCGGCGCCCCTCGGCCCGCAAATCTGTGCTGTCTACTCTGGCTCTTTTATTTGCTTTTTCCCCCTCAGGCGTCTCGGCGAGGCCGTCGCCTCGCGCGAGCCGCCTCCCTGGAAATGGGGGTGGGGAGAGTCACAGGGGCTCTCGGCCCGCGGCTCCCGAGCAGCCGCTGCCGGCTTAACCACCCCCCCCCCCAACCTCCGGTATCTGGGTGTCGGGCTCGAGGCCTGGTAACCCCCCCTTCCCGCGGGCCGGGGAGGCAGTACGCCCCGCCCACGTGGCGGGAGGCCCGGAGCGCGGGGCCCGGCGGCCGCCACACAATGGAGGACTCGGCCAGCCTCGCGCGCCCCCGCTGCCGCGAGCCCCCCGCGCGCCAGAAGGTTCCAGAACCGGTCTACCCAGTGGGGGGAGGGGAGAGGAACGCGGGCCCTCGAACTCGTCGGGCCGCGGCGGGTACCTCACACCCTTCTCAGCAACTTCACTCAGTCGTCCCGGCCACCCCCACAGACGAGCGACCCCCGGTTTGGGTGTCCCGGCCGTCGCCGACGCGACCGCAGTTCCACCACACTCACCCGTGGACGCCATTTTCTCTCCTTCCTTCTCGTTCTCTCAACGTCCGTCTCCCTCTCGCTTTCCTTCTAGGCGCCGCACTGCGCAGGCGCGAAGTCCGCAACCTCGGGCGCTACCATCCGGCCAGGCCACGGGGGTGGGGGGGGGCAGAGAGATGAACCACGGTTTCCTCGTCCTTTTCGCCCGAAGCTCTCGTCTGATACGTTCTAAAGGGCCTTAGACGTGCCGCACGGGTGAAAATAGCACCGAAGAGGCCGGGGCGGCCGGCGACCGGGTCTTCGTCTCAAGCCAGAGTGACTCGCCGCACGAGGCTAAGTGAGGAATGGTTACGTCCGCTAACTCTAGGGACCGTCTCGGAAGAGCCTGCCTTGGAGGGAAACGGAGGCCGGCGAAAGGACTGGGGGAAGGGACCTGGCCTAGAACAACTGCTGAGTAATCGGCCGGCGGGCGGCGGGGGAGGGGGCGCGTGCAGGCCGGTCGGCGGTCACGCGCCAGAGTGCTTGCAGAATGAGTTCGGGGCGCTCAGACCTCCGCGGGAAGCTAGGGTCCCGACTTCCAGCCGGGGGCCCCAGCCGGGCCTTCCGGGGGCGGGTGCGCGCTCCGCAGTGAGTACCCTGGACGCCTGGCCCTGGCCGGCGGGGGAGGGGCCGAGACCGGCCGGAGGCCTCGAACTTGGCGCCTGCCCCGCGATTCCCCTACTAACGGTCCAGGTGGAGAAGACCTTTTAGTAATTCTTCATGCTCCAGTAACCTTGTTTTTACAGTAGGGGAAACTGAGGCCCGAAGAATTTGAGATACTTCTAAAGTCACAAAGCTGAATTTAACCCATATTTGGAAGGATCTTCCCCATCCTAGTGTGAGGAAGGTTCCCGCCCAAGTGGGAACTTTCGGCCCTCTTGGCTTCTTAGTAAGGTATGCAGGGTCTGATGATTCGCTACCCCATTTCATATAGATGAAGAGACTGAGGCCCAGAGGGTTCAAGTCCCAGTTCTGTTTGTCGATAGGCAAATCCTTCACCCTTGCTAAGTGCCCAGCTGAAGGAATGGTTGTGAGGGTGCAGGAGGAGGCTTGGTCCTGGGCAAGGATGGTACCTGTCTGCCTGCCTTCCTGGAATCAACCCAGTGTCCTGGGCAGGTATCTAGGCCCAAGCGGTGGAGAGACTCACACCAGTTTTCCCAGTGGGACCTGAGCCAAGGCAGTGGATGTTAGCCAACACTTACAAGGCACCAGTTAGGTGCTGGGAGTACCCTGGGGAACCCGGGAATGAGGATGAAGAGTGCCCTGACGTCTTTCCCAGCTCAGATCACTTGCCTAGGAGAAAGACTACACAGTGCTCAAAAATTAGGAAAACAACCATGAGGGGGGCCAGAGGAATAGAAGGGGATATTTGAGGTAGGTTTAAAAGGTGGGTAGGAGTTTGCCTGTTGGGGAAACTGGAAGGAAGTATATTGCAGATGGAGAAACTTTCAACATTTTTCCTGCAGGAAACTACCTATCCTGCAGGACAGGTAGCTTTTCATACCTTGACAAGGCTGCAGATGAGGTAGACTTCATGGCCTTCTGCAATCTGCTCCCTGCCCTATAAAATCAGCTCAGTGGAAGTCTTGGAACAGGCCTGAATGGGTGAGGGAATTCCAGAAGGGCTGGAAGGAGGCTGGACACAAGTGTGAGAACAGGGAAGAAAAAGGCCTATGGGCAAGGGAACAAGCACATTTGAGAGCCAGAGCGTGGAATAGCTAGGCAACTGCCCCCCTATTGATGTCTCTTTTTTTAAAAGATTATTTATGCACACAAGAACTGGGGTGTAGGCCAGAGGTGTGTGTGTGGGGCGGGGGGTGAGAGGATTCACCAGAGACAGTGGGGAGCAGAACAGGCAGATTTACTGAAATACACTGTTGTGGGGAGCAGCGGTGTGCCGTGTCATATGTGGGTCAGCTCCCTGGCAGGGGATTAAACTCTGGCCACAGTGGTGAGAGCATGATAGCGCTGAGACCCAACAACTAGCCATCAGGAAGGCCCCTTTGAAGTCTCCTCTTGTTGGGCCACTTGGTGGCCTAACAGCCAAGCTGGCTAATTTATTGAGCAGGAGCTTGGGGCCGGATCCTGCTTTAACCCATTCCTTTTTGTCATGAGATATTTTTAACTCCCATTTTAACTCCCAACCATAGAGAGACTCAGAGGTTGGGAAACTTGCCCAGGGATATACAGCAGAAAGAAGAGTAGGTACTGGAAACTTCCACCTCCCTGGCTGGGGATCGAACTCATGCTGCAGTGGCTGCATGTGCTTCATAGTGTGGTGCTTAACCCCTTGCGCCACCAGGGAGGCTCCTGCACCACTGTCTTTTGGGAGTCCAGGGTCTCAGTTCAACTTTCCCGGTCCTGTCCCTCCCAGCCTAGACATCTAGTCAGGACCTGTCAGCACTCAGCCCTTTTGACCTGGCACCTGCCTGTCCTCAGATAGAAGTAGATGGGATGGCTCAGAATATGGTTAGAGTCTGAGCAATCTGGCCAACTGCTGGGCCTGCCTCTGCAGCCTCAGCTTCTCTTTCTATAAAATGGGGCTGTTGGCAGGGCAGTTGAAGTCAGATTAAAAAAAGCTACAATGACAACTGCTACTATTTTTCTTTACCCCTAGCACACAGCCCCAAGACCACCCATGACCACCTTCAACCAAGCTATGCATGCCAGAGACTACCCAGGCCTACCGTTCCCGGCACTGCCTCTCGCCTCTTCAGTCCTGATGCTGCTGATGAGTAGCCTGTGGCTGGTGGGGGCGGGCCCCAGCCTTGCCCTGGCCCCGGAGCTGCTTCTGGACCCCTGGCAGGGTGAGGGCTGTCCCCAGGGGTCTTAGAAGCAGACTTGCTGCAGTGCCTGAGCCCAGTTGGTAGGAGTTGCAAGGAGTTAAGGAGGAATAGGGCCCAGTGTGTCCTGGGGAGGCTTGGCCTTAAGCTCATGGCTGACAGATCCACAGCCAAGAAGGGAGGGCAGAGGACCCAGCGAGAGGGGCCAGAGAGATGGAGTCTGTGAGTACGACTTCTTTTCAGATGGCTTCCCTTTCTGCTGGCTTTTCCTTGAAGTAGACTTTCAGCTAAGCACATGAATCGGGGGGGAGGGGTAGGCTTGAGGAGTGACCCTAGCTGAGCGACTGTTTTCCGATAACAACAGCTCTCATTTAATTTGAGGGATCATTTGAAGCTCAGAGAGGGTAAGTGACTCATCCCAGGTCACACAGCTTTTGGTGGGGGAAGAGTAGGGAACTGTGTGGCTCTAAAACCGAAGCAGGCGGTCTTATCAGAATCTGTGTTCTCAACAGGGAATAAAGGCTTCAGTGAGTATGCAGCGCACCTTCATAGGACATAGTGAGCACTCAGTAGTTGGTTACTTTTGAGAAGACTAAGTGGCGGTCCAGCTAGTTCTGTTTCATAGAGCAGAAGAGCAGTCTCAGTGTTTGAAGCTCTGGGTCCTCTCCACGAGTGCTACCAGCAGTTCAGGTCCAGCTTCTGGGAGGGAATGCTGGCTTAGCAGGTCACCCTGGCAGAGGAGAACTCCCACCCTGGCGCACACGGGTCAGCCTTGGGGCTGGGGCCACTAACCTGGCACTTGAACCCCTTCTTTCTCCCAGTGCACCGACTGCTGACCCATGCGCTGGGCCACACGGCCCTACCAGGCCTGCTCCTGAGCCTGCTGCTCCTGCCCACGCTAGGCTGGCAGCAGGAGCGCCACTTGGGCACTCTGAGGTTCCTGCAGGCCTCGGCCCTGCTCGCCTTGGCCACTGGGCTGCTGGCTATGCTGCTGGCAGGCCTGGGGGTGTCCAGCGCAGCTGGTGGCTGTGGATACATGCCTGTCCACCTGGCCATGTTGGCGGGGCCAAGTCACCACCCTAGACAGGCCCACGGGGTTCTGCCACCATGGCTGCTGCCTTGGCTGCTGTTCGCCCTGACACCACTGCTCAGCTCTGAGCCACCCTTCCTGCAGCTCTTCTGTGGCCTCCTTGCTGGCTTGGCCTGTATCCTTTGCCTGGACCCAAGGCCCATGTGGATGGGTGACAAGGCTGGGTCCCAGGGTGCCCAGGAAGGAAGTGGACAAGGGATCAGGCCTGACAATGCCAGGAGGCTGTGCACTCACCCTCCAGGAGCAGCTTGGTTTCCTCCTAGCCAGACCCTGGGCTGCAGACTAGACTCGTGGGCAGGTGGAGGGGTCACGTACAAATTAAAGGGGACCCTGGGAGGACACGGTGGCCCAAAGAGGAACCTCACCGAGACCTCTCCAGTGGAGGTTGTGTCTAAGCTGAGAGGTATAGAATGTTCAGGGAAGGACCACACAGGGGACAAAGTGCAAAGACCAGGATGAGCGTGAGCCTGGGGCTGTGGGCACGGAGGAGGGACAGCTGGGGCCAGTGGCACAGGGGTAGGAAACGCAGGCCCTCACTCCAAGGCGCCTCGTGTCCGTTGAAGAAAATAATGCAACTGGAGAGAACAGTGGGCACAGGCTGGGGGGCAGCTGCCCCGGGAGCATGTCATCCTGGCTGCGAGCACTAGGGGGGCTGTCAGTGGGCCCAGGGGTCCCTGAGTTCGCAGAACCTGAGCAGCTCACAGGGCTTTGGGAAGAGCGGGGCGGGGGCCGGCAACAGGATGAGACAGGCTTTGGGGTGAGGCACAACCGGTTCCAGTTTTTACTGTCTGAGTAGCTTCAGGCAGGTCCCTTGTCCTTGGCACCTCTGCTGCTTCAGGTTAGGGTGATGACACCCCCTGCAGGGCCGTCGTGGGGAGATACAGGGCATGCCCGTCTCACGCTTGGCACAGGGCAGCTGTACGGTGCGGGTTAACCCTGGCTGGCTTTGGTTTTCCTTGACCAGCCGCCCTGTCCTGGGCAGACAGATGCAGCTGGGGCCTTCTGGTGGCTGGAGCCCTCGGAGCAGCGGCTGCAGAGGCTACAGGAGGGCGTCTTATGCAGGACCCTGGCCGGATGGTGGCCACTCAGGCTCCTTCCCTCCCCAGGAAGCCTGGCTGAGCTGCCTGTCACCCATCCTGCCGCTGTGAGGTGAGGATGGTGAGGCCCTGGGGTGGAAACTGCGGCAGTGGCTGGCAGTCATGCCTTCTGCTTCTGCCCCTCCAGGCCTCCTCCCCCTGGACTACCTAACATGGCCTCCCCTAGCCTCTGGTCCCGAGGTGGAGGCTCAGCCCCGCTCCCGCCAGGTCTGGAGCCTGTGCAGCACACCTGGGAGGGCTCTTCAGAGCTGGGCCTGGCCTGGGCTGGGCCTGGCTCCCCTCCAGGGACCCCTCTGTGGGCGGCCCTGGATGAGCAGATGCTGCAAGAAGGGATCCAAGCTTCTCTCCTCGAGGGGCCCGCCCAGGAACTGGAAGGCCCACTCTGGCTGCCTAAGTCTTCCGTCTCCTCTCTGCGGTAAGGCGGGGTGGGCAGGAGTGGGGTGCCCTGGTGCGGGGGCTGGTGGGGACCTTCATGCTTCCTCCCTGTCTCATCCCGCAGGCTGCAGCAGCTGGAGCGCATGGGCTTCCCCACAGAGCAGGCAGTAGTGGCACTGGCAGCCACAGGGCGCGTGGAAGGCGCTGTGACCTTGCTGGTTGGGGGGCAGGTGGGCGCCGAGACCTTGGTGACTGAGGGGAAGGGAGGCTCTGCCCATCTTGAGGGGCCTGGGCCCCCCTAGCACTGGCCGGTCCTTAGGTGACAAAAGGCCTGGCCTGCAGGTGTGTGGCCAAGCCCCTGTCCTGCCTCCTGAGAAACCCGTGGGGTGCAGGGGCATCCATGGGGGAGCAGAGGAGGCCCCTTCAGCATCCCACTCTGTTACCATTGAGAATAAAAGACAGTTTGCTCTGGCTCTGGGCCTCGGTGGGGCCACAGATGCGTCTGACTCTTCTGTGTTGGCATCGGGGATGAGTGAGCAGTGAACAGTTATGCGGCTGCAAGAGAGCAGCTTCCTGGCATCCAGAGACGCGGTGTCACTGCGCCCGCACCTCCTGCAGAAAGCTGTTGGGCTGCGCCCTCTGCCAAGGCCCCTTCCTCATCGCTGTTTCCCAGGGGGGCCCCTGGGCAGGAAGCAATGGATGGGCGTGCAGTGGGGGTGGAGCACCCTCAGCTCTGAAGTAGCAGCTCCTCCTTCCTGGGCTCCCTCCCTGTTCCTGCCCCCTGCCCAAGGAAGGGGAGGTAGACTGAGCTGGGAGGGCAGAGGGGTGAGGTTGGGGGGGTTTGAGGAAGCTGGACTTAGAGAGTTGGGGCAGGGAGCTTTATGTTCTGGCGCAGTCTACGCTGGGCACCCCTGGAGGCTGTATCCCAGCCAGGGCCACCGTGGAGGGGCCACCGTCAGCCGCCTTGCCACTTGTGTCGTCACTGGCTGGGGGCCAGAAACACTCTCTGACACTCACGCGTCAGTTATCTTTTAGAGGTGAGAGGGAAGCTGCCCCAAGTTCTGGCAGCTCCTTGCTCCCCAGCTGACTTTATTTGAGGAAAGGGACTCAGAAGCTGCTGTGGCCATTGGTGGACACCAGCAAGGGGAGTCTCGCCTCTGTTCGCACCCATGCCCCAGCTGCTCAGAGGAGCCTTGGCCCCCTCAGCCCCCGGGCTATTGCCCAGCTTTGCAGGCGGGCACTGAAGGCACTGAGAGGAGGGAGAAGGCTCCTGGCCCTGCCCAGCTGTCCCCTTTAATTATACACTGAGACCAGGCTGGGTGGGAATCAGGCCGGGGGCCTTTATTGGCCGGTACGTGTTTATCTCCTGGTGTCTGTCTCACACTTTCGTGGGAGCAGGTAGCTCCTCCCTGTCCCACTCAGGACATGGGGGGGCTAGGGACTCGGGGTAGAACTGAGGTAAGGAGTCTGCAATTCAGGTCAGATCAGGCAGCTTGACTTTAGGGTCAGGGACCAGCACCAGAAAAGGAGAGGCGAGTTGCAGGTAGGCTCCCAGGGCTTGGCTGGGAGAAGGGGGAGGTCATCACCCCTGCATGTGCTGCAGGTGGTGGGGCAGAACCCCTCAGTGCTTGAGGACCAGGTTGCTACCTGCCGCCCCCTCCCTGCAGGCCTGTATCGCTGCCTTTCACTGAGGGAAACAGGCCCAGTGCCTAAGCAAGGCCTTGGACCGCTCCCTTCCTCTCAGGCTTTAGTCTCATCACCCTCATGTGAGGCAGGTGTAGATGCTTCCAGGATGCCAGAACCAACCTGTTTACCCCACAGGCCTAGATGGCAGGAGGGACCCTGAGGAGATTAATAAATATGGACGGGTGGTCCCAGAAGGCAGCTGGCCAAGTTCAGGCTGGGAATGGGAGCTTGGCCTGGCCCACCCTGAGAGGCCACCACCGCCCTCAGCCTCTCTCGTGGTGGCTCCTGGGGGCCACGATCCGGTAGTTGGCTGTGTGTCTTTCCCTCTTGCCCCGCAGGAGGCTGGGGGTGTCTGTGCCGGCAGGGCCTGTCCCTGACCCTTCTGGTTCTGCCGGAAGGAAGGAGAGAGACTGGGTTAGTGAGGTCTATGTGTGGTGGCCACCTCCCCTTGGCCCTCTGGGGAGTGGGGTCTGCCCTGGAATCCGGGAGGCAGAACTGTGAGGAAGAAGGGGGTGTCTGCACGCTGGCTAGTGCCCCCTCCACAAGTTACCTGCCCCCAACCCAATGAGCACTCAGGGCCTCTATGTGATTTTCTGCCAAGTGGGGATAAAGGAACCCATCATGCTTCTGAAGTTCTTAGAATAGTGAATGTTCCATAAAGTCACAGTTCTTTTTTTCTTTTCCACATTTTGGGATGGAGCAATACCCACATTTTGGAGAGAGGAATTACTCTTCCTCTCTCCTTGGGTTAGGCCATCTGTGGTGGGAAAGGGTATAGGAATCAGGCTCTGCCACTGACCTGTGTGGATTTGGGCAAGTTGGAATTCTGTGAGGACCTCAGTTGTCTCATCTCTAAAACTAGGGGCACCGTTCTAGACATCCTCTGAGGTCCTGGTCAAATCCAATAATTATCACAGGCAGTTCCAATCTGGTTAGGGTAAGATATGCCCCTGAAAAGTTGATCCCCAATGGTGAAACAATATATGGCATTCTTATATGTGGAAAACTCCTACACGTCCTTCAAAACCCAATTAGGACTTCCAAGAAGCTATCTAAGACTATCACCCCAATCCTCTCAAAGTTAAAATGAGCAGGTCAGGAAGGTCAGAAGGATGGCTTGTTTTCTAGAGGAAGAATGTTCAGGGAAGAAGATCACAGGATGGCTGTCTTAGCTGGGTCTCCAAAACCATATTCACAGGATAGATGCACAGACTCTAGTTAAGTGCCAGCTTCCCTTGAGACCGTCTAGTGCCCTGATCCTGTGTGCCAAAGCCACCTCTGTACCTCTGGGCTGTGATTTGGGACCCTGGGTCACCCAGACATGGTCAGTCAAGGGACATTTCTTTGCCCTAAATCAGGAAGTAGGGGAGTAGAGGAGGAGGTTGGCATAAAGCAGAAGCTCCAACATCATTGAGGGCCAGGTGCTGGCCCCACCATATCCCAGTTATAAGGCCTCAGGCAAGTCAGAACCGCCAAGCCTCATCTGGAACAGGAAGATAATACTGTGCCACACCCTTGTAGCAAGTTTTTAAGATGGTCAGCAGTGCAAAATGGTTTTCATAGAAACTGCTAGATGATTATTACGGTTACTGAATTGGTGCACTTTCAACCTAGGCCTGTAGGTCTGTCCATTGTAAGGTCAGTCATGAGGTGCTATTCTGAGATGATCAGATTTGGGGCCTGGCTTTCTCTGGGCACCCTTAGTGCCTGGCTGAGTGGGTGTGTCAGTGAACCTTTGTTTATGGGGCCCAACGAGCTATCACTATATAGACGGCAGATATAAATTTAGGGTGGCTCTCTGGCCTGGCTGCTATTATGCCTCTGGCCCTAAGGGAAATGTGAACCCTCTTAACCTCGCCATCTTCCTCTGTAAAACGGGCATGGTATTGCCCACCGAGCAAGCTTGTTGCAAGGACTGGGGATAATCATTGTAAGTCTCCCAGCCCAGATGGGCCAGATGGGTGCAGCTTGGCCACCATTACTATTATTGTCATTATTGACTATGACCAAATATGAGCCCCAGCTGAGTCTAGTTTGTGCCTGCTGTGTATGATGGTCCAGTGGGGAAGGTTCTTTTTCTTTTTTTGCTGCTTCCCCCCCCCCCCCCCCCCCCGCCCCCNTTTTTTTGCTGCTTCCCCCCCCCCCCCCCCTAGGGCCCATAATCCCAGCAGACCTGTGGGCCTTCTCAGGTGACTGGCACTTTCTCCCTGGGGTGCCAGAGACAGAGCCAGCTGAAAGTGGGTGGGGCACAGATCCAAGGCCAGGTATGTGTCCCTTCTGGCTTCTGCCCCAGTGCTCTTGAGAGAGGTGGGGGACGACTGAAAAGTTGTGCCAGAGCCTGGGATTTGGTCTTGGGCCCCCCTCATGAGAGGGGAGGTGGTCTGGTCGATGGTCACTGGTGTTACGTATGTGAAAGAAGCCGTGTGGCACGGTGGGAGGAAGTTTGGAAGGCACATCTTCCAGCCTCCAGGCCTTTACCCCTGCAGGACTCTTCCTCAGGGCTGCCCTTCCCACCCTCTACTCCTCACACACTCAAGGGGTCTTCTAGGAAGTCTTCTCTACCCCATAGCAAGAAGCAACTGCTCCTCACCTACACTCCTTGGTCTCCAGCACCCCAAGGCCTTCATTGCTATGAATACTGAAGATGCCGCTCCCCAGGCAGCTCCCCACCAGCTTCTCTTGGAAGCTGCCCCAGTACCTGCCCAGACAGCCACTCCGTCTACACTACAGGCACTCTGCCTATGAAGGCGGCTTGGCTCTAACCTGGGCCCCCTTCCTGCACGGGGCCTCAGTTTTCCCATCTGTAAAACAGACACGAAGGTGGACGTGATGTCCAAGGCCTGTGTGCACTGATGCCTAGACAGGCTGTGGGGTGAGGCAGCTGTCGGTGGGAGGAGTGTGGCTGCTGCAGCCTCTTCCTGGGTAGGTGAGGAAAAGGGGTTAGCTCTAAGGGCAGCCAATCCCTTCCTTTCCCCAGGGCCAGCCACAGACTCCAGTTTAATGGGGGGAGACCTCCTTCGTCTCATCATCAAGAGCCAGGCACAGGGACAAGTACTGCCCACGTGGCCTCCCCAGCCGGCCTTTGAGGGCCTTCTCACACTGGGCCTTGCCAGATGCACTAGTCTCAGCTCTTAATCCTCAGCAACCTCATGGGCAGTCCCTAGGTTATCTTTGGACAAAAGCCACGAGCTTTTACCCAGGCTGTTCCTCTGCCTAATCCTTGCTCTTTAGGTCTCTACTTGGAGAACACCTCCCCAGGAAGCATTTCCTGAGAAGCCCTCCTTTATCTCCCAGCCTGGGCCAGGTGCACTTCTATGCCTCAGGGCTGCCTATCTCACAGTAGGGTTTAAAGGCCAGTTCTAGGGCTTTCTCTACTGCCTCCATATTCTAAACTCCATGAGCCCAGGGCTATGTCTGTTTTATCTACCGGGGTTATATAGCTAGCCTGTGCCTGGCACAGAAAGGAACATAGTCATTCAAGAACTAGTTATCAGAGCCTTCTCTGTGCCAGGCACTATCTACTGGCAAGTGGAAGGACTGAGAAGGAGGGGTCCCTGGCCTGGGGCCAGAATTGGGAGGCACCGTCTGTATCCCCAGGCCCTTCCCAGGCCCCTTCTAAAAGGGGCTGCCCCTGCCTGCCCACCCTGCCATTACCTGGCCAGATGATGGCTTCCAGCAGGGTGACCCGTCTGGCCAGGAGCTCCAGCTGAGCCTGCTGCTGCAGGAAGCTCTGTAAGCTAGGAGCCTGATGGGAGATTGAGAAGAGGAGACGGTGCGAGTCCGGCCTCCAAGGGCTGGGCCGGGGAGCCAAGGGCGGGTGTAGGGGCCAGGCACCAGCCAGCTTCAGGGCAGGTGCCTGGAGTGGGTCTCTGTCAAGACCTCAGACTCCTAAGTGGGGCACAGCTGCCTTGGCCCCTCGAGTGACCAGAGGGGTGAAGATTTGGTGGGCAAATGCCTAGGTGGAGGGTCTCTCTTAATTCCCTAAAGGGACTTGCAGGGCAGGTAAGGAGGACCAGAGAGGGAACTGCAACTGTAAGGGAGACATGTAGGGGCTAGGAGAACCTGCCCCATGAGCCTCTCGGGGCTTATAGGGCGAGGAAGGTCAGAACTGGTGGGTGGCATATAACCCAGGGTCCCTTGGGGCCTGAGCCTGGCTCTGTCACCCATAGGCCCTTGCACTTCAGGAGTCTAGCTCCATGTCTTGTGGGTCTGAAAACTGGATCTGCTACTCATGATTTCTCTAGAGTTGGAGCCTCACTGGAGTCTGGATTCCTTACCCACAATCCTCCTGTGGGCATGGGCTCTGACTTTCTTATCCATGATCCCCTGCACTGGCTATGTTACCCACAATGCTTTGCTGGTCTGGAGTTTGGCACCATTGTCCATAATTTCTTCCAAACTTGAAGTCTGTCACTTCTGGTTCCCCTACAGGCCTGGAAACCACATTACCCACAAAACCCAGTGGTCTGGGTATGGCCACAGAAGTAGGGGTTCTGGTTGCTACGGCCCCCCTCCACCTGTGGTAGCGGGACAGTCATTGAGGGATGGGTAGTCTTGACTTCTCAGGTCCTCACCTGCTTGGGGCAGGGACTTTCTCCAGCCTCACGGCTGGGGCCAGGCAGCTCCACCCCGGAGGGCCTGGGGAAAACCGGTGGATGGGGACTGGGCTGTCTGTCCGTCTGTCTCTACTCACCATAGAGCCCAATCATTGTTTCCAAGATTAAAACCCTCTCAGCTAAAATCTTCAAAGCCTCGCGTAGTTGGTGCAACCCCTCCCCCTGCGGAGGAAAGAGACAGATGCAGCCGTGAAGGGGGTAGGGGAGGGGCCCTGCAAAGCCTGTTGGTAGCCCATGCCCCACCCTAGACATGCACCTGCAGCCCCACACCACCTGCCACAGCCCAGGGCCCAGGGACAGCCGGGACAAGACCAGGAGAGGGCAGGAGGGGTCAAGGAAGACGGAAGCAGCCCCTCAACCAGCCCTTTTGAATTCCTTCTGACTCTTTCTCCCCACATCCCTGCAATTCCTGTTGCCCTGGGGGGAGGGGAGGTGGTGCTCCACTGGGGCAGCGCTGTCTTGGAGTCTGCCAGAGAGCCTGTGGCCTGACAGCAGCTGTTCTCATATCACCTTCATGATTGCTGCCACATTCATGGGCCAGCTGTACTGTTGTTTATATAACGTTGTCTAAGTACTGCATTAGTCTCACCCTAATTAACTCTGTTAGTGGGAGCAGGCTACTTTCTGATATCATTTCCATTCACATCAAAATGAACCTGCAGGCAAAATCAGGAAATGTTTAGCTGCATCGCTAGTGGGAAGCTGAGTCTTGGGCGTTGTTGCCCCCTCCCCAGCCTTTCTCACTTTGGGCTCCTCTCTCCCTAGCTCTGATTGCCCCAGTCCATATTTTGCAAGACCTAAAGCCAGGGCCTCAACCCGCCCTCTCTCTAAGTTGCATCTCCAGCACCCAGCCTCAGGGAAGTGGCAGAGGGCCCACAAACCCCTCCCCCAGGCCTCTCCCTAAGTGGCGCCAGCTGCCAATCAGGGCTCAGGCCAGAGGCCAGGACCTGCCCACCCCTCGCTGTCTGTCCTCCCTTCCCCAGGTTCCACCGTCTTGCCCAAACTCCACACTCCCTCACTCCTTCCTCTTTCCTAGACCAGACTAAAGCTATTTCTGGAATGTAGATATCTTAATTCCACCAGAGCACGAGGATGGCAGCTAGAACTATTTCAGTCCTGACACATCCAGAGTCTCTCTTGGCACCCTTTCCTTGGTGCAGATTAAGTGGCGGGATGATGCTTATTGGTGCAATTTTAATCCAACCCTCGAAGGTAGCGAGTTATTCCCACAGCAACATCTGAAAACCAACGGAGAGGTCTCCCAACACGTCCACTGGATGTGAGCCTGTGTGGCCTTGCTGGGACTGTGTTATCGCCAAGCGGTCCTGGCCACACCTCATAGACTGGGATGCCCCCATGTCACCAACTGGCCACTGAACCCCGGGGGCCACAGGGTCCCCTCCAGCTGCAGCCAAATGAACCCCTCTTCAAGTGTCACAGGAGAGGGACCTAAAAATGGATGACCTGCACAAACGATGTTAGGCCCCTTGGCCATGGACAGTAGGCCTAGCTGACATCACAAGCCTCCTGATGAGATGTAGAGGGCCCCACACCCCCTGCACATGCCGCGGAGAGCATTCACCTGCATCTCATCACAAGGAAACAGACATAGCTCGATGGTGAGACCTTCATAAAAAGGCAGAGTCAAGAAAAAAGGAAAAAGGGCAGGAGACTTGTTCTAGATTAAAAGAGGCAAGACACGTGGCAAACAACATATAAATCTCTATTAGATCTTGGATTGTCAAAGATGTCAAAGGCATTTTAGGGACAACTGGTAAAAATGGATGGCGTATTTCACTGAATTATTGTTAGCTTCTTAGGTGTGAGGCTGTTACAGTGCCCCTGGGAAAATGCCCATGTTCTTTCTAGAGGCACACTGAAGTATGAGGGGGGATGTGGTAAACTTGGCAACTTACTTTCAAATGAGTTAGAATAAGGTCTATACACCTGAAACCTACATAATGTTTTAAGCCAACGTGACTTCAAAAGAAGTAAATGAAAGTAAATACACGTCTCTCATCATGGTTTTAAATCAAAGAGAAGATACATCCATGCAATTGTCTGTCAAAGAAATTGCCAATTTAAAAAAAAAAAAAAAGATTATTTTCTTAATAAGACCCTGATATACCGAAAAGGAGTGATTCTATATCTGTCATATACAGTAGTGAAAACCAACGTTACCATAATTAAAAAAAAATGATTGATTAAAAAAAGGACTTAAAAAAATAGGAAACGAGGGAAAAAACTGGAAGACCAGCTGAATAATGCAGCCCTTGCTACTGGGAGTTTTGCAGAGTGGGTAGTAATTTATTACTGTTTTAAAAACAAATTTAAAGCAGAATTTCCCTCTGATTAAAAAAAATACCTTGATTCAACAGAAACGAAAAGAAAAATTCTGTAAATTCATGAAGAGAGAAAGAGCAAACGAGGCAAAACCCTGAGAACTGGTCAGTCTGGAGGGAGGAAGATACTCATTGTACTACTCTGCGTATTTGAAAAATTTCAAAATAAAAATTTGGAGGAAAAACTGTAAAAAAAGAAAAGCTGTCATTTGGCCATCTTCCCAGAGGAGTGGCCTGCTGTTCGCGCCCGTGATGCCCCAGCCTGCCCGCCCTCTGCACCTGGGGTCTGAGAGTCCAGGGCTGGACCACCCATGCCATGGCGACACTCACAGAAATTCGGCCTGCCCGCTTCTCCTGCCAGCTTCTGCCGTGGTAAATGTTGCTCTTTATTTCTTGCTGCCACCACCCCCTCCCGCAGCCCAACAAGCACCAGAGGGTCTCTCAGGTGCACTGACCCCTGTCTGTCCTCCCTGTCCCCCTCGGGTCCAGCCCTGGCAGTCTCTTGCTAGGAACTCCTCAAGCCTCCTGTCTAGTCTCTGTCTTTTTGCTTCACCCTTATTGCCTCCCTTTGCAAATTCCTTTTTTAGGGAAATCAGAGGGAACTTTTACAAGTAAAAATCTCACCAGAACACTCCTGTACTTATAAATACTTCAGTGACTCTCCACGGCCCGTAGAATAAAGTTCAAAGTCCTTAACAAGGTCCTGAAAGCCTCCTCCTTGCCCGTGCCTGTCACATTCTGCCATGGAGGTCTCTGCAGTTCTTCCAACACTCAGGGCTCCCTCTTGTCTCAGGGCTCTGTAAGTGATGTTCCTCTCCGCCTGGACTTCCTTTGCCTGGTTCAGGCCTTAGCCTGGGTTTCCCCCTCCAGAAAGCTAAACCCTCCCCCATCACAGCTGGGCGCCCTCTGTCCTGTCGCTACTGATCACCTATCCAACCCCCTCCCCGCCGGCCCCAGTGTGATGACCCTGATGGGGAGGACCGTATCTAAACTGCACTATGTCCGAGGCCTGGCATCCTCCAAGGAGGAACTCGGGGAGAATGTTAGCTGGATCCTCTGACCCCGAAAGCCAAAAAGCTTGGATTTAGTTCCAGCTCTCCCAACAATTTACTCTGTGGAGCTGGGTCTTTGCCCTTCCTGTTTGAATAAGGAGTTGGAGCTTAAGGGGCTGGCTCAGTCCAGTCAGGCCCCGGCAGTGCCTGCAGTGCACCTCCACAACCACTGCGTGTCAGTGGTGAGCCACGCTGGGTCACTGGCTGTGCAAGATCACTGAAGTGGAGGTGGCTGAGGAAGTGTGTATTAGGAGCGCTCAGGGCTCTTCCCACACGGGCCTCATCCCCATCTACCTGCCCGTGACAGAGCTGATCTTCTAGCCCCCAAAGCCTCATGCAGTCCCCAGCCCAGCGGGCCCCCTCCGAGGCAGGCAGCAAGCAGGGACAGAAGTACAGGTGGGTGAGGGGGAGGCAGTAGATGGGTAGGGGCTCTGCTACCTCCTGGGGGCCCCTTCCACAGGTGTGGTCCTGAGTTCAAGACCTGATCTGGAAGAGCTCAGGCATCCGTTCCCCTGCCAAGATCCCCAGGCAGGGATATATCAGCTGCCCAGCCTAATCCGGCCTTCACCTGGTTCTCCCAGCTCCCCTGAGCTGTGATCCCAGACCAAGGACCTCTGGGAGAGGCCAGTGAAGGGGACGAGGGGAGGCAGAGGGCCCACTCAGGTTTACCTGATCCCCACTTCGTGCCCAAGCTGGCAGTATGCTTGCTCTGGAGCCATGGGAGAGGCGGAGGAGAGTTGGTGGGGTGGGTGGCACATGGGGCGAGGAGAGGCTTGCTGGAGAGGTAGCAGGGCCCCAGAAGTCATGGAAAGACACAGGAGGGGCTCATGCAGGGTGGGGGGCTCCCACGGCTGTATCCATCACTGACCCCACAATCAGGAGCAGAGAGGGCAGGGGAGATGGTGGGTGCTTCCCATGTCCTCACTAACTAGTGTCTTCCAGGAAGCAGGGCATCCCGGCCAGACTACAACGGGAAGGAGGGCAGGGCAGAGAGAGGGCGACATGATACCAGCCTCCGAAAGAGCTTCCCAGGTATCTCTCCTGTAGGGGTGTCCGCCCCCAGCCTGTCCATTTTCTAAGTGTCTCCTGTGTCAGTGATGGCTTCTGGGTGCCTTCACTGTGGGGCTTCTGGTCCTCCCATCGTGCGAGTCTTGGGTGGATCGATTGCTAGACCCGAACATCCGTTCACTGTAACTGTCGCTAACGATTGTGTAGGTTTATGGGACACCACGCCAATCACTGGGCTTCGGGTGTGCGGTTTCTAGGTCCCTTTCCACCTAGTCTCCCGCGCATGTGGGTTTCTAGGCCTCCCTTCCCATTCTGCAGGAGCGCCCTTTGTGTAGAGTGCTGTCTCGATCCCCTTATCCCACTTCCCATGTTCTCCCACGCACATACGGTTTCTCTTCTCCTACTCCTCATGGGTCTCCTATGTATGTGACGGCGTCCAGGAATGCATGCTGATTATAGGTTTTTGGGTTAAAGGAATCTAGGTCCCCTGACCTCCTTTACCACGTACAGTATGTACACAACAGTCTCTAGGCTTCCTGGAGCTCCTGTGTATATGATGGTGTCTTCGTTCCCTGACCCTTTTACCAGGGGGTTCCTGTGTGCTTTGCTGTCTTTAAGCCTCCCTTCCTGCACAGCATGGGTTTCCAAAGGTCCCCTGTCCCACTCAGGTGACACAAAGCCACACAGTATTGTTTTTGTGCTTCCCTTTCTTCTTCAGATAGGGGAGAAGAAGCCAACCCTTTGCTGGAGACAAACCGCCCAGAAGGAACAGGCAGAGTTACCCTTATTACCTAGGAAGGCCCGGAGGGAAGAAGGCTGAGACAGGGATAAAGACAGAGTGTCTGGGTCTGCTGATAAAGCTGGCCCTACCCATTGGGAAGGACAGGACTGGGGAAGGGGCAGGGCTGAGATCTGTCAAGGCTCCTCCCTGGGACCCCGGGTTGCACAGGGGATCTGGATGGGGTGTCCCCACTCCCGGAGCCTACTGGTGAGAAAATAATCTTCTGAGTGCCCAGGGCAGGACGGGGCAGTGGGAAGTCAGTGGCGGGCTGTAACTTACCCAGTGGCCCCTCTCACCAGGGTCTCCTTTGGGGCCAGGTTCTCCCTGCAAGGACGGATAGGGGTAAAACCAGTGAGAAAAGGAAAGAGAGAGGGAGGGAATGAGAGAGAAGGGAGAGAGATTGAGGGGTTGGGAGACTGACAGAGATACAGAAGTAGCTTGCATCAGACTAACACTGGACATACCAAAACAGAACGAAAATTGGAGGGAACAGAGAGTGATAAAGAGCAGTCTGACCTTGGAGGATATTCAACTTTGAACGACAGGAAATGAACTGAGTAAAATAATATATTTATGGATTTTCCTTTGAAAGCACACCCCGGTCCCCTCAGGCTCGAAAACACCTTAAGCAGAAAGGTGTTGGTCAAATTTGCCTGCTGAGTCAGAGGTTGGAGTTAGGACTGATGAGCAGGAAATTGAGGGAAAATAGTAGAAAGCAAGGAGCCACCTTTGGGGGTGGAGGGTGGGAGTGACACCTGCACCCAAGGATCCTTGGGTGATCCCTGAACTACCTGTCTGCAGGGAGAGGTGGTAGAACTGGGCGTGGATTTCAGAAACTGACCACCAACTGGGAGACAGAGCTTGGCGTTTACTCTTAACCAAGATGTGTTAACATCTTAAAAAAAACAAAGGTAGGGCCTCCCTGGTGGCTCAGCGGTTAAGCAACGCACTATGAAGCAAACCTCAGCCACTGCAGCAAGAGTTAGATCCCTGCCTCCAGCCAGGGAGGGGACACACATAGCACAGCAGACCTCTCCTGCCTCATCCACTGCTCCCCTCAGCAGTGTGTTTCAGTCAGTCTGCCTGTTCTGCTCCCCACTCTGTCTCTAGTGAATCCTCTCACCGCCCTGGACTCTGGCCTGTACCCCAGCTCTTGTATGTATAAATAAATAAATCTTAAAAAAAAAACCAAAAAACAAAGGTAGGCTTACCATATGATCCAGCAATCACACTTACTGGTATTTGCCAAATTAATGGAAAGCTAATAGCCACACAAAACCCTGAATGTGGATATTTTCAGAAACTTTTTTTAAAGACATATAACACTTTATTAATTTATTTTTTAAAGATTTGTTTATCTATGCATACAAGAGCTGGGGTACAGGCCAGAGTCCAGGGAGGTGAGAGGATTCACCAGACAGAGTGGGGAGCAGAACAGGCAGATCTACTGAAGTACACTGCTGAGGGGAGCCATGGGCGAGGCAAGAGAGGTCTGCTGTGCCATGTGGGTCCCTCCCTGGCTGGAGATTGAACTTGTACTGCTTTGCCGTGGATGCTTCACAGTGTGGCGCCCAACCCGCTACGCCACCAGGGAGGCCTGATATTTACAAAAACTTAATTCATACCCGCCAAAACTAGGCAGTGGGCCTCCCTGGTGGCACAGGGGTTAGGTCTCAGTGCTATAATGTTAGTGGCCTTAGTTGGATTTCCAGTCAGGGAGCTGACCCACATGGCACAGCCAGACCTCTCCTGCCTCGTCCATGGCTCCTCTCAGCAGTGTGTTTAGGTCAATCTGCCTGTTCTGCTCCCCACTCTGTCTCTGGTGAATCCTCTCACACCCTGCACCTCTGGCCTGCACCCCAGTTCTTGTGTGCATACATCAATAAAAATAAAATCTTAAACAAAACTGGGATGCAAGCAAGATGTTTTCCAGCAGGTGAGTGGATAGACTGTGACACGTCCAGACAACGGAAAATTATTCAGCACTAAAAAGAGTTAAGCTATGAAGCCATGAAAAGACACAGAGGAAACGTAAATGCACATTACTAAGTGGAAGAAACCAATCTGAAGGGCTGCAGACGTGTGGCTCCAACTATGCGACATTCTGCAAAAGGCAAAATTATGGAGACAGTAAAAAAAAGTAGTGGTTGCCAGGGCTTAGGGAGGAGGGGTGGATGAACAGGCAGTATCAGAGGATTTTTAGGACAGTGAAATTATTGTGTATGATACTATAATGGTGGACACATTTGTCAACCACCCCAGAATGTATAGCACCAAGAGTTACACCTAATAATACGAACCCTAATGTGTGTGTGGTTTTTATTTTTAGGATTTATTTATTTATGCATACAAGCACTGGGGTACAGGCCAGAGGTGTGTGGGGGGGAGGGTGAGAGGATCCACCACAGAGAGCGGGGAGCAGAACAGGCAGATCAACTGAAGTACACTGCTGAGGGGAGCAGCAGGCGAGTCAGGAGAGGTCTGCTGCGCCATGTGGGTCCACCCCCTGGCCGGCAGCAGGGATCGAACTCATGCTGCAGTGGCTGCAGTTTGCTTCATAGTGCGTTGCCCAACCCACTGCACCACCAGGGAGGCCCCCTAATGTGTGTTATGCATTTGGGTGATAATGACATGTCAATGTGGGTTCATTTGTTGTACCAAATGTGCCACTGCAGTACAGAAGTCAGTAGTTGGCGGGGCTGTGCATGTGTGGGGACAAGGAATATATGGGAATTTCATGTATTTTTTGCTCAATTTTGCTTTGACCCTAAAACTGCTTTTAAAAACGAATTTCATTAATTAAACAAAACATAACAATCAACAAAAACAAGTCCAGCAAGCTTACAGATCCAGGAATGTCAGTGAACTGAAAGCAGGATAAACAGAAAGAAAATCATACCCTAACACATTACAATCAATCTGTTGAAAACCAAAGGTAAAGAGAAAGTCTTACAATCCAAAGAAACACACACACACACACACACACACACACACACACAATGTTCAGCTTCTCATTAGAAATTTTAATTGTCTGTGTAAGCCAGAAGACCACGAAACAACATCTCTAAAGTTCTAGAAGGAGAGAAAACTTCCAACTTATTAATTTTTTTTTAAGATTTAAAATATTTAAAAAATATATTTATTTATTTATGCACACAAGAGCTGGGGTACAGGCCAGAGGTGCAGGAGGTGAGAGGATCCATCAGAGACAGAGTGGGGAGCAGCACAGGCAGATGGACTGAAACACACTGCTGAGGGGAGCAGCGGGAGGGACAGGAGAGATCTGCCGTGCCATGTGGGTCAGCTCCCTGGCCAGGGATCGAATTCACGCTGCTATGCAGCGGATGCTTCACCCCTTGTGCCACCAGGTAGGCCCGCAAATACCTTTTAAAAGTTAAGGTAAAATAAAGACAATTTCAGATCAACAAAGCATCAAGGATGTGTTGCCAGAAGATTCACATGACAAGAAAGGCTGCGATGTTCTTTAAGCTGAAAGAAAATGATACCAGATAGGAACGTGGAGCTACACAAAAGCTGACAAGTACTAGAAATGATAGATACATATGTAAATGCAAAAGAATTTTTTTGTTTCTATTATTTTTAACTTTAAACATCAACTAGCTGTTGAAAGCAGTAATAACAGTAATGTTTTATGCAGTTATTATAAGGAATACAGAAGTAAAATATGTTGACATAAATAGCACAAGGACAGGAGAAGTGAATTATACACTCGTAATGGTCCTGCTTATACACGAAGTGGTATAATATTAATTCAAGTAAATTGTGAGAAGTCAAGGATATTATTACCCATGAAATAACCATGAAAAAAAATAGCACAAGAAGATATAGCTAAAAAGTCATTAGTCGGGGCCTCCCTGGTAGCACAGGGGTTAAGTTTCAGTGTTAACAAGCTATCAGCAGCCATTGTGGCATGAGTTCAATCCCTGGCCAGGGAGGGGACACACATGGCGCAGCAGACCTCTCCTGCCTCGCCCGCTGCTCCCCTCAGTAGTGTACTTCAGTAGATCTGCCTGTTCTGCTCCCCACTCTGTCTCTGGTGATGCCTCTCATCCCCCGCACCTCTGGCCTGTACCCCAGTTCTTGTAAGCATAAATAAATAAAATAAATTTATAAAGAAAGAGTCATTAGCAGAGGTAAAATGGAATTGTAAACTACTCAATCCAAAGAAGGCAGGAAAAGAAGGGGGGTAGAAGAGATGAAGTCAACAGCAAGTCAACCAACAGCAAGACGACAGATGTAAACTAAACCATGTCAGTAATTATACATATCATTTACATATAATATCATCACATGCAAATGAAATCAACAGTCAGGCCATTTAACAAAAAAGGGCAAGACCCATGTATATGTTGTATATAAAAGATGCACTTTAAATAAAAAGACAGATTGAAAGGAAAAGGATTGAAAAAGTTATATCATGCAAACATTAGCTAGAAAGCTATTTTAATGTCAAAGGAAGGAGTATTACCAAAGAGAAAGAAATTTATGTCATAAGGATAAAAGGACCAGGCCTCCCTGGTGGCGCAGTGGGTTAAGCACGCACTATGAAGCAAACCGCAGCCACTGCAGCATGAGTTCGGTCCCTGCTGCCGGCCAGGGAGGGAACCCCCATGGCGTAGCAGACCTCTCCTACCCCACCCGCTGCTCCCCTCAGCAGTGTGTTTCAGTCCATCTGCCTGTTCTGCTCCCCACTCTGTCTGGTGAATCCTTTCACCTCCCTGGACTCTGGCCTGTACCCCAACTCTTGTATGCATAAATAAATAAACCTTTAAAAAAAGAATAAAAGGACCAAGAAGACAGTAAGACCCTAAATGTATATGCATCTAATAATAAAGTTTAAAATACATGAAGCCAAAATTGGCCAAACTGAAGTGAAAAATAGATAGCTATCATTATAGTTAGAGGGAGTGAGTGAAAGAGAAATACAGAGTCCAAGAGACAGATATAGAAAGAAAGAGTGGAAAAGAGACACAGGGACACAGCCAGAGCAAGGAGGGGGGCTCGGGACAGGGAGTGGAGCTGGAGCAGGGGTCTGGGCCTGTGGGATCCTGGAGGGGGGTTGAGGATGGGTGGCCTCACTCACCCGCTGCCCTGGGAATCCTTGGGGGCCAGGCTCCCCACGCAGTCCCTGTGTAGGAGGGAGGAAAACAATGGAATCAGCTATAGATCTGACCCAGGGGCCCTAGGACTTCCCAGAATCCCCCACGCAGGCAGATGCCTCGGTACTCACTTTCTCACCCTTCTCTCCTGGCTGGCCAGAGATCCCCTTGGGTCCATCGGGGCCTGGGGGTCCCTAAGCAACAAGACAGGGCCTCAGCCTTCTGCTGTGGGAGGGTAACGTGGGCAGGACGGGGATGGGGGCAGCTTGGCCTGGACCTTTGGGCTCTTGACCATTCACCCAGTGCCTGCGCAGAGTCATCTCAAACGGCTCAGTTCAGAACTGGGGCCCTGGGGGCAGAGTCCCCCCCAGGTCTGGGAGCTGTCACATGTGAGCCACAGGCTTAGGGCAAGAATCTCCACTTTTCTTGACCTTTCTTGAAAACAATACAGCTTCTAGTTATATGCACTGGATGAGAAGATTTATGGAAAGTAGTTTGCATATTAACTGCTCCATAACTGTTTGAAGGAATGAATGAAAGGATAGACAGGTAGACGGAAGGATGGATGGATGGATGGATGGAAGGATGGACGGATGGATGGACGGGGGGATGGATGGATGTGTGGATGGATGGGTGGCTGGTGGATGGGTGGGTGGATGGATGGGTGGATGGATGGGTGAGGGGTGGATGAGTGGGTAGGTGGGTGGGTGGATGGATGGATGGAAGGATGGACGGACAGATGGATGTGTGGATGGATGGGTGGGTGAATGGATGGATGGGTGGATGGATGGGTGAGGGGTGGATGAGTGGATGGGTGGGTGGATGAGGTGGATAGGGTGGGAGGGAATTGGACAGGTGAATGGGAGCACTTGGAGAAGTACTCACGGTAATCCCAGGACTGCCAGGGGTGCCCATGGGGCCAGGAGGTCCAGGGGGACCTGAAATAAGACAGGTTGTTCTCAGGATTGAAATGGAACGCAATGCCAAGGGTTCCCTAGGGCAAGGATCTCCACTTTTCTTGGCACTTTTCAGTCACTAGTAACCCCACCCTTCCCCCAGACCTGCATTCAACTTACCCATGGGCCCTGGGGGGCCTGGGGGCCCAGCAGGTCCCTGGGGCCAGTGGCTGCTGGTCTCAATGAAGGTGTTGGACAGCAATGGGTCCCCTGTGGGGGGGAAAGATGGTGAGCACAGGGCTGGGTGGCATGCGAGGGTCAGTTCTCACTCATTGTGTCTGCCAGGACAGCTCTGACTGTCCTGTGGCTGGGGCTGCCAAGCGCCGGCTCTAAGGCAGGGGGGTGGTGGTGTTGGGGAGACTGTTGGCTACTAGGGACCAGGAGGCCAGGAGCCCTGGGTTCTAGCCCTGTCACAGTCCAGCTGGTGGCATCCAGCAAGCCTGTCCATCCAGCTGAGCCTACTGTCACATGTCAAGTGGGAATAATAATGAAAACTGCCATTTCACTAACTCCACTTTGTGCCAGGCTTCTGTGGATGGGTGTCGGAGTTCTGGGAGCTGTCACCATCCCCGCTGTACAGAGGAGGAGACCGAGATGGGCTGAGCCTGGCACTCCAAGCTCTGACCCTGGCCCACGTGTGTAGGTAGGCTGGGCACAGGTGAAGGAGGTATTAGGGCCCAACTGGCAGGGGAGCCGGGGGCCTCTTTGAGCCCAGGGTGGGGGCCACGGCCTTGGGAGCTCAGGGCTGGCTTCCTGCCGCCGGCCTTGTGCTTCCTGGCACTCTGGGGCTGGATCCTGGCCAGCTCCAAGGTTTGGCAGGAGGCCTCAATGCCAGTGATTCACAGAACAGGTTCTGGAGGCCACTTGGGTTAGAAGTTGTCCCCTTATCCCCTGGCTGCGTGACCACCCCTCTGGCCCTCAGTTTCCCTCATCTTTGGACAGAGGAAGAGAACAGTGTCCACTGGAGGGGAGGGTGGCATGAGGGCGGGTGGTTCACAGAAGGGGCCTGACAGACAGTGGCAGCGCTGTAGTGACAGTCATGCCAGCCTCACCCCACTCCCACATTCACCTGCCGGGACCCCGAGGAACTCACCATGCTGGGTGATCTGGGTGTGGGGTGGTCCAACAGGGGCAGGGGGACCTGGGGGGCCAGGAGGCCCTGGAGGCCCCCTCTCTCCAGGGGTGCCCACAGCTCCAGTCTGGCCAGGGCTTCCGGGGGGGCCCTGTGGACCTGCAATAGAACCAGGGGGTTGGTGGGTACACGGGGCAGGGCGGTTCAGGGTGACCTCGGAGGGCAGAGGGTACAAGAGTGGGCTCTGGACCCACAGCCTGGCTCGGTCCTGGCTCTGACCCCCTGGCCATCTTTTAGGGGTTTCAGGACAATGGTCATTTGGTATATAGCAGGTGCTTAGCAAACAACGATTTCCAGAATGTTCTCTTCTCTCCCTTCCAGTCTTGCTCAAATTGCTCCCTCTTTGTTCTGCCTGGGGTATAGCTTGGCTCATTTTTGGGTCTCTTAAGATGGAGCCCTAAGATGCCACTCGTGCTGGGAAGCCCGTCCCACCCCCTCCCATCCAGATCCGGTCTGGGCTTCCCTGCTCGGGGCTCCATACCTGGAGTGCTCCTAAAGAGAACGCCGGCCATATGGGCTGGACGCTGCTGCTCTCCTCCGCCGAGCCCCCTTCTCTGCGCAGGAGCTCCAGGAGGGCAGGGACTGCTCTGACCCCACCCTAGCACCCAGCTCAGCACCTGCTGGGACCAGGTGTCTGGAGAGCATGGGCCAAACGAATGCAGAAGAGAGTTTTGGGGAGCCCAGGTGTGAGCAGAGAGGTGGGGAGCTGAGACACGATCAGGTGGAAGGGGCCACCTCTCGCTAGGTCAGGACCGGGAAGGAAGACCCCACTCTGGGCTGCTGGTGGAGGACAGTGCTGTGGGCACTCACCTGGTGGGCCTTGTGCCCCCATGGGGCCTGGGCTGCCAGCGTCTCCCTTGGGGCCAGTGGGCCCAGGAAGCCCCCGGATACCAACTGGATCTAGGGGGGAAAACTCATCAGTTGGCAGTCCCAGCCTTGCTCGCGCCAGATCCTGGTCCTGGGCCCTGGCCAGCACCTACCGTCTCGGGGGAGCAGCGGGGCCCTGGTATTCTCTCGGGCTCCGGGTAGCCCTGCAGTGGGGAGGCAGGGTTGGGTCATCCAGCACCCCTGCCCCAGGGCACAGAGTCGGCTGGGCCTCCCAGGACTTCGTGCTCAGCGCTCTTAGACCCTGCCCCTCGGGCCCGCTGGAGAGCTGGGAAGCTCCAGACCCACTAGGGGTCAGTGGGGACTGGTCAAGAGGGGGCCTGGATTCTCACTCCCCCCATCTACTCCCACACCGGAGTGGGCTGCCCGACCCGCTCACCTTGGAGGCCTCCACCCCCAGGGCTGCCCTGGGCAGCTGGGGAGCCCCAGAGGGGGACAGGGTCCTCAGGGGCCGCTGGGGTTGGGGGTGCAGCCTGCTCCGGGACCGTGAGCACCACCACCTGTGGAGGAAGAGGCGGATGGGAGGGCACAGGCCGGTCTCAGCAGAGAAGGGAGACCGGCCACCAAGGGACCCAGGATTTCGTCAGCTGGGCCGTGGCTTTCAAACTGCACAACTCGCCACATTCCCTGTAGGGACTGGGCCCCGGACATCTCTGCCCCCAGGCTGAGCTCTGTGAATGTGGCATCTGCTGGGCCGCGAATTTTTTTCCCTCTACTTGCCTGCGTAAATAATATGAAACTTCTCTTGGTCTATTAAAGCGCCAGGGGGTTGTGGCTGGGGACTTTTCAGGAAATCTGGAGGGAAGTTGGAAGAGTGGGGAGGTTCTGACACGAGGCCCTGACGTGTGTAGAATTCACATGGGACCCAGTGTCCCCACCCCCCATCCGCCAGCAGCTGACGGAAACAGAGGCCAGAGTGCCCTGACTGGGCTGTGGGGCATCAAGTGGGCCTCAGAAAAGCAGAAACTCTTGGAGAGTTTCCGAAGTGAGCGCCACAGCCGAGATCTGGGGCTGAGCTGCCCTGCAGGCTGGCTCCTTCTGGGTGGGAGCCTGCGGGAGAGGGTGGGGTTCTGGGGCTCTCTCACTTAAGTGGGTTCAAGCACATACTGTTCAGAAGTCTGGTTTCTCTGCTGGACTCACTGGGGCATCTTTTCATGCTAGAAGATGGAGGCCGGCCGATGGCTGTCGAGTACCCCACTGAGCCCCGCTCCCCAGTTATGTGAACACCGCTTCTGTTCTCTGATTTTCCAATTTCACTATTAATATAGCAATTTGACAAACAACTTTACATCTGATTTCCTTGAGACAGTTTCCCAGAGGAGAAATGACGTAGGAAAAGGTAGGTAGATGAAATGTGTATGTGTCTTAAGAAATGCTCCCACGCGTGCCAGCTCTGGGGGCACGGGCAAGATGACCGAATGAATGGCTTCGTGCTGGCTTTCTCGTGTGTCTAAGTTGTATCTATGCCTATCTGTCTGGGGTGGGGTGGGGATGGGGTGCATGGGGGGAATCTTCTCTGGTCTCTGGGAGGAAGAGCAGGCCAGCCCGTCTGACTGTCTGCCCACGTCTCCTGCACTCTGGAGGGGAGACTGAAAGACTAGGTGGGCAGTGGGGGGTGTGGCCTGCCTGGCTGGGAAGCTGCTTGTCCGTGGGTGTTGCGCCCCAATCAGAGCTGCACTGTGGGGACACCGTGGGGGCAGGGGCAGGAGTGGAGGCAGGAGGCTGGAGAAGGGGGCAGCTGTCACCCACCTTGGCCTCCAGCACCTTCAGCCGCTCAGTTAGCTCCAACACTTTGCTGCAGTTGAGGCAACCTGCAGGGAGGGGAAGAGAGGGTGGGGCCAGGGTCCCAGGTTTCCCCTTGGAGGCCTCAGCCCCTGGAGGCAGAAGGTTAGAAGGGACAGGTGCCTCAGGACTCTAACCCATTAGGGAGCCCGCCTCAGGGAAGGGAAGGGACTCAGGCTCCACTCCAGGGTGGGCCGCACCCTGCAGGTCTCCTGCAGCTCCAGCACCCCCAGAATGGACGTTCTCCCCGAGCAGGACCAAGGGGGCAGATTCCTGCAGCCTCTGCCTGCAAAGTCGCTCCTTTCTGGGAAGTCAAGGCGGGAAACCCAGCTGTTTCCCACCTGAGAGGGTTGGCCCGGGCTTGTGGGCTTTGGGCTGACCTAGTGGGACAGATGGCCTCGGAGGTGCTCCCTCCTGAACTGCTGTCCAGCATCTCTCTGCTCAGCTACGCCCTAAGCTGTTCACAGCGGTTCTGGCCCCGGCTGCAGGCACTGGGCTGAGCCCAGCTTGCAGGCCTCCAGTCCTCGTCGCGATGCTACGGTGTGTGAGTGACCCAGTTCACACCAGAGGACACTGAGTCAGAGCAAGGGCGGAGTGAGCGTTTCACAAGCACAGAGCCCGGGGGGGCCTCCCTGGTGGCACAAGGGGTTAAGCACCACAGTGTGAAACAGCCGCAGCCACTGCAGCCCGAGTTCGATCCTCGGCCCGGGAGTTGACCCACATGGTGCAGCAGATTTCTCCTGTCTTGCCCACTGTCCCCTCTCCACAGTTTATTTCAGTCCATCTGCCTGTTCTGTTCCCCACTCTGTTTCCAGTGAATCCTCTCACCCCCCTGCACCTCTGGCCTGCACCCCAGGAAAAAAACTAAAGCAAAACAAGCACAAAGCCCGGAGTCCAGTCCCGGAGCTGCTCCTTCCTGGCAGTGGGGCCTTGGGCAGGGCACGCCCCTCTCTGACCATCAGCTTCCTCCGTTTTAAAAGGGGGACAATGATGCCTTCCTGGGGTGGGGGACAGCTGTGAGGTTCAAACGAGTTGATGATGGAAAGTGCCAGCATAGAGCCTTGAACAGACACTCAGAAAATTTAAGTAAAAAAGGGAAAGTGGGTGTTTCTGCAAGAATCTGGAGGTCACGGGTCTTGGGGTACCTAGGTCCAGGTCAGGTGTTTTCCCCTTCCCCTCCCAGTTTTCTTTCTAAACTGGGGTGAGCCAAGGCGGGGTGATCTCCGACCCTGTGCTGCTGGACAGCACCGGGTTTTAGAAGTTATTAAATTTCCCCTGCTCCTCCAGACGCCTCTCCAAACCAGGAGGGCCCCAAGCAGTCACCCCACGACCCACCTGAGAAGGCTGTGGGCCGGAGCGCCATCCGCCGCATGGCATTGCCTGACCCCCCGGGCTCCACGAAGCCAGAGGCGCCTGCAACTGAAGCACAGGGGTGAGAGTCCTGCTTATTCTGCCAGATGCTCCCATCTGCCATCGTAGCCCCAGCGGGGTTCCCCATGCCCCTTTGTGTAACCTGGGACGAGTCCCAGAGAGGTGGAGCACTCCACCTGGGACGCACAGCTTGAACCTGGATGAGCCCCAGCCTGATGGCGCTCAGGAGAGGGGCTGGCTGTGGCTGAGGCTGGGGCTGGGCAGGTCACATGGAAGAGCCAGATGCAGGGTGGGGACCCAGATGCAGGGTGGGGACCCAGCAGCCCTTCCAGCTGCTCACCTGTGTGACTAGTCCTCTCTGAACCTACTTTCTCACCTGTTAAATGGGGCCTTGAGGATTTTATACCTCCCCGGCTGGTGTGAATCCTGAGGTTGACCTCGTGTGGAGAGGGTCCACTGTACACACACACACAGGCCCTGGCACACAGTAGGTGCTCAAACACCTACTAGGTGGTAAACAACAGCTGCAATACCACCACTGTCTACTCTTGCCCTGCCCCCTTGGTGGGCAGTACAGTGACTCCAGCCCTGGTTTTAAATGAAAACCAGAGGGCAGCTGGCTGCCTGGGGAGGCAAGGGGATGCACCCCCACCCCTCCCAGGAGGAGCAGGCTGTTCAGGCTGGTGTGGCTTTGGGGGTCTGGTTTTCTCCACAGCTGGAGGGGCTCTGGAGTTAGTTGCATCTGCTGCTTCTGCTCCCTGCCCCCCACTTGCCTTTTAAGGTCACGAAGTGTCATCTGGGGGGAGGCAAGACCCAAATAAGGCACAGGCCTGGCAGCTCAAAGCCAGGCTGTGGGTTGGTGCAGGGAGTGAGCGGCGCCAGGAACTCAAACCAGACGGGTCCCTCTGGCCAGGCCCCAGCAGAGAGACTGCCAGGCCTTCTGGATCCCACCACAGGGCCTACACTCGGGCTGGGCCTGCATCCCCAGTATACCTCCTCGCTCAGTGCAGGGGGTCAATCTCACCCAGGGTACAGAAAGGTGGGCTGGCAGCCCCACCCAACTGGGGCAGAGGTTGGGGGTTCTAGGGGTGTGGGTGGGCGGAGGGAGGGTGCCATCCTAAGCCATGCCCAGTGTGAAACACTTTATGCAGTCCAGCTGGCTCCCACAAGTAGGGAACATCAGTTGACATACGTTTAGCATTTACTCTGGACCTGGCACATTTTGAGCCCTTCACATATACCGTGTGCTGCATTCAGCGTCCCCACAGAACCCCGTATCACCTCCACTTGATGCGTGTGGAAACTGAGGCACTGAGCAGCTCTGTACTGCCCCCCCATGCTCAGGTAAATGACAAGTGAACATGAAGCTCTCTCCTGGGGGGTGGGGGGAAGGTGTGGAACGAGGCAGAGAGGTGAAGAGTCCACCTGAGGCTGAAGCCTGAATCTGAACCCAGATGAGTCTCACTCCAGGGCCACCTGGTACCCCACGCCAGTGGCTGAGTTCCCCTGGGCAGAGGCAAACAGGGCCGTGCCCAGCAGGAATAGTGGCTCCTGAGAATGGTCTCCCGGGACCCTCCTCATCCTCTTTGCTCTGGTGAAGCTGTAAAGTGCCATTTCATGACGCTTTTCAAGAGGTTGAACAAAAGAGGCAAAGAGGCCCTCCCTCCAGCCCTGCGCAAAAACACGTTTTCTTGGGGATGAAACTTTGGCAAAGCATCATCCCTGCCTGCTCTTCCCACCACCCTGCTATCGGTTTCCTTTTTTTCCATGGTACTTTCCACCCTCTAAATTGGCATTTACGGTGCCAGTTCTCCAGCCAACTGCTGACTGTCTAGCTCCTGGGCCGGGATGAGGCCCCACAGGGCTTCCTCTGTCTTGTGCCCAAGCTGAAAAAGTGCCCACACGCAGTAGGGCCTCAACAAATAAACCATTTGTTGCTGAATCACTGTCTGAAAAGGAACTGGAAACAAGCAAATAAAATCTAAATCAAAATAATATGTACGGCAGACACACGGGCTTGAAAGTTCTGCTACGGTCACACCAGGGTGTCCCCAAGTTAGAATCTGTGAACTTGTGGTTGGAAATTCTGTTACGACCAGTTTGCTTTTGGATATTGCCTAGGAGCCAGGGAGAACCAGAAAAGCAAACGAAAACAAGGCTTGGCCAGCGGGGCGGACAGAACTGCATCCCCACTAAATGGGAGTCAAAATTAAAAAAAAAAAAGAAAAAAAAGTTTTAAAGAAATATCAAAAACTGTCAAAAAGACCAGAAGATATTGGCTTTGAATTCAGGATTCACAAAAAGTGTCCCCCCAAATTCTGGCCAACAGACAGAAATGCTTGAAGGACAAACCAGATTGTCAAATGGCCCCACCCCCCACAAAATTCCACTGAGGAGAAAGCTGTGGGTTGGGGAGGTTTCCTGTGGGACAGAGTGTGAACTCCCTCCCCCCCAACCCTGGGGACCCCCGCTGGGTGGTCCATCCTCAGGGACCCCAGCCTGAGCTTTGCCCTCTCAGGAGTCCTTGGTTGGCTTGGGGACCACAAGCCCCCACTTCAGTCTGGAGGCCTGAGTTTGGGTCATTTCCCACCACTTGAGGGGTCCTAACACATACAGCTCCCCTGCTCCCATCCCTGTTGCTGCTGCTCCCATGCCACCTCCTCCAGGAAGCCTTCCCAGGACAGACCAAAACACACTTTAATGCAGGACACTCTCAAAGCACCCCTGGAAGCTCCACCCTCTCCCTCTCCTCAGCCCCACAAGGTCTGTGCCACTGCAGTTTCTAGCCCTATGCCCCCATCTGCAGCTGCCCTTCTCTCTGCCCAGCGCCAGGCCTGAGGCGCCTCTGTGCCCCTTCTCACTGGGTCTCCTGGGACACCAAGGCCCAGGATGGAGAGGCTACGTGTCCATGTGGCAGGCCTGGAGGAAGTGGATTCCCACCCTGAATGGGGGTGTGAGAAGTTGGGGTGGCATCCCTGGGCCCCACCTCTGACTATCTCTCAGGAGAGGGTCTAAGAGAGGGGTTTCCTCATTCACAAGTCACCCCCCCAGGTCTGCTGGGTCCTGAGACCCCAGACACAGTGGTGCTTCCTCCCCAGTCCCAGCCCATTCCCCTCTTGGGAATTTATTTTGCAAATATAAGTATTTGTTGCTGTTGGTCTGAGTCAGGGATTGGGGTCAGGGCTGGAGCTGGAAGCTCTAAAGAACCTTCTAGCAGGTCTCCAGGAAGCCTCGGTCCAAGTCCCACCTGCCCCACTTCTGCTCATTCTGTAAAATGAGCTTCCTGTTCATTTCCCATGCACCCACTTTAGACCAGGCCCTGCCAGGCACTGAAGAGACCATTGTAATGACAGCAGAGTGGGGCCATGGTAGCAGTTGGGACCCCAAGAAGGTGGCAGGCAGAGCGGACAGCCGCTGCCCAGGCCATGGAGTAAGATGCCAGTGCAGACTGGGGCAAAATGGAGGCGGGCGATGCTGGGGTGCATCACTGGGGTGGCAGGAGGGCGGAGAGGGCATGCTCCCAGCTGGGGACAGTGAACAGCCTGGCCAGAAGTCGAGAGGCAGAGGCTGCCAGGCCTCCCGGGCAGAAGGGAGCAGGTAGGTGGTGGACACAGGAGGTTCATGCACTGTTCAGCCTGGGGGACTCTGAATCCAAAGCACAGGTTGGCCTCACACTGGCTTCTGGCTAGAATGCCCAATGAAGGAGGAAGCAGCACCCGGCCCTCGACAGAGCGCTCAATACCCAGGACCGGGGTGGACTGTCCAGTCTGCTCTGAAGCTTTTCTTGCTGTGTGACCTTGGGCGAACTTCCCTTCCCTGGCTCCCCATGATGGAGGACAAGTGTCCAAGAGTCGTGCGGGCCATGGATGGAGTAGCACAGGTGTGCCAAGGACAGTGAGAACAGTGAGGGGGAAGCGCCAGAGGCCACCCAGTCTGAAGGTGGAGTCCTGGGGAGACTGGGCGCAGCCCCTAACTCCTCTGTCTTCCCATCTGGCAGGGGCCTCGGCCAGCTCTGCCCTGTTGTCTGAACACTCCCTGGGGCCTGTGCTGTTGGCTGGGCTGACGCTGGGGTCAGGCTGACAGGCTGTGAATCCATGGTGACCTGCAGCAAGGTGTGCTGCTCTCCCAAGCCCAGTTCCCACCTCTGATCTTCTGCACCGTGTGGGTGTGTGCTCAGTCACGGAGCCCAGCAGGGAGGGAGAGGAAGGGTCCTCCATATTACCAGCGTGGGGAGCTCTGTGGCTGGGGGTGGTGCGCAGACTTCAGGTCAGAGTCCTGGAGGGTACCCTGGCCACCGCGCTTACTTGCTGCGCTACCTTCTGTGCGACCCACCCCTCTCTGAGCCTCACTCTCCTCTCTAGGCAGTGAGGCTGAGAGTGAGGGAGGAGCCTGCCTGCGGGAGTCTCCAGGGCAGGAGGCCATGGCGGCCACAGCAGAACCCCCCCCCCCAGCCTGGCCACTGGAGGGCGCAGGGAGTGGGACAAGGCCCACTGAGCATTCTGATCTTGGCCCTTCCTCATCCATTTTTTTTTCCTGGTGGGTACAGGCAGCTGGGGGCAGGCTCCCTCCCTGCCATGCAGCCTCACCTCCCAAGGCCTGGAGATCAGGCAGGTCCCTATCTTAGCTCTGACAGACCTCAGACCAGCCCCTTTGCCTCTCTGAGCCTCAGTTTCCCCATCTGTAAAATGGGGTCCATTATAGCCCCTTTGACAAGGGCTTTCAGGAACATCAGAGAGACCATTCTCGCTCACCAGCACAATACTGCAGACAGGAAACCAGCACTGAGCTGTGAAATCTGCTGGCCTCGTGAGCGTCGAGTCCGGAGACTCCAAGGATGTATCTGTTGGTTCTCAGAGGCACAGACCAGTCCCTGAGGGCCACCACAGACCCCCACAGGGGCTGGAGAAGAGGGGATGACACTTATTGCGCCTCTGTCAATACTCGTTCAAGGCATGAATCTCTGGTTCTCATCGTAAGATGCGAGGTGGGCACTTGCTGAGTCCAGGTGACTTTCAGAGAGGCGAAGCCCACACAGCTAATGCAGCTCCTGAAGAACCGGATTCTGGTTCACCCAGGCTGCTTGGGGCCCTGTCCCCCTGATGACTCAGTATTATGGCCCCAGGGTCATGTCACAGGCCGGAAGGCAGTGAGTGCAGCCACCCGCAGGGGAAACAGTTGAGGGGCCCAGCTGCAGCCAGCTGTCCAGGGAAGGGCAGGGCCGGGCGTGGTCAGCAATGTCCCCGTGCTTCCCTGCCCCTCATTCTCAGGGTCCGACAGCGGTTTTCCGGAATATCCATGCCTATGCATGTCTTTACTCCACTCCAGTCCTGCGGGTGGGGAGAGGCCTTCCTGGCCTCTCTCATTCCACGGGGCACTACAGGCTGCCATGCCGCCCTCAGGCAATGTCCCTGGGATAGCCTTAGCCTGCCCATTTCACAGGTGAGGACCTGAGGCTGGGGGCTAACCTAGGCTGCGGCAAGGGCACCGCAGCTTGGGGCCCTTCAGAGAAGGCGCGCCTGGGACGGGCATGCCCGAGTGGGCCTGAGAGCTGCCTGGATAGCAGCTCCCACCCCCAGTCCCGGCTCTTGCACAACGACTTGCACAACGTGCGGGATTCCCGGGCCCAAGGCCACACAGTGTGTGGGGCAGAGCTGACGGGTCCACAAAACCCCACTGCTCCCAGCCCCTCCCCAAGCCGGGACCTGAAGAGGGAGCAGGCAGGTGTCAGGGCTGGCCTGGCCTCCGGCGCTGGACTCAAGGGCATGGGTACTGCCCCCACACGTCCTGTCCTCACCCGCTCCACGATGGTCCCAAGGACCTGGGAGGGGTCCCCTTGAAAGGGGAGCCAGGAACAAAGTGGCCTTTGTCTGGGGCAGCCATCCTGGGCCCAGGTGGCCCCACACCCCGGGGAGTCGCTCCCTCCCACCACCAGCTCCTCTGGGGTGCCTTGGCGGTAGCCCATACCCTCTTCCTATCCCTGAGGCCCTTCTGCTTTCCTGCCTTCCCCCAGCAGGCAGAGGGGGTGCCCCCTGCCTCCTTCACCTTGCCCCTCCTGGCCCCCATCCTGGCCCTCATAGCCGTCTCTCCCGGTCCAAAACACCTGCTGAGTTTCAGGCAGCTCCCTCTCTGCTGGTCGCCCTCTTCTTCCCCACTCTGCTTCCCCACTTTGAAACCATTGGGCCCCTTGGTGGCCCACTTCTGCCCCTACCCTGAGTGACCTCTGGGTAGGGTGAGCTCTGCCCCTACCCTGAGTGACCCCATTTCTCTGGCCTCGGACACCGCTCTGAGGACTCAGGCCCCAGGGAGGCGAAGAGTGTGTCTCTTGGGAAGCACCCACACATGACTTCTTCTGGGTTCTGTGAGGTGGAGGCCTGTTTCATGCGTCTGTTTCTGGAAGTCTGTGACTGTCACCCCATCGATGCGCTCCTGTGGGGTCAGAGCCCCTGAGGGACTCTCCACTGAGGTGTCCACAGGCCTGGGGCTGCAACTCCTCTATGCCAGTCCACCCCCTCTAGGGCCCTCTTGGGAATGCAGCCCCTGGCCCCCCCCCAAACCTCATTATATTTACTGGGGCCAGCCAGGCCATGGGGGTGGACACCCTCAAAGAGGCAGGTGCCTGTGGGGAGAGGAGCCTCCAGGCACAGTGCGCTGGCTTCAGGGAGGCCTGGGTTGCCTCCTTGGTCCCCCCGCTGGGTGCTTGACCCTGAGCTGCCCTTGCTGCATGCAGAGAAGAGGGGGTGAGGTGAGAGGGGTCCCGTTGCCTGGAGCACACTCTGCACCAGGTGCCTGGTCGAGTCCTCCATCCCTGAGGCACTGGGGGCGTCAGTGACCAGGTTCTAATCCTGACCGCCACATAGGGGCTGTGTGCCCCTCACCTTTCTGGCCTCAGTTTCCTCACCTGCAGGAGGGGCACAAGCCTCCACTCGCCCATGCTTTTCTGCTGCCACATCCCATGGAAAAGTCTGCATGGGTTTCCTGGGTGTGGAAAGGCCGGGATGTCGTGACTTAAGGCGAGAGCCATGCATGTGTCTGAAGATCCCGCCAGAGCCCCAGAGCCCTGCGGGGCAGGAGCTGACACCAGGCCACAGCAGGCACTATACGCGGCGAGCCCAGGGGCACCCACTACCTCGACCACGATTTACCTCTCCGTCCCACACGTGAGGGCGGCACCTGGCCTGCACCTGGCCTGCACCCCCAGGAGCCAGCTGGCAGTCCTACCTTCCTCGCAGCTCGCCCCTGAGTGCCCGGGGCAGCACCTCCACTCCCGGGCAGTCACTGTCTTGTACATCACCTTGTATGTGGGTCTCACCACGGTTCTGTAGCTGGAAGAGAGTCCGGGGGGCCAGGCTCAGGCAGGGTCTTCCAGCCTCTCTCCCTCATCCATGGGGACGACCCCACGGCCTCTAGGTCCTCTACCACCTTCAGGCCCCTGGGGAGTCTCTCTCCTCCATGCGAGCACCCACACTTCCACGCCCTCCCAGGCGGGGGGGCTCTGCATACCAACCGGGCAGGTAGCCCCTGTCTGTAGGCCAGACAGACAGCCCCGGTAAGGCCCGTCCCAGCAGTGAACACTCACTGAGAGAAGCCATTTGGGTGGACAGTGGGACCCCTCCCCCAGGGAGCATAAGGGGAGGTGCTGAGTGGGCGGGGGGGGTAATGTTCCCTTTGCCCCACTCACCCCTGGGGTCCCGGCATTCCTTCCCCCCATTCCTGATGCAGTCCCACTGCCAGGCCTTTGCCCCAGCTCTGCCTCCACCAGCCCTGCTTACCTGTTCCCTGGGCAGCCCATGGGCCTGGGCCAGGGGCAATTTTGCAGCACTCGCTGAAGGTAGGTGCCATTCTGCACGTGGCATGAGATGGTGCGGGTCACGATGTATGAGCACCAGTTTCTGAAACAGATCCACAGAGAGTAAGCTCGGGCCAGGCACAAGCCTGTCAAGGCCTCTGAGAGCGTGAGTGGAGGTCCGAGTTATCTCCAGGAAGTCTCCCGGCAGAGAGACTCCAGAGCTCTCAGCCCTTTCAGCCCCAGTGGGATCTCTGTGCTGCCTGCGCAGGTCCACAGGAAGTGGCCACGCCGGGTGCTCTTGAAGGATGAGCTGCAGGGGGCATTATGGGAATAGGGGGCCCTCGCTGAGACTCCCCCTCCTCAACATCTCTTCTCTCTATCCGACTCATCCAGGTCACCGCTACCCCCGCCTCCCACCTGGACTACGCAGTGGCCCCTCTATACTGCCCTTCTGGCTCTCCCTAGAGAATGGCTTCAAGTGCAAACCTGGCCTTGCCCCCATGCCTGGCCCCATTCTCTGGGTCTCCAGGGCCACACGGGCCACAGATCTCTCACCTCCAGGCCTTTGCCGGGAGCGCCATCCCCCTTGTCCTGGACTTGACACCGCGTTCAAAGTCCCACTGCACTGTCACTCTCGCTTGTCCTTTGCTGCCCCCATCCCAATCAGAGCAGAACGGATGGTTCCCTGCCCTGGGCCTGCGGCCCTCCGTGTAGCTGTCATGCTGAATTAAGCCGCTGCTTCATGTGGGCCCTCCCTCCCCTGGCAGGCCAGAGAACAGGCCTGTCTCAGGCGCATGCTCTTTCTGTGTGACAGTGGGATGTGCCATCAGCGTCCCAAATGCGGAGGAAGGGCTTGCCCAAATGAGAACTGGTGGTCACACGACGATGCACACACTGAGCACTTACGTATGCTTCTTCCTGTGGTGGTACCCACCTTCCCCCCCACTTAAGCACACACTTAATAGGGGGGAAGCTGAGGCTCAGAGAAAGGAAAATAGGGGCCTCCCTGGTGGCACAAGGGGTTAAGTGCAACACTATGGAGCATCTGCAATCACTGCAGCGCAAGTTCGCAAGTTCGATCCCTGCCACTGGCCAGGGAGGGGACCCACATGGCGCAGCAGACCTCTCCTGCCTTGCCCGCTGCTCCCCTCAGCAGTGTGTTTCAGTCCATCTGCCTGTTCTGC
>JAGFMF010011483.1:369516-506017 GCA_019455555.1 Galemys pyrenaicus | reverse complement strand
CTCCCCGCTCTCTGTGGTGAATCCTCTCACCCCCCACACCTCTGGCCTGTACCCCAGTGCTTGTATGCATAAATAAATAAATCTTTAAAAAAAAAAATCTTATTAAAAAAAAAAAAAGATTCATTTTTAAAAAGTCTTCCCCACACACAACCTTCGGAGCTTCTGCGTCTCTAATGCTGCATTTTTAAAACTGTTGGGGTTTCTTTTCAGGGAGAGGAAGTAACCTCTTTGGGAAACCGATGTAGTTGTAGATACTCACAAGAAAAAGGTATAAAACTTGGGGTATATATTCAGGAGTCTCCCTGCGGCTTGAGGGACTTCCCCAGGCTGGCCTAGGAACTTTGTGAGTGGAAGAAAGAGGGAGGGAAGAAGGGAGCCGTTGGGCAAAGGACAGTCAGGAGCTCTGGATAAAGGAGGGGATTCCTGGGCCTGGAATTCAGACTCAATGCCAATGGACAGACACACCCACGTGCACATGCATGCACACACACCAGTATGCACGGCGAGACATGTGTAGATACACAGACACACAAGTGTGTGCATACACTCTTGGACATGTGCACGCCCATGTGCATATACACACAGATCCACATCAGCACACAAGCAAATCAGGAAGATCCCGTAGCTACAGGAGTGACTGTCTCCCCTGCACCCCACACCTGCAGACACAGGGCCCTGTGTCCTCACACACACCCATGCCCACCCCTTGCCTCCTGTGCCCCTGGAGTAGGCGGTGGGAGGTGGGTCTGTGAGTGCTCACCGTTGCCCGAGCCATCCCTCTTTATAGGAGGCGAGAGCTGGAGAACACAATTTTCCCCCTTCCTTAACTAAATCTTTTCCACGTGGGTTGCTGGTTTATTTCCCACCAGCTGGAGTTGCTTGAATCCCCTGCTTAGGAGGCATGGAGCTGGCAGCCTACTAACCAGACATCTTAGACACTCAGGCCAGGTTCAAGGTTAGCACAGTCTCCCTCTTCCTGAGAAGTGACCAAGAAGCACACCACTCCTCCCTGACATGGAACACCCCAGGCCTACTGTCTCTGGGGTAAGCCCCAGTTCCTCCGCAGGGTCCCCGCCTAAACGCTGCACCCTTGTTCTTCCGCCCGTTTTCCAGGGGCAGCAGGACAGCTCTTTCTAATGCACAGATAGGGCCTCCCTGGTGGCGCAGTAGGTTGAGCATCGCACTGTGAAGCATCCATGGCACAGGACGCAAGTTCGATCCTCAGCCAGGGAGGGGACCCACATGGCCCAGCAGACCTCTCCTGCCTCGCCCGCTGCTCCCCTTAGCAGTGTGTTTCAGTCCATCTGCCTGTTCTGTTCCCCATTCTGTCTCTGGTGACTCCTCTCACCCCATGCACCTCTGGCCTATACCCCATGTCTTGTATGCATAAATAAATAAGTCTTTAAGAAAAAATAAAAATAAAGCGCATATAGAAATGGTGCCCCCGCCTGCCTGGAGACCACAGCCCACCAGTCTCACTGGCCTGCAAGCCCTGTCCTGCCTGCTGCCTGCCTCCCCCACACATTCATGCTCCTCTCTTCGACCTTCCCAGGTGCTAAATTCTCCTGCAACCCAGATCTTTTCATAAGATATTCCCTCTGCATGGAAAGTCCACCTCCCAACCCTCTGCACCCCATACGCCTACTCATCCTTTGGGGCTGTCTTGAGGCCCCAGGATGGCCAGGACATGCCCAGAAGACCCCTCAGACACTCAGAGCCACACCTCTTTGCTTACTCTCAGGTTAGCTAGGGGAGGGCATTGGCAGGGACCAGTATAGGGCTCAGCCCTAGGCACTCAGGGAAGTTTGCTGAATGACTGAATGACCAAGACCTAAGAGAGCCCTGGGCCAAGGAGGCAGTACAGGAGTTTATTGAGGTAGGCAGGTATAACACCTGGAAGCCCCATCTCTAACCTGCTGCCCCTGGGGACTCCTGTCCAGTGCCCTGATTGGTGACAAGCTGCTCTAGGCCCACCTCCTATGGGACAGGCCGTGGCAGGGGCTGGGAGGAGGTAGCACTTCTCTCCTGAGCCTGCCACTCTGCCCACTCAGCACCTCCTGGGCCCCCAGAGCTGCAGGGAGGAGAGAAACAGGCCAGACCAGCTTAGCTTGGCATCAGTCACCCCAGCAGGCTCCACACCTGCCCACTACCTTCTGCCACATGGGGCCCAGGGGACTTTGTCTCCACAGGGCCCAGGGCTGCGATCTGGAACAGTGATAAGAGCTAATTGCAGAAGGCAACCAAGGAGGCCAGGTGAGCTGTGGACTGTACTGAAAAGGAGAGAAAGAAAGGAGAGGCATGGGGTGGGGGTGGGGTGACTAGAGCCGGAACCCCTGCACTGGAGGATGTTTCCATCCTGGCTCTCCTGCTCCTTAACTCAGTGACCTTACTCAAGGCCCTGGTCCTCAGTGGGCCTCACTTTGTCCATCCACAGATGGGGACAGCAGAATCTCCTCAGGCAGGAGAGGTTTCACCCAACGCACACAGCACAGTGCCAGTTGGTAGTCCTTGCTCCTGGACTGTGACACGGGCCCCCGCACAGGCCCCTGTGCCCTGGGCTTGGGGGCACCGTCACTGCGCCTGCACGAGGTCCTGACTATGGGGCAGTCAGAGGGTTCCAACGTGAGTTGCTTGCCCAGTCACCCATGTGGGCGAAGAGCTGGGACTTGCGCTCCGTGGAGAGGGCCGGGGAGGATGCCATCCATTTAAGAATGCTCCACGCTCCTTGATCCCGGGATTTGTCCAAAGGATGCCAGACCTTGAGGGGGAAGAAGGCTGGGCCAGGACACTGGTGACGGCTCCAACTCCAGAGTCACAGAGGGGTCCTTGAAATAGGATGCAGGCTGGAAGGGCAGGAAGCCGCCCCAGCAGGGACTTGGGAGGCGGACAGGGGTAGGGCAAGCCAAGGCAGCTCGGCACAGCCCCTGGGCACCCAGTTTCCGGGGGTCTCAAACTCTTGCCACATTCCTGGGGCTGGGGGCGGCTCCTTGGATGCCTTCCCAGGCCTCCCCCTCCCCAGGCACAAAGCCTCTTTTCTGCATCTGTCCCATGGCTGCCAAAGGGTGCCTGGGGCTCTAGGGTGGAGGTGGAGGGAGGGCTGATGGGGCCCGACAACCCTGTGCTGCATCCATCGATGCTGGGCTGGGGCCACCAGGGGAGGTTCTGGCAGTAGAAGACCACAGAGTCCTGGAGTAGGGGCCCCCACCTAATGTCGGTAAGCGCAGCAATGACCATGTGAGGGTCATGCACCCATCCTTCCTATAGGACTGGCCAATCTCAGAACAAGCTTGTGAGGAGGGGGATGAGGAGAGGGAAAAGGTGAGGAAACAGGCCAGGGATGTGAGCGCTCTGTCAAGAATAAAACCCTATTCTGAGGCCAGAACCCCTAACTCCTAACCATGACTTGCAGGGAGACTGGAAAAAAGACACTGGAATGGGAAACTGGCTGGCAGACTGAGGTTCCACCTTGCGTCTCTAGGCCTCAGTCTCATTTGTAAACCAGGAACGACAGTGTCGTCCACACGCATGCGTAATGCTCAGAGCTGTGAGCCTTCTAGGAACAGATGGGGTGCCAGTCCCCAGGGACCCAAGTCATTGTCCTGTTCCTAGTAGGAAGCCCTGGGGGTGAGGAACATGTGCTGGGAGGCCCTGCCCTGGACTGGCTAGTGGGCATTTCCGGCCTTATGTCTTCTCAGCCACCACTCTGAGTCTGACACAGAATTTCAAGTTCAGAGACTTGGTCATCTTAGTATCTGGAATCCTGGAGGTTAAAATCCTGGGTGGGTCTTCTGCCCTCACCAAGCCTCAGTTTCCTCCTCTGTGAAACAAAGGCCACAAAAATGCATGTCTCTTTGGCAGTCAGGAAGATTCTGGAGGTGACAGAGGCAGGTGAAATGCCAGCCTGGAACGACTATGGTGAGCAGGCACAGGTGATAGCTGGACATCTGCTACTGACCCAGCCCTGTCTCACCTGGGCTCCTGATGCCTCCTGCAGCCTTGTGCATGTCACCTGCTCTTACTGGCCTAGCGGAGGCCTGCTGGCCCCTGACCACTGGGGAAGAGGCATTTCTGAAAAGAAGTAAAGAAATGAGGCCGCAGGGGGTGGGGGCCGGGCAGGCCTTTGAATGGGATGAAAAGGCCCCGAGAGGCCTGGCTACTCTGCATTGTGTGCCTCAGACAACGGGGCTGGCCTTAGAGCCCGGACAACCAGGGGTGGGGGCAGGTTCAAACACGTCACCAAGGCCAGAAAGACAGCGTAGAGTCCCAGCTCTTCTAGTAACAGTCTGTGAGCCTAGAAGCTTCTATTAACGGTCCATGAGCCCGTTAATTGAGACCTCAGTTTGCTCATCTGCTAAATGGGGCCAGTGCTCCCTACCTCCCTAGTCCTTGAAGTATGCCCCCCCACAGCCTATAAAGGCCGCCTCAGGGAACCTGGACACACTCCATAAACAGCAGCAGCAGCAGCAGCAGCTAAGCCCGCGTTCCCAGCCCGGGAGAGCAGCAGGAAGTCGGTGCTCTCCCTCCCATCTCTGTCCAAAATGCCAGGTCTCTGGGGGCCAACACTGACCGCCCGCCGCTCTGAAACCCCACCCTAGTCTTCTTCCTCCGAGGGGAAAGAAATAGCTGGGGTACTAAAAAAAAAAAAAAAAAAAAAAAAAANCTGGGGTAAAAAAAAAAAAAAAAAAAAAAAAAAAAAAGCCAGGAGCAGGGAAACGGGAGGGGGGTCCCCGAACGGCCAGCAGCTGGGGGTGTCCTGGATCTTTTCTCTGTTCAGACAGAGGGGCTCTTGGGCTTTGGGGAGACGTCTTCGTTTTGCCCCTCCCCCCTCTTCTGGGGTTCTGGGGTGAAGTGGTGGACGTTTTGCAGAGGTTGCTGGTGGGGGCTGCTGGTTCTGGACAGGGCGAGTAGGGGACCCCTGCACTGCCAGGAGCCTCTGCCAGAGAGCGGGGCAGCGCGAGGTCCCTGCTGGTACTGCGGTGGGGGACAGGTCCCTTTCCTAACCCTGGACTTGAGCAGAGACTAGGGGTGGGGGTGCCTGGAGTCGCGGTGCCCGACCGGGGCAGGCAGGAACAGAGGTGTCAGCGGGAGGCAGTCCTTACCTGCGCCCGGAGAACTGGGCTCCACCGACGCTCCACGCGGCGCTGCCTCCCGGGAGCAGGAGCCCGAGGCAGAGCAGTGCCCAGGCCCGCGGGCCGCCCATGCTGCGCCCGGGGCCCTCCGCACGGCCCCCGGCGCTCGCCGCCCCCAGCCGCAGTCCCCGCCCGCCCGCGCCGCCAGTCGCCCCGGACGCGCGGATCCTGGTTCCCAGAGCCGCCAGGAGGGCGGGCGGGAGGCGGGCGCGGGGCGGGGGCGCGCGATCCGGCCTCGCCCGGCCCCTCGGCGCGGCCCCCCGCCCCCTGCGTCGCTGCTGCCAACCCGGAAGGAGCCCCGGGGGGGTCGGGCGCCCCCGCCAGGAGGCGAGCCAGGTGCCCCCACCTGAGCCCCACTTGCGCCGCGTGACCCTTTTGGGGGGCGGGGTACCTGTCCTCCCACGTGTTGCGGACTGGAAAACAGAGGCCCGGGTCACAGTTTTGGAGCCAGGAATCAAGCCCACCTTGCCTGAGGGAACGGGACTGGGGCTCATCCCCACCTCAGGCCGGAGGGAACCGGTCCGTTCAGGCAGCGAAGACGCCCTCCCGAGTCGGAGCGCCACTGCGAGCACCAGCACGAGCGCGGCGCCTCACCTCTCTTGGAATCCTGCTGGGCTTAATCTTCAGAGCACTCACTCTCCCAGGTGGGCACAGTTAGACCCATTTTACAGAGAAGAAAGCCGAGGCCAGGCACTTGTGTCCACCCTGGAAGGAGAAAACCTGCGCTGAGCTCAGGAGGGCAGTGTCCTCTCAGCCCCAATTTACAGATGGAGAAACTGAGTCACAGCGGGGCGACCACAGCTGCCCAGCGCATCCTGTCTCCCGCTAGGAGTTTGGGGCTGGATCTGAACCTGGATCTGACTTCAGAGGGTGTCAGCACTGGGCCGCGGCTAGGAAGGTGCAGACTGTGCGCTGGTGTGGGTTGGGCTGGGTTTTCTCATTTGTTGCAAGGCAAGGATGAGCTCAGAGAGGATTTTCTTCCTCAGAGGGCTACGTGGAGGAGAGGGCTACCCACAAAGGTGTAGGAGAGGGTAGTGTGTGCCTGCGTGATGTTCGTGTGTGACGGGTAAGTGGTGGATGAGTGTACAGGCACGATGTGTGCAGGTATGTGACGGGTGGGCGTGGTAGGTGTAGGTGCCTCGGCACGTGTGTCTGATAGGAATGTGTGTATGGAAAGAGACTACAGTTCTCATTGCAGGGTTCCTAGGATGCCCCCAGCCCCGGGACAGTCTCTAATTCCCCTCCCTTCTGCACCAAGTGAGATGCATGAAGTCCTAGGTAGGGCGCCCCCTGCCCCACTCATGGTGCATGGAGGACTGCTCCATGGCTTCCTGCTGTGGCTTGTCCAGACCCAAGATCACCGCTGAAAACACTCCTTGGGCAGGATCTGCTAGTCCCTGCCTCTGAGTCCTGGGCTCTGCCTGTCCTGGACTCCCCAGGGCTGGGCAGCACCAGGTCAAAGGTGCTGATACAGGGTCCCCCTGATACAGAGGGACCTGTTTAAACTTCCTCTGGATGGGCCTTCCTGGTGGTGCAATGGGTTAAGCAATGCACTGAGGCAAACTGCAGCCACTGAAGCATGAGTTGGATCCCTGCCGCCGGCCAGGGAGGGGACCCACATGGCGCAGCAGACCTCTCCTGCCTCGCCTGCTGTTCCCCTCAGCAGTGTGTTTCAGTCAGTCTGACTGTTCTGCTCCCCACTCTGTCTCTAGTGAATCCTCTCACCACCCGTGACTCTGGCCTGTACCCCAGCTCTTCTATGTATAAATAAATAAATCTTTAAAAAAAAAAAAAAAACTTCCTCTGGCTGGGTGAGCTTGCACAAGTACTGGGCCTCGGTTTCTCTTTGTAAGGGGACAGCTGCCTGTTCCTTCCGGGTGTGGATCCGCTTAGCTATCACAGCCTTACCCCACTCCTACTTTGTGTGGTCTCCCAAGTGTGCCCCTCTTCCTCCAGTGACATCACAGCACCAACGTTGTCCCCTCGGGGAGCTGCCTTCTTTCCTTTCATGTGCAGTTCTGGGGCACCTACTATGTGCCCTCTGTCTGACCCTCCAAGAAAAGCATCTTTGTACCTTCCTGGTTAGCCCTTGTTTTTGACACAGCTGGATCAGTGGGTTCATTGCCTGGGGAACTGTCCCTCCCAAGGGCCCATCTGCTGAGAGGAACCCCGGGCCCATCTGTGGTCAGGTCAAATGGCTGGGGTCAAAACCCAAAGCCCCAAGGGTTCTTTGAAAGGCATGAAGCAGGGGCCTCCCTGGTAGCTCAACCGGTTAAGCACCACACTATGAAGCCACAGCAGCACGAGTTCCATCCCCGGCCAGGGAGGGGAACCACGTGGCACAGCAGACCTCTTCTGTCTCCCCACTGCTCCCCTCAGCAGTGTGATTCAGTCGATCTGTCTGTTCTGCTCCCCACTCTGTCTCTTATGAATCCTCTCTCTCACACACACATACACACACACACGCACCTCTGGCCTGTAGCCCAGTTCTTGTATGCATAAATAAATAAATCTTTAATTAAAAAAAAAGGCATGAAGCAGTTTAGGAAGGAGACATGTCGGGCAGTGGCTTCAGTCCCGGGGAGGAGGTGGAAGGGCCTGGGAGGGGTCTGGGACCCCCACTGGTTGCCACAGAATTTGTTGGCACCACAGATCTGTGTGTAGCCCAAGATGTGCCTGTGATGCATGGCATACTCACTCTCCTTCACAGAGCCACTCAGCTGCCAGGCACTTCAGCCACTGGGGGATTTCTCCAGCAAGGGACATCTCAGCAGAAGCTGTTAGCAACATTTTGACAGTAGAGAGCGTCCTGTCTTTGCTGAGGCGGGGGACCCCCGATCCGGGTGTTTTTTATAACTACAGCTAGACGTTGGGATCAGCCTGGTGGTTACCTCAAGCCCAGGTGGTAGTTCCCAAGCAACCGGGGCAGCTGTGTGGCCCCACATAAGTCACTTTCCCTCTCTGATCTCATTTCCTTGCCTGAAAAAACCAAGCCATGGAATCTTTTAAAGGCCCCTCAGGCTCAAGTTTGTGCTTTTAGGAAAGTGTGAAAGCTCTGGGTCTCCATGTGGTGGTCCCAGGGTATAGCCCGATGCCCCCTTTAACACTGTACTTTCTTGGTGGAGATCGGGCTGTTTTCTGCTCCCCTTTCTTCCCTGAGCAGGAAGGGCAGCAAAGGCTGTGGGCTGAGGGTCGGTCACTTGAGGTTTCAATGTTTGCCGAGATGGGGAGGAGAGGGGCCCCTGACTCGAGGCCTGGAGGCTGTCCTGGTGGGCAGGGCCTCCCCCCGGGGGTCTGGTCTTGTCGGCTGCCAAGCCAGACCACAGCTGCCAGTAACGACAGCAGCTAATGTTCCCGAGGCTGACCATGTGCCAGGTGCTGTGCTAAGCGTTTTGCTCATGTTGTCTCCTGCCGTCCTCTCCACCACCCAAGGGGCTGCCAGGTGTGGGGCTTCCCTGAGCTCAGGACTGGTGAGTGGTGCCCTTACCCACCGGGTCCCACTGCCATCCTCTGGCCGAGCTCTGCAGGGGGGCTTTTTGGAGAGAGAGAACTCAGCTTGGACTTGCACTCCCATCTGGGAACTGATGAGACAAGACACATGGACACAGACACATGGACCACACAGGGACACAGACCAGACACACACACACACACACTCACTCCCAGAGAAGGCCATGGGGTCCTGGAGACATAGCCCTTCTGGTGTGGATTCACTGACACGTCCACCCTGGCCTAGTCCAAACAGGAAATGCTGTTCTCTCACAGCAAACAAACCTGGGCCGCATCCTCTCTGCTATGAGCTCCCACTGGGGCCGGTGCCAAGGGCCTCTTTCCTCTGCCTGTGTCCCACAGACAGCTTCCCTGGCTCAGGGTGTGTGTGTGGGGGGGGGGGGCAGGTGTGTGCCCATAAGATCTGCCCTATTCATACACCAGCTCACGTAAGCCCAGGCACCCAATCCCATCTGTACTCATTTTGTGCCCATTCTATAGGTGAGGAAGCAACCTGAGGGGACCAAGAGGTCCAGAGCCTGTGGCAGCTGTACCCAGAGGCCCAGGCCTGAAGGCCCCGGGTGGATGTCATAAAGGGAAGTAGCCATGTAAACATCAGTGGCCTCCACAGCCTCTGCCCAGACAAGGGGTGGGGCTGGAGGGCCGGGCCTTCCCCACAAGTTTCCAGGTTGGAGAACAATGCTTCCTCTCTGTGCTTTGATCTGGAGGTCTGGCCATGCTGCCCACTGGTCACAGAGCCTGGGGCACCCCACTAGGCAGGGGCAGGGGCACTAGGGGGATTCAGAGAGACTGCAGCTGCCCGGCCAAATTATTTATACTCCTTCAAGCTGCCCTTGTCACCAGCTCATTCCTTCTGCACAGAGCTAGGACAGACTGGAAGGGGGAGATGGGAGGAAGGAAGCTGTCGGAAAACTATAAATTAGGGCTCTGAGCAGGACTTCTCACCCTCCTCAGGAATCCTCAGGGTGAAAGGTTTGCCCCTTAGGGAGCGGGAGGAGGACAACAGAGTAACAGGCTGTCACATGCAAGCATGGCAGGACAGGACTTGTATCTGGAGCGAGGGACCTGAATGTTCTGTGCGATCTGCGGTGAGTCCCTTTTCTCCAGGTCTCAGTCCCCCAATCTGGAAAAGGATGGTGATGTGAGACTGGGGGACTTTTTCTGACTGTGCTTTGTTGATTGGAAAGGAATGGGCAAATGAAAGGCCTTCTTAACAACGCTTGTTCAGCTTCCCTTCCTCTGGTACCTTCTCCCAAATCCCCTCCTTGCTGTCCCTCACCTCTGCCCCACATGGTTTCTGAGATCCTTTACTTTGCATCTCTTTCCACACCTCTCTTCCTGCTAAAAAGGACTAATGATGTCTCCTTGGAAGCTTCCATTTGGAGGTAGAGGGATGTGCTGTTAGTTTGTTCATACTAGAATGTTAATGGCTGATATGGCTAATGTTATTGAATGTTGGGGTTTAGTTAACAGGGATTCTTCCTCATTTAAAGCCTAAAGCACTAGTAGTGGAACTCCTAAACTAGTAGAGTGACCCTGGGTCCAGGAGCAAGGTGTGCTAAATGAGAGGGCCCTCTGTATGGGAAGGTGGTCATTATTCAGTCAACTCCAAGCTGGACACATGTGGAGCAGTGGCCATAAGTCTTTGCAGTTGGATGGATCTGGCAATCATGAAGGGTAGGCAAGGGTTGTTACTCAGAGCAGAATCCCTGGAGTTATCACTAGTCCCCTCGTCCCCGGTGGCCTGTCTCACCTGACATCCTCAAGAAGAATGGATTTTACCAAGAAAAGAAAGGATTTTCCCTTTGAGGAAGTGATACTTAGAGAGCTAGCAGATCAGAGATAGAGAGAGACAACTGAGCTAGGAGATGGAAAAACAGAATCACAGAGAGAAAGAAAAAGAGATACATAGACACAGAGAGGGCACTTGGGAAAGAGGCTCCCTGTTTGCTGGTTTAGGCTCCTGTAGAAGCCAGGCAGAAGGGGCAGGACCAGAGCACCAGCCCAGTAGCATGTAAGCTTCATCTGTACCTCTGCACCCCATAGGCTCTGGCTCCCCTCAGCTCCTCATGCACCCAAGAGTGGAGAACCAGTCCTTTCTCTATCTCCCACTATGCCTGGCAATGGGTTCTCAGCTATGTAGACCTGGTATAAATATGCACGGGCAGCCCTAGAAGGCAGACAGAGGGTCCAGGAAAAATGGATTCTGAGCCTGGGGCTAGGTCCAGGGAGTCAAGTGGATAGACAGCCTGATGGGGGATGTGCACTCTTTGAGCACCCAGCTCCAGGATCTCCTTGCCCTTCCCTGCAATCCAGCCCTGTGGGGCTAAGCCTGGATCCTCCCCATCTGCCCACCCCTCTGTTCCATTCCTTCCAGCCTCCAGCCTTGGTCTCTTCGGTGGCCTTCATCTCATCTCTGACTCTTCCAATCCTTCAGGATCTTTCCAAAGGCAAATGGAGACTATTAACCCTGAGAGGACAATCTTTAGCTTCTCTATTGTCTTCAAGTTGAGAACTGAATATGGCCTAACCTGTTCAACCTCCCTCAGCCCCAGACCCTTGGGCACCAAACATCTCTCAGGTCCCCAGCCTATGATGGGCTCTCCATTTTCCTGAGACTTTTCCCCTCTGCCTGCCAGTGCCCACTCACCCTTCAGTCTTAGCTCAGATATCACCATCACCCTCTCCCTACCTCTAGGAAGGTGTCCCACATCCCAAGACTGAGTGAAATGTCCAGTCAGCTTCCCAATCACAGTATTCTGTGATGGAACCATCTATTGATTTGTCTGGTTTCCCGAATGGATCATGAATAGGCATGGATGTTGGACCCTTTTTGTAATTTTTCTAAGAGTTGTAGGAAAGGTATACACACACACACATATATATACACACACACACACACACATACATATATTTGGGTACATAAAACTTTATATGCAGAGTAAAAGTAACATTGACAAACTGTGGAAAAATTTCAACATGTCATAAGATAATTTCATATCAAATGGCCAATTTCCTCCACATATAAAGAGCTCTTACAAATCAATATATCAAAGACCCAATAGAGAAAGAGATGAAAGTTATGAACAGACAATGCAGAATGAAAAGGATTTCAAGTTCGTTCAAATGAAAGGCAATGCAAATGAAAACCACAATGAGATAGCATCTTATAAAACCAATGTAAGAATATAAATTTTTTGATAAAATGGGTTGGCAAGGGAGTGGGGAAAAGGCCTCTTCACAAATGTCCCCTTTGGAAGGCAGTTGATAATATATAATAAAATGTATATTTCCTGTGACTAGCAATTCTGTAATGAGGAAGTTTCTTAAAGCTCTAAGTATTTTGTTGTGAAACAATTTCCAAGATCAGTTATTTTTTTTTAAAGATTTATTTTACTTATATATACAAGCACTGGGGTACAGGCCAGAGGTGCGGGGGGTGAGAGGATTCACCAACTACAGAGCAGGGAGCAGAACAGGCAGAGCAGGGAGTGACTGAAGCACACTGCTGAGGGGAGCAGCAGGTGCAGCAGGAAAGGTCTGCTGTGCCTTGTGGGTCCCCTCCCTGGCCAGAGGCAGGGATTGAACTCGTGCTGCAGTGGCTGCGGTTTGCCTCATAGTGCACTGCTTAACCCACTGCGCCACCAGTGAGGCCCCCAAGATCAGTTATTAAGTGAAACAAGTAAGTGCAGTTATATGTAGAAAATGTTGCCTTTTGTGAGGAAATCAGAAATACACACTCATCAATACATGCACTTACTGTGCATACAGGGGAATTAACCACAGCACTTAAAAATTTTGAAGAAAAAAAATTTTTAACTAGCATTGACTGTATGATGCAGAGGTATAGGGTCACATTTCTTTAGATGTGTGTTACCACACCACACCCACTACCAAAGTGCAGCACTGTTTGTAGAAGCAAAATATTGGAAATAACCTAAATGACCATTGTAGGAAACTGGTAAATTAAGGTATCCATTAATGGAATGGCCATTATAAAGAATGAGAAGATGAACAAAATGTGATATGCTCATGCAGTAGAATATTAGTCAGCTATGAAAAAGAACATAATGTAGATACATCCTATAGTAGATGAACCCTGAGAACATCATGCTTAGTGAAAGAAAAAATGCCATGTATTACATTTATGTGACATGTCTAGAACAGGAAGATCCATAGAGACAGAAAGTAGATTAGAGGTTCCCAGGGACTAGAGACTGAAGGTGAGTGACTACTGATGGGACAGCTTTCTTTTTTCTTTTTTTAAAGATTTATTTATTTATGCATACAAGCACTGGGGTACAGGCCAGAGGTGTGGGGGGGGGTGAGAGGATTCACCATAGAGAGCAGGGAGCAGAACAGGCAGATCAACTGAAACACACTGGTGAGGGGAGCAGCAGGCACAGCAGGAGAGGACTGCCACGCCATGTGGGTCCCCCCCCTGACCGGCAGCAGGGATTGAACTCGTGCTGCAGTGGCTGCGGTTTGCTTCATAGTGCGTTGCTTAACCCACTGCGCCACCAGGGAGGCCCTGGGACAGCTTTCTTTTTAGGCTGTTGAAAATATTCTAGAATTAGATAGATTACCAACCCATGTTATCAAAAAACCTTAAGTCCTTGGGCCTCCCTGGTGGCCTAGAGGTTGTCTCAGAGCTATCACCACAATGGCCTGAGCTCAGTCCCTAGCCAGGGAGCTGACCCACATGGCATAGCAGCCCTCTCTATCTCACCCACTGCTCCCCCTAGCAATGCCTTTCAGTAGATCCACTTGTTCTGTTCTCCACTGTCTCTGATGAGTCCTCTCACCCCTGCACCTCTGGCCTACACCCCAGTTTATCTACACAAAAATTTAAAAAAAAATTTTTAAGCATTTTAAAAAAACCCAAAAGTTTGAGTCTTTATGCTAGTTTTGAAAGATGCTAGCACATGGTGGTTTTCATTTTCATTGCTTGTCTCTTACACAGTTCTGAGTATACAAAAACCCACTGAATTGCATGTGTTAAAGAGTGGATTTCATAGTATGTGAAATAGATTTAAACATGAGGTAGACCTAAGTGTTTTGTTATGGGACAATTTCCAAGATCAGTTATTTATTTTTTTAAGGATTTATTTATTTATGCATACAAGAACTGGGGTATAGGCCAGAGTCCAGGGCGGTGAGCGGATTCACCAGACAGTCAGGAGCAGAACAGGCAGGCTGACTGAAACACACTGCAGAGGGCAGTAGCGGGCAGGCAGGAGAGGTCTGCTATGCCATGTGGGTCCCCTCCCTGGCTGGCGTCAGGGATCAAACTTGTGCTGCAGTGGCTGCAGTTTGCCTCATAGTGTGTTGCTTAACCCAATGCGCCACCAGAGAGGCCCCCAAGATCAGTTATTAAGTGAAACAAGCAAGTGCAGTTATATATAGAAGATGCTGCCACTTGTGAGGCGATCACAGAAATACACACCCATCGATGCATTACTGTCTCTAGAAGAATTCTCAATAAACTGTTAACTGGTTGCCTTTGGGAAGGTGAACTGAGGCACTGAGGGTTTTCATTGTGAATTTGTTTGCATGGTTTAAAAAATATGCAAAGCATGGGGCCTCCCTGGTGGCGCAGTGGGTTAAGCAACACACTATGAAGCGGACCACAGCCACTGCAGCACAAGTTCGATCCCTGCTGCCGGCCAGGGGGGGTACCCACATGGTGCGGCAGACCTCTCCTGCTGTGCCCGCTGCTCCCCTCAGCAGTGTACTTCCGTTGATCTGCCTGTTCTGCTCCCTGCTCTCTATGGTGAATCCTCTCACCCCACCCCCACGCCTCTGGCCTGTACCCCAGTGCTTGTATGCATAAATAAATAAAATCTTTAAAAAAATATGCAAAGCATTTACTATAGTCACCCTTTACCTGAGTAATTAAAAGTGTGTGTGCAATACGCTTACGCATATACAATAGCGCCTCTTATAATTTCAGTTCTGTTAGTGAGGGCCTTTAGTCTGCGATGGCTCCTAGTGTTGGGGTGTGGTTTCTATATGGCTTTTCACCTCTGGGTAGACAGAGGATCCACAAATGCCAGGGCTAGACCAGGAGTTGTACCCCTAAACTAGCTGTACCCTGGGAGCTGTACTCTTCCTGCTCTCCCAAGAAGGACCTTGTTCCCCTGTCCTCAGCAGACCTGGCCAAGGGCTCCCAGTTGCATATGACATGGGCTGAGTGGAGGCTGTTCAGGGAGGTGATAGGGAAGGTGGGTCCTAGCCAGAAGGAAGGAACTGCCCCCAGGGATACTGGGCCGGCAGATAGTCAGGGTTGTCCCCCACATCTGCAGGTTAGTCACAGGAGCGGAAGTTGATGGTCTCCCCCAAACCAGAGAGGGAGGAATAGGAAGCATGGGGAAAGATAGAGAAGGAAAGAAAGACAGAGGGAAGATAAGAGAGAGAGGATCAGAGACAGGGATAAACACACTGAACACGAAGCTCAGACAATATTCTGTCCAGGAAAGGGAAGCTTTCCAGGGAGGTTGATAAACTACACAACAAGCAAAAGCAAGGTGGACTAGAAGCCTGGTCTCATAACCTGGAGCAGGTTCTGGAATAGTCCAGGTTCAGGATTGGCCTGGGACCCAGCACTGTGTCCGTTTCCCTTCCAACATGGGTCTCTTGGCCCATGTGGGCTGCTGGTGCCCAGTCCCAGTGGGCTGTTTCCAGGCACACGGCTGACCTGCTTTAGACTCCTCCAGCAGGGAGAGCCACCTGTTGTCACGAAGGGGCCCCCAGTGGGGCTCATGTTATGGGGTCTATAGGCTCAGCATGGCCTGGAGGAGGTTTCAGTCCCACCTATGTCTTCCTCACTGTCACCTTAGCCAAATTGCACCCCTTCCCTACCCAGCCTCAGTGTCATAAGGAGCATTTAAATAAACTCACTGTCCAGTGCCTGGCACATACTGCTCAGGAAAAAGTATCCATATTGATCCAAAGCTTGTTGCATGTAGTTTGTGGAGTGAGATCTCGGCAGCCCAGCCAGACGAAGGGTCAGTCTGGGGAAGAAACTGGGGTTCTTTTTTTTTTTTTTAAAGATTTATTTATTTATGCATACAAGCACTGGGGTACAGGCCAGAGGTGTGTGTGGGGGTGAGAGGATTCACCACAGAGAGCGGAGAGCGGGGAGCAGAACAGGAAGATCAACTGAAGTACACTGCTGAGGGGAGCAGTGGGCACAGCAGGAGAAGTCTGCTGCACCATGTGGGTCCACTCCCTGGCCGGCAGCAGGGATCAAACTCGTGCTGCAGTGGCTGCAGTTTGCTTCATAGTGTGTTGCTTAACCCACTGCGCCACCAGGGAGGCCCGAAACTGGGGTTCTTAAAGGCTGTTTGTTACTAATTGTTGCCTGAAATACTCCATTTGGAAAATCTTGGGCTAAAGAAAAGGAAATCGATGTTAATATTCGAAGCTCTATTGTGTTTACATGAGACTAAACAGCCCCATTCATTTGCTGTCATTTCAGAGAACCTAGCTTCTCGCTAGATACTCAACCTGCAATTAGGAAGCTCTGCCGCTAGGTGGCGTCTTGGGCTCGAGCCCACACAGAAATGGTATCTCTTTTAATGGCCTCCTCTGATCCTAGAAACTGCCTTTTGGGAAAAATAGACAGGGAAAGAGACAGTCTTTCGATTGACGGAAAAGAGTGCTGTGATCATTTAACAATGTCTGCTCTAGGTGAGGGAGTGGAAAGTGTTAGCTTCTGTGCCAGACATCTGGCAACTTCTAGACTGTTTCCGAGTAGGCAAATGTGTGGTTTTTATTTAATGGTGCCTTTTAAAATAAGCAAGAATCTTTTTAAAACCCTTGAGCATAACAAGAGACTATGGTGCTGGTACCTCCCTGGTGGCGCAAGGGGTTAAGGTGCAGCACTATGAAAGCTCTCCACAGCCATTACAGCACAGGTTCAATCCCCCGGTCAGGGTGCTGGCCCACATGGCGCAGCAGACCTCTCCTGTCTCACCTGCTGCTCCCCTCAGCAGTGTATTTCAGTGGATCCATCTGTTCTGCTCCCCAATCCTCTTACCACCCCCCGCATCTCTGATCTATATACCCCAGCTCTTGTATGCATAAATAAATAAAATAAAATCATTTTTAAAAGTTCTTAAAGAAAGGACTATGATGATGGTACACAGGTGACTTGGTGGAGGGAAGGGAATTTTATGGGGACTATACCTGACAGGAGAAAGCAAACTGTACAAAAGTGAATAATGATGTGATATATAATTTTTTTTTTAAAGATTTATTTATTTATGCATACAAGCACTGGGGTACAGGCCAGAGGTGTGGGGGTGGTGAGAGAATCCACCAGACAGAGCAGGATGCAGAACAGGCAGACCGACAGAAACACACTGCTGAGGGCAGCAGCGGGGCGAGGCAGGAGAGGTCTGCTACGCCATGTGGGCCCCCCCACTGGCCGGCGGTAGGGACCGAACCCGTGCTGCAGTGGCTGCGGTCTGCTTCATAGTGCGTTGCTTAACCCACTGCGCCACCAGGGCGGGCCCGTGATATATAAATTTTTTAAAAGAAAATAAACCAGTCGAACATAAATACCAGAATTACTAATTGCTGTTTAAGAAAGAGCGCTTATAAGAATTATTTTTCTAGTAGGGAATATGCAGTTAGGGTGTGGCTACGTATGCAGTAAGGTACTTAAGGAAGCAAATGCATAGATATGGCATTACTTATGAATCATGAATGGTTAAACATTTCCACTTTTTCCACATTTTAAAGAAACCTTTAATGACTTTTCTTACCTGCTTTTTCCTATGTGCTCATAAGTAACTCTCATTCTTGGAGTTTAGATGTTCCCAGTTTCCCTCAGGTCTGCGGCTGTCTGCTTGATTGACCTCTGTCTGAGTGAGCCAATGTCTTGGAAGAAACTATAAAGGAGCAAGAAAGTTTTTTTGGCTACACTCTTCTTAGGAATTGCTGAGTTTTATAAAATCATTATTTTTCATCAGTAATCCCTCAAAGGCTTCTTAGAATCTTTTTAGTGGCAAAACATTATAATAACAATATAATATCATTAAGAAAGTGTTTAAGGAAAATAAATCACTTGTAATCCACCCACGTTAATAAAATGATTCACCAGGTTTTTGTTTGAGGTTTTTGCTCCTTTCATTTTAGTGCCTTTTTCTCCCCCAAAGAAAGAGCGGTTCCAATCCCTTGAAAATCTTTCCCCACTCCTAAGCAGCTGAAAATCCTCCTTTCTTTTGCGCTTAGCTGTCTGTCTTTTGAAGTCAATGCGGGTTTCAATTCTAATCTGTGCTGAATGACCTTTTCTTGATCGTCACATGAGAGATTGGAGGGACCTGCACAGAGGCTGTCTTCTGCAAGGTTTGAGAGTTGTCAGTTTTCACATACTCAGCTGCCTGTTCATGCTCTAGTAAGTTTGTGGGAAGTATGGGTGTGTCTGTTTCTGTTGCCCTGATGATCTCTAAGATATCATTCTTGTAATTTAAAGTGTAATTTCTTTTTTTTTTTTAAGATTTATTTATTTATGCATACAAGCACTGGGGTACAGGCCAGAGGTGGGGGGGGGGTGAGAGGATTCACCACAGAAAGCGGGGAGCAGAACAGGCAGATCAACTGAAGCACACTGCTGAGGGGAGCAGTGGGCACAGCAGGAGAGGTCTGCCGCGCCATGTGGGTCCCCCCCCTGACCGGCAGCAGGGATTGAACTCGTGCTGCAGTGGCTGCGGTTTGCTTCATAGTGTGTTGCTTAACCCACTGCGCCACCAGGGAGGCCCTAAAGTGTAATTTCTTTTTAATTTAAAAAACACAATCACCATTCCAAGTATGTACTGAAGAAAAATGAAAACATATATTCACTCAAAAACTTGCATGCAAATGCTCATAGCAACATTATTCATAATAGCCAAGAAGTAGAAACAACCCAAATATCCTCATCAACTCATGAATGGCTAAGCAGTATGTGTTGTAGCTATATGGCAGAATATTATTCAGGCAAGAAAAAGGAGCAAAGTACTGAGATATGCTACAAAAATGAATAAACCTTGAAAACACCATGCTAAGTGAAAGAAACCAGTCACAAAAGACTCCATAGTGTATGAAGCCACTGATATGAAATGTCCGGAATAGGGAAATCTATAGAGACAGAAATCAGATTGGTGTTTTCCAAAGGCAGGTGAGGAGATGCAGTTGGAAGGTGATGGGAGTGACTGCTAATATGTATAAAGTTTCTTTTTTGCGATGAGAACATGTTCTAAAGTTGACTTTAGTGGAGATAGCACAACTCTGAACATACAAAAACACATCGAATTATATTCTTTAAATGAGTGAATTGTGATATGTAAATTACATCTCAATAAAGCTGTTATCTATAAAATACACACATAGTCAAACAAATTGAGATTCTAAAGGTGAGTAAAATGCTTCATAAGAGCCTGAGGAAGGAAGGTGGGTCAAGGTAGGCGGTGGACCTTATATCTCTCAGAAACATGGTGGCACTTGCTGTGCCCTGGTGTCACAGGGCACATGGGTGTCCTCTCTGCAGTGAGCAAGATGGATGTGGCTGATGTGGGCTCTGTTCTGGCTGCACTCCCAGGCCAGAGAGTGAAAATGGGTGAACCCACATTATAACCTGCTGCCATAACTTGGGATGGTGATAGATCTGGGAGTGTGGGTGTTCAGAGGGGGCCCCTGACTCAGCCTGGGCTGTCAAGGGTGGTGGAGGGGAGAAGCATCACAACAGACCTTTTGGTGGTGGTAGTTGTCTAGCAGAAGCTACCCAGGCGAAGCCCAGGAAAAAGTCAGGGTAGAGGGAACAGTAGGGATGTATGGGGGAGGCCTGAAGGCGAGAGCAGACTTGGACCCTGCAGGAACCAAGGGCAGGTCAGTGTGGAGGAGACAGGATGGGGAAGAGCGAGAGAGCCCTAACTCCTGAGAGGTACAGGGCCAGGCTGTAGGAGCGTTGGGGGCCTAGTCTGGGCTATTTTCTGAGACCCCAGGAGCTACAGTGAGGCTTTTTGTAGGGAGGGCTATGAGTCTGGTCTCTGCTTTTGAAAGTTCCTGCTCACCGCAAGTGCCAGAGGTCAGGAATGGGGGCAGTTGTGGTGACTCAGCCTGGATGAGGATGACTGGGGTAGGGAGAATTAGTGGGTTGAATCAGTGACCCTCCAAAAGATACAACCATATCCTGGAACCTCTCTCTCTATGACCTTTCTGGAAAAAAGGGTCTTTGAAGATGTTGTTCTATTAAGGCTGTTGAAGTGAGATCGTTCTAGGTTACCTGGGTGGGCCCTACACCCAGTGACAGTGTCCTTATGAAAGATACCCAGAGCGAAGGCAGACAGAAGAGGAAAAGGCCGCGAGATGGCAGAGGCAGACTGGAGGAAGGAGCCACAAAGCAAGGAAGACCCTTGACCGCAGGGACTGATATAGGCAAAGTCGTCTCCTCTTATGCCTCAGTGGGGGCCCGGCCTGCTGACATCTTCAGGACACCGGTTTGTGGTGCTGGATTCCAGCAGCTCAAGGACACCAACGCAGGGAGTCAGCACAGGCATGGAGAGAAGGCCCCAGGCTTTAGAGGTTTTATGGAGGTAGAAATAGCCTCTCCATGCACACCTCTTCTCCTGCCTGGAGAACTTTATTCCGCTAACCAAGAGCTGAGCCGCTGACCAACAGAGTGGGGGCAACAACAGCTGCCTTGCAGCTAGGGATCGGGGAGCATGTGTCTCTAGGACCTGGCACACATCAAGCATTCGGTATGTGATGATGATGGTTTTAAATTCATCACACCCTAGAGAGTATGTGAAATAGCATTTCACTCTGCACGTAACCCCAACCCTCAGAATCTTCCCCTCTGGTCTCCCATGGGGTGGCTCAAAGGAGTAACAACACATGGGTTTGTGTTCCCTTCTTTCCCCCTCCACACCCCAACCTCCCCCCTGCAACAAACAAACAAACAAAAAACCAGATGTTGAAGTCCTAACCCCTGGTACCTGTCGATATGACCTTATTTGGTATGATCAACTTACAATTACTGTGGGCTCTAACCCCATACGGCTGTGTCCTTAAAGTGAGGAAGTGTGGGTACAGACAGATGCACAGAGGGAAGATGACGTGGAGGTGCAGGGAGCAGGCATCTCCAAGCTCAGGAGCACCCCAGGCCACCAGCAGCTCTGCAAGAGCCAAGGAACCAGTTCTCCTGCAGAGGCACCAGCCGCTGACACCTGCAGGTCACGCTCCTTGTCTCTCGAACCGCAGACAGTATGTCTCTGGGGTTAGGCTGCGCGGTTGGTGGCACTTTGCTACTGCAGCCCCAGAAAGCTAATATGTTTAGGTGTAGGATGATTCTCACTGCCTAAGGAAACTGGGCATTCCATGGCCTGTCAATAGTGGGGGCTGCTGCCAGCCCCCCTGAATAGTCCCTGCCCAGTCCTGTGGCCAGATCTGGCTGCCCCTCTGCCCCCACCTCCACCCCACACCCATGCTCAACCCACCCTCATCCTGGCAGCAGGGTACCAGACACTTCCAGGGTGGAAGTCTGGGATGCATAATGGAAACCCTGGCAGAGGATTTCAAGTTCACCCCATCCCGGTCAGCAGGGGACCCGCCATCTGGATCCTGTTTGCTGGCGCCCCCCCTGCCCCCTCTGGCTGGGGAATCTGAGCAGTATTATGGAAAGTGGTCAGGGAGGAGGGCGGCGACTCCCTTGCGGCCAGGGCCCGAGCTCCAGTTCCTGGGTGGAATCCTGAGCCTGCCACTTTCTTGCTGGGTGACTTCAGGCAGCTCGAGTCACCCCCGTTGCCCTGGTTTTTCACCCATAAAATGTGGACAACAGTAGAACTTACTTCTAATGCGGCTGCCAAACTCAGTGGGATAATATGACCAGCGGGCTGGTTTGCTCTCTTCCTCCTCCAAAACTGAGGCTTTTTACCTACTTAACTCTGTCTCCCGCACCTCTGGCCTGCACCCCAGTTCTTCTGCACACACACAAATCTTCAACTTGGCCTCCTGTTTGCCCCGCCCCCCAGCCCCTGTCTCTGAATTTGACCACCCTAAGTGTCTCCTGCAAGCGGATCTGTGCGGCACTTACCCCTTGTGATTGGCTAGTTTCACTTAGCACAATGTCCTCAAGGTTCGTCTGCGCTGCAGCGTGTGCCAGGGTTTCTTTCTGCTCTTGTTTTTAATGAGAAAAATAGCATTAGCTGCTTTGTGCTGTGGAGAGCTCAGCCCGACACATATGTTCACGTATGTTGCAAGGGGCCGGTGTGTGGGGGGTGTCCCACAATAGGCCTCGAGGGAGGCAGCCTGGACAGTTGGCTCAGGGGCCGCCTGCTCCCTACCTCTTGTTCGGGGAGCTGGAAGAGGACATTTTTCTCTGCTGAAGCTCCTGATGCATTTCCCCTCTAAAAAAAAAAATGCTGATTATTTTTCTTTTTTAGTGAAAAAACATTTTAACATCATCCATTTCTTTTTGAAATTTTAAAGTTTCTAGAAAGTGACCCTAGGACTCCAGGGACCCCTCAATGGACTGATGGTGGGGGTGCTGCTTCCAGCCTGCCCTGAATGGGGTGGGGTGAGAAATTGGCTGAGTGTGCAAACGTTATGTTATATAAACCTATGTGGGGGAGCAAAGGGGGAATGTTTAAAATGGTTGGGGGACCCAGGTTAATTTTGGGGTGGCTCAGTTAGGGCCGGACAGGGCTCCTGGAACTCTCCCGCCCTGTGCATTTGAGTTCAGCTTCTGACACCTGTGCAGCCGGACTTGGACTTTCGAAATCGTGTTCTGCCTGAGAGAACCTCAGGGGTCCCTCATACATTGCAGGGGGGACGGTGCAAAAGGTGGGGGCACAGAGCCTGCTCATGATGAAGGCTGGTGCTGGCCTTCCTGGGGGAGCGACCTGAGGATGTTGCCCTCAGCCCCTGGGTCACTGCAGCTTCACGTGTGGCTGGTTCCTCCCTTCCTCTGGCCTCCCTGCTTTCTGGGGGCTCACGAGTGGCCCTGGACACCGATCCCAGATAGAATGGCTCTCGGTGGATGGTGATCACAAAAGGCTTTGGGATTATCCTTTTGCTCAGGGAACTTCGTTGTTAGGGAGAAGGTGGTGCAGTGAGACCCAGACATGGGGCCCAGAAGCCAGGTAGACTTGGGTTGGCCCCTGAGTGGAGCAGGACACTTGGCTCTCCTCTCCAGCCCCAGGCTCCTCATCTGTAACCTGGAGATGAGGAAAGCTGGTCACCTGAGAGGGCGGATGAGGACGCGGTGGGGTGATGTGCAATGCCCAGCCTGAGCCTGGCGCGGGATGAGTAGATGGTCTTGTTACCATCAGGGGGCAGGACAGCTGCCCGGCTGAATGTGCCATCAGGACGCCCCTGGGATGGTTTTTCTTTTGGATGGGTCAGTTCACTTTCTAGCCATTGGCCTCTTCTAGAAGTTGCACACAGATAAAAGGTCCCAGTTAATGAGGATTCTGGTTAAGGTTTTAAAATTCACAGCAAGCCCACTCTGCATAATAATGCATCAGAAACACAACAATCCTTTAATCTAGAAGGAATTAATTGCTGGGCCCAGAAATTCAGAGCACGCTGACAGACTCCTTAATTTCTTGAGCTGATGGTTTCAAAAAGCGACTGATTTTTAGAATGGCTTCTCTCTACAACTAAGACTCCCACAGTTCTGACAAAGGGTGAGATTGTCTTGATGTCTTACTCAGTAAGAATCATGTATGTGGGGTCTGAATTAATGTCAGCTCTGAACTTTCCCTGCTGGGTGGAACGTGGCAGACTTCAATCCCCAGGAGACTCAATGCCAGCTCTGTGGCCTGAGCTTACCAGGCACTATACAGGGAATGCCCTCACTTGTCCCACACACATCTGCTAAGCGCCCACTCTGAGTCCAAGCTCAAGTTCATGTCGGCAGCACAGAATGGGCATGACCAGCCGTGAAGACAGACTGTAGATAAGCCCACACTTTGTGATAAAGAAATGATGGGAAGAAATGAGATAGGGTTGGGCCCTCCTGGTGGCACAAGGGGTTAAGCCTCAGCACTATGAAGCTATCCGCAGCCACTGCAGCACCAGTTTGATTCCCAGCCAGGGAAGGGCCCACATGGCACAGCAGACCTCTCCTGCCTCGCCCGCTGCTCCCCTCAGCAGTGTATTTCAGTTGTTCTGACTATTCTGCTCCTTGCTCTGTTCTGGTGAATCCTCTCATCTACCCTGCCCTCCCCTCCCCCCCTCCCACATCTCTGGCCTATATACCAGTTATTGGATGCATAAATAAAACACATCTTTAAGAAAAAATGAGATAGGGTTATGAAAGAGAATAACAAGGACCTAATGTAGATGGCAGGACTTGGGTGGGAAGGGGTGGGGAGGGCAGGTCAAAGAAACCTTTGTAAGCTGAGAGCTGAAGGATGAGAGTCAAGAGATTGGTATCACTGGGTGAGCAAACATCTTGTGCAAAGGCCCTGAGGTATGGATATACCATTATAGAATCTAGAAGCTGTTCTCAAGGAGTTGACACTCATGGAGGGACATGAGACATGAAAAGAACATCCCGTTCACTATCATGATGGATGAGGGGAAAGCACCATAAATACTTCACATAGACTCACGTGCTCTGGGCACTGTGCTGTGCCCAGGGGAAACTGAGCTTCATTTAGGCCTCAGAAAGGACCATCCTTGAAGCAGATTGGGAGGTGGGAAAGTTAAGTGTACAGAGTCTGGATCAGAAGATCTGGCTTTGCTATCTGATTCCCTTTAAGAGAGTTGGGAAAGTCCCCAATTCCCAGTACTGCATTCTATTTAAATTTAACATTTTTTATTTGCTTTACTATTTATTTACTTTTTACTATTGATTTACTATTACTTTACTATTTAAAATTTTTATTTACTTTATATAACATGAGACAATATTTCAACAATGTTAATGGGATATAACTGATATATGATAAACTGTTACCACTTAGAGTGCACACTTTGATCAGATCTGACTTATATCTCCATCTGGGAACTCATCTCCATGATCAAGATAATGATGCTCTCCACACCCTACCCCTTGTGCACCTTCCTCATGCCTGCCCTGATCCCCTCCTCCACCCCTGCTTAATCCCTGGGCAACTGCTCATCTGCTTTCTATCATGACAGATTATTGGACAATTCCTAGAAGTTTATACACTTGAAACTGTACTGTAGGAACACCTTTCTGGTCCTACTGCTTTTACTCTACCTACTTATTTTATAGTTCACCCACGTTGTGGTGTCTTTCAATACTTCATTCCCTGTTATTCTATCTCTCATCACTTGTTCATCCATTCACCTGTTGATATGGGTGGTGCCTTCCAGTTTGGGGCTGTTAGAATAAAGCCACTATGAACATTTACATCACACAAGTTTTTATGTGGACATACATTTTCATTTCTTTTGGGGAGAGACTTAGCTAGGAGTGGAATTGCCAGGTCATAGGGTAGGTACGTGTGAACTTTTATTTATTTTTTAATATGATTTAAAAAGATTTATTTATGCATATAAGAACTAGGGTGTAGGCCAGAGGTGTGGGGTGGGTGAGAGGATCCACCAGAGACAAAGTGGGGAGCAGAACAGGTGGATCTGCTGAAACACACTGCTGAGGGGAGCAGCGGGAAGACAGGAGAGGTCTGCTGCACCATGTTGGTCAGCTCCCTGGTTGGGAATCGAATTTGTGCTGCAGTGGCTATGGATGCTTCACAGTGCTGAGACTTTTAGCCCCTGCGGCATCAAAGAAGCCCTACATGTGATCGCTCCTCAGCCTTTTGGCAAAGATCAAGTGTAAAGAGGCCCTACATGTGAACTTTTTTTTTTTTTAAAGATTTATTTATTTATGCATACAAGCACTGGGGTACAGGCCAGAGGTGTGGGGGGTGAGAGGATTCACCACAGACAGAGCGGGGAGCAGAATAGGCAGATCAACGGAAGTACACTGCTGAGGGGAGCAGCGGGCACAGCAGGAGAGGTCTGCTGCACCATGTGGTTCCCCTCCCTGGCAGGCAGCAGGGATCAAACTCGTGCTGCAGTGGCTGCGGTCTGCTTCACAGTGCGTTGCTTAACCCACTGCGCCACCAGGGAGGCCCCCATGTGAACTTTTAAAGAAACTGCCCAACTCCTTTCCAAAGTGGTTACAAAACATTCTATGAGAATGCCAGCTGTCCCTCATCCTCACCCACACTCAGCAGTGCCAGTTCTTGTATCTTCCCGCTTCCCATGACTGCCTAGCATTTCTTGACTTGTGATCTTAATTCCTATCTCTGTCTTCATCCCCTCTTCTCCTTGTGTGTCTTCTGTAAGATTTATGGGATTTAGAGCCCACTCAGATAATCCAGGCTGATCTTCGCATTGCAAGATATTTAACTTAATTGCATCTGCAGAAACCATTTTTCCAAATAAGGTAATATTTACAGGTTCCAGGAATTAGAGTGTGAACATGTCGGGGCTGGGGGTGTTGGCACCATTCAGCCCCCTACAATTTTCTCAGCATTATTTTTTGAAAACACTATCTTTTCTCTACAAAATTGCCTTTGCTAGTAATGCTATTAGTTTTTGTATTTTGCATCTTCATTACACTTACTTTTTAGGTCTGATAGCCTTTTTGTAAATTCCATCTGATTTTCAACATAGATGTACATGTTATTTGCCAGTGAAGACAACTTTCCTTCTTTCTCTCAAATATGGGGCCTTTTATTTCTTTTTCTTGACTAGAACATCCAGTACAAAGCTGCATAGAAGTGGTGGGAGCAGACGGGGGAAAGATTTCATCTTTCTTCACTAGATATTAGCTGTAGGATTGTATTGTGTTGGTAGATATCCTTTACTAGGTAAGGAATCTTCTGTTTCTGGGCTGCTAAAAATTTTGAATGTTGGATTTTGTCAAATGGGTTTTCTGCATTGATTGAGATGATCTTAAAGTTCTTTTTCCCCAGTCTTTTTAAGATGGTGACTTACACTCATTTTCCAAATTTAAAGCAAATATACATTCTTGAGAAGTCCCACTCGGTTGTGATGTTTTACTCTGTGTGTGTGTGTGTGAGATATTCAGAAATAGCTTCTGGAATAGTGGTGTGAGGAATTCTGTGACACATTTCCCCAGAGGAAAAAAAAATTGGTAAAAATCATTTGAAAAAACAACTATTTAAAGTCTCTGGAAATTTCCCTAAGGGCATACAGGAAAGAAAGAAACGTTTATTCAACAAAATCTACTAAATCCCAGAACATTAAGAGTCTATGACATTCAAGTTATGGCTTGTTTCTTCCCTCCCCCACCCACCTGAGTTCAGAAAGAATCAGTAAACTTGATGATAGGCTGATAGATAATGGAATCTGAAGAACAGAGAGAAAAGATAATACAGAAAAATTAACAGAACCTTAAAGCAATGTGAGATGCTATAGAGCACACCAATATTGTTTTAAGGGGAGGACAGGAGAGAAAGGAAAAAAAAAATTAAAGAAGCGTTGTCTGAAAATCCTCCAAATTTGATGAAAACAATAACACACATATTGAACAAAATTTAATGACCTCCCAGTAGGAAAAATGTGAACAGATTCACATCCAGACACACAGTAAAAATGTTCAGAGACAAAGACAAAGAGAAATTCTTGAAAGCAGCAAGATAAAAATTGAGTTATCACATACAAGTCTCAGTAAAACTAACAGCTAAGGGCCTTCCTGGTGGTGCAAGGGGTTAAGTCTCAGCATTATGAAGCTATCCATAGCCACTGTAGCACAGGGAGGAGACCCACATGGCACAGCAGACCTCCCCTGTCTCACCTGCTGTTCCCCTCAGCAGTGTATTTCAGTCAATCCGCCTGTTCTACTCCCCACTTTGTCTCTGGTGAATCCTTTCATTGCCCCCACACCTCTAGCCTGTTCGCTAGTTCTTGTATGCATAAATAAACAAATCTTTAAAAGAAAAACCCAAAACTAGCAGCTGACCTATCAGAGTCAAGAGGCTAGGGTGCAAAGTCACTGAAATAAGTGATGTCAGTCAAGAATCTGATATCCACCAAAATTATCTTTCATAACTGAAGGTGAAATAAAGACATTCTCAGATAACCAGAAACCAAGAGAATTTGTTCTGTAAGGTTCAATCTGCCAAAAATTTAAGAATTTTTTGTTTCTATGCTCATGAGTGATATTGATGTGTAGTTTTTCGATTCTTATAATACGGATCCTAGTTTTCGTATCAGTGAAATGCTAGCCTCAAAGAATTAATCGGGAAATGTTTCTTGCTGTTCAGTTTTCTGGAAGTTTGTGTGGAACTGGTATTTTTTTTCTCAAATGTGTGATAGAATTTCTAATCCCAGTGAAGTAATTTAGGCCTGAAGTTTTGTTTATAGGAGGGACTTTAACCACAAATTCAAAATCTTTAATAGAGGTATTTATGTTCTCTCTTAGTTCTCTAATGAACTTTAGTACAGAATGACTTTCAAGGAATTTGTTCATTTCATCTAAGTTTCCATTGCTATTAGAATAAAGTTGTTCAAAATAACCCTTTATTATCTTTTTTTAAAAGATTTATTTATCATACAAGAGCTGGGGAACAGGCTAGAGTTGTGGGAGGCGAGAAGATTCACCGGAGACAGAGTGGGGAGCATAACAGGCAGATCAACTGAAATACACTGCTGAGGGGAGCAGTGGACAAGGCAGGAGAGGTCTACTGCACCATGTGGGTCCCCTCCCTGCCAGGGATTGAACTCACGCTGCTGTGCAGCAGATGCTTCACAGAGCAGTGCTCAACTTGCTGAGCCACCAGGGAGGCCCTTATTATCTTTTTTTTTTTATAAGATTTTTATTTATTTATGCACACAAGAGCTGGGGTACAGGCTAGAGTCCAGGGAGGTGAAAGGATTCACCAGACAGAGCCGGGAACAGAACAGGTAGACTGACTGAAATACGTTGCTGAGGGGAGCAGCGGGCAAAGCAGGAGAGGTCTGCTGCGCCATGTGAGTCCCCTCCCTGGCCGGGAAAAGGGATTGAACTTGTGCTGCAGTGGCTGCAGTTTGCTTCATAGTGCATTGCTTAACCCACTGCGCCACCAGGGAGGCCCAAGGCCCTTATTATCTTTTAAGTATCTGTAGACGCTAAACTAATGTCTCACATCGCTAGTATCTTTTTCTAGTAATCAATCTGGTAATCAGTTTTATTCTTGAATAACTAGTTTGGTTGTTAGTGACATTCTTTATTGTTTTCCTGTTTTCTATTTAATTGATTTCTACCCTGATCTTTGTACATTTCTTCTGCTTCTTTTGGGTCTTGCTGCCCCAGGTGGTGTCAAACACAGGCTTCCCCCAGGAGTGACAGACTTGCAGGAGACAAGACCCAGCTACCTGGGTCATCTGTTTGCATGTGAAGAGGGACTGCTTGGAGCAGGAAGCCAGATGAAGACATGGTTAAGGTATGTGTAGAGACACAGAGCAGCTCCATGATAGTGTTTGGGTTCCCTGGATCCAGCTCAATCTGAAAGCATCAGCTCTTAGACTTCCTGGTTATGGGAGCCAAGCTGAGTTCATTTGTTGTTTGTCACTTCTTCCCTTCAGTGACCCCAGTCCTTATCTCAAATAACCATCAGATACAGCAAATTCCTGTAACTTTTTGTAGAACAGTAAGCTCTTTAGTGGAAGCCTCTTCCCAGGGCCTCACTTCTCAGAAGAAAAAGGTCATAAGTAATTTTCCTAATAACAGACTCCCCCTCCTTTTGGGACAAATTTTTCCCTTTTGGAGTCTCCAGGAATTTGGAAATCATTTCTGGAGTTTCCTCTTCCTTTCATTAAACATCAGTTTTTCTCCTGCCCTTTTCCATTGTTCTGTTGCCCTCCTGGGGTAAAAAGGCCGGGATCAGGGAGATAGGTAGATGAGAAGGGGTCTGCTATGGAGGAAGTTCTGAAATATTACTGGAGGCTGTCAGGATGGGGTCACTGGGTGTACAGCCCATTGCCCACAGAGGTGCGCTGGTGCTTCATGGTAGGTCCTGAGGTTGCATGTGGTAAGGGACTCACTGGACCACCCAGCAGGACCCAGGACCCAGAAGGCTCCAGAAGAAGGGCTCTGAGACCTTGGCTCTACCAGAGGGTTACTTGAACACGTTCTCAGGAAGGGAGCTCTGGGCAGGACACTGGTCAACAGTGTAGTTGTATGGAGGCCTCAGCTAGTCCCTTGGGGACTTTGCTGCCAGTAGGTCCCTCAGGGTTGTGCTAAAGTGAGCCATGGAAGGAGTGCTCCATCCCCCACATGGAGGCACAGCCAGTCATGGTACTGCCTGGGGTGGGCTGCTGGGAATGGGTGTCCCTGGGCAAGGCCCCAGGCAGCTGGGGACAATGAGTGCCTCATTCCTGAAGGGGTTCTGGGCAGCCCCCTCAGAACATCCAATATTGGCTTAAAGTTCACGGAATGATTGCCTCTGTGACCTGCTTTCCTCAACCTCCTGCTTCTCGGATCCTGTCTTTCTGGAAGCAGTGGTGGCAAATCTGGACTCTGTCAGAAATAGACAATTCACACACTGCTATGGTTTGGGACACTTCCTGTAGCCTCCCTCCTGGGCCCTGAGGCTTCCAGCAAAACTGTAGAGGACAGCTCAGCCCACTGTTCCCAGCCCTGAGTACTGGCTGCAAGTGTGTGTTTGATGCACAGAGGACTTGCCTGGGCTGTGGGGGGAGCACAGGGAAGGTGCCCTGCATTCTGATAATAATAATAATAGCAAACTTGAGCTGATATATACCAGGCACGTGCTGAAGAGCTTTACAAACCTCATCTCAGAACCCTAGGAGCCCTGGAAGACAGGTATTATCCTACCTGGGGACACGCAGTTCCACAGAGATGGTACATGGCGGGACCTACATTCATACCCATGCTGTCTTCACCCACGGCGAACTGGACTACCTGAGGGATCAGCAGATCCAGGACAGGAGATGAGCAGAGGTTTCCTTTGACAACTTTATCCAGAATCTGGCTAGATGATAGCAGATCTGGAAAGAAGTTATTTTGTGTTATAATTGGTTACAAGGAGGGGATGAAGCACTGCCATTCTGCCTTGACAGACCTCTAGTGGTTAGCTGGCTGTGCCCAAAGCCACTGTCCTGAACTGCTCTGCTATGCCCACTCCACTGTCACCCCACCTTCTCCCTGGCCAACCCACTAGGACCAAGCTACCTTCAGTGCTTTCCAGGCATCCCTGCAAGGGGATACCAGCTCTTCAGGGCAGTGAAGATCAGCAAGGGCAGGACCATACATGGAAGAAAGACCCATTCAAAGTAATGGCCAGTGCATTTCACTGCAGCAGAGTCTGACAATTTCACTGACGTGGTTTCAGATTCTAAGTTGCAACTAACCTTTTAAAGTTTCATTTTTAAAAAAGATTTATTTATTTATGCATACAAGCACTGGGGTATAGGCCAGAGGTGCAGGCGATGAGAGGATCCACCAGAGACAGTGGGGGACAGAACAGGCAGACTGACTGAAATACATTGCTGAGGGGAGCAGCGGGCAAGGCAGGAGAGTTCTGCTGCGCCATGTGGGTCCCCTCCCTGGCAGGCAGCAGGGATCAAAATCATGCTGCAGTGGCTGCGGTTTGCTTCATAGTGCGTTGCTTGACCAGGGAGGCCCTCAAGTTTCATTTTGTACAAAAGAATAACCTCTATTATTGTCCAAAAGGCTATTAAAATGCTCCTCCTTTTTCCAGCTTCACATCTCTGTGAGACTGACTCTTACTCAACCAAAACAACGTGTCAAATGCAACAGAATGTGCAAGCAGGTGGGAAAATTCAGTTGTCTTCTCTGAACCAAAGATGCACAAACCTTTTGATTAAAAAAGTCACTCTTCTCACTAAAGTATTTTTAAAAGTTATTTATAATAACAATTTTTGTACTAACATGAAATGCACTTGTTATTTTCTAAAGGAATTAATAGATTTTTAAGTTCTCAGTTGAAGTTTCTTTTTTTTTTTTTTTAAAGATTTATTTATTTATACAAGAGTTGGGGTACAGGCCAGAGTCCAGGGTGGTGAGAGGATTCACCAGAGACAGAGCGGGGAGCAGAACAGGCAGACTGACTGAAACACACTGCTGAGGGGAGCAGTGGGCGAGGCAGGAGAGTTCTGCTACGCCATGTGGGTCCCTCCCTGGCCGGCAGCAGGGATCGAACTCGTGCTGCAGTGGCTGTGGTTTGCTTCATAGTGTGTTGCTTAACCCACTGCGCCACCAGGGAGGCCCATCAGTTGAAGTTTCTGATGGGATATATTAGGTTCCTATTGCTGTTGAAACAAATTACCATAAGCTTAGTGACTGAAAACAACCATTCAGAAAGTCAGAAATCAGAGATGGGTCCCACCGGGCCTATGTCAAGGTGTTGGTGAGGCTGTTTCCTTCTGGAGTCTGCAGGGGAGAAGCCAATCCTTGTCTTTTCCAGCTTCCAGAAGTTGCCCTATTTCATGACTGCTGGCTCTGCCCCACTTCACCTTTTCTTTTCCTGCCACCACCACCTCATCACATCTGGTCCTCCTGTCCCCTAGTGAGGACACTGGGCCCATCTGGGTAATGATGCTAGCTAATTTCCCCATGTCAAAATCCTTAGCTTAATCATATCTGCTATCCCCTGGCTGAACAAGTTAAGATATTCACAGGGGCTCACAGTCTGTTCTGTTCTTTCTGGGAACTTTAGGGAATAATCTGTTCTTTGCCTTTTCCGCTTCCTGCTCTTAGAGCTGCTCACGTTCTTTGGCTTGTGGCCGCATTGCTCTGACCTCAGCATCTAGCCTCACATCTCTCCTCTCTGTCATTACATCACCTTCTCTCATTCTGAACTTCTGCCCTCCTCTTAATGGGCCCTTGTATTGACTTTGGACCCACATGAACAATCCAGGATCTCCCATCACAAAGTGTAATTCAATTACACCTGCAAATCCCCTTGTCACACAAGGTAACAAAGTCACAGATCGCAAGAATGAGGTTGTAGATCTGTTTTGAGGGGCATTATTCAGTCTATTACACATGGCAACATTGATAGATGTAGGCTCCACACACAATGAGGGGGTCCCTTATTCAGCAACTATGAAGCATTTCAAGAAAATGACAGCACAACATTGAACCAAGTTCAGGCCCCTCTAAGCACGGGCCCTGTGTGACTGCACAGGATATATGCCTGTGATCTTTACCTGTGGGCCTTCACCTGCCACACTAATAGATGGACAGACAAGAGCCACACCTGTCAGGTGCAGGAGCAGCTGTCTGGAGAGGCATGAACCTTCCTGCCCCAGGAAGTTTCCAGTGAAGGTAGAAGGTCTCCTGCCTGGGGTTCTATGGGGGTTCCTGCCCTGATGCCTCCAGTTCTGACCGTGTATGAGCAGATTTTCTGGACTGTGGCTTTAAATTACTTGGTCCTGGCATTTAGGGAAGCACCTGTAACCAGAGCTGCCCTAGCTCTGGTGACCAGCTTTCTCAAAGTCTCAACAATACATCTGAGGGTGGTTTTGTCTCTCTCTCTCCCTCTCTGTCTCTCTCATGGGCCCACCCACCAGGGGCTCACTCCACACGGCCCACCCTTGTTTTCTGTAGGGTACTGAGGTAACCCCTTTGCCAAAGGCTGTAGTCATTGTGGGCTGTGGTCCTTGGGGCTGGTCTCCCAGGATGGGCTGGGAGCTCTAGGCATACCCCAATCCCACCTCCCATGAGATCCCCCAGGGAGATATATGCATGAAAACATTGACAAACAGGAAATCAATATGTGACTTGGTCTGAGAAGCTCTTAGGAAAGCCTGCAATGGGCCTGGGGCTTTTGACGTCAGGAGGGCTCCCCTGGGATTAACCGATATGACCACTGGTTCTGGGCAAGCCACAGAAGGCTTTGTGTGCCCTTCCAGGAGATAAAACTTCTTGCAGCCAGGGCTTACCAGATCGTGTGGGAAGTCCCTCTTTCCATTCTGGCGCTTGCTGTGCGCTGTTTTTAGGAGAAAACAAAACAGGACTCACCCCCCAGGAGTGCCAGATGAGGTAAGAGAGTTGTGACCTACCTCAGTGAGTTCCACAGTTACAAGGGGCAGTGCTGAGCCCACCATTTCTGCCTGAGGGAGAGAGACATCGCCTCGTCATCGTCTAAAGTGGCCTCCAGTTGTGCCCACAGCGCTGGGGTGGGTTTTGTCACCGCTATCCCACCACCACCCAAGCAGCAGCACAAACTGTATCTCAAAACTGCTTAGCACAGTCTTGGGCAGGGAAGAAAGAACAGCAAGAAAAAAGCTTTGATCTTTGCCCCTTGATTTCTGGAAAGTTCCATCTCATTATGACTCAAAGAGTCGGGAGAGGATGGGCATCTCTCACTTTGGCAGATTCTAAAACACATGTTATGATTAACGAGGCTAATGCGTGGTTTGATGTTGCAGATGCTGGTGAACTGGGCCAGGCCCAAGGCTCAGGTTCCAGGGCTAGGGGTCTCTTTCATGCTTGCAGCTGGTGCTGTTGCAGGGTCCGTGAGCTGCACTGGCCGGGGTAGGAGGAAGAGGAGCGCTAGAAGGCCAGTCCCACTCCGGTGCAGGCCCACTCAGGTGCACGACTGACTGCAGACTCAGTGAGAGGAGAGGCCATGTCTATATTTTTACCTAGGGAGACTCCCTTGTTGCCAACACCCCATGCCAGAGTGGACATTTGTTACAACTGATGATAGCTGAGTTAGACTGGGCTTGGGCCATGCATGATGCCAGGAATCCATTATCACACTATCACACAGAGGATTTCCGCTGTCTTGAAATTCCTCTGTGCTTTGCCTATTCACTCTTCCCTGCCCTCCAACACTTGGCTCTACTGATGGATCTTTCTGCAAAAGCTTTTTGCCAAAGTTTTACCTTTTCCAGAATGTTCTAAAATTGGAATCACACAGTAGGGAGCCATTGCAGATTGGTTTCTTTCACTTCATAATATGCATTTAAGTTTTCTCCACTTCAAATTAGATAACTAATTTCTTTTTAATGTTGAATAATATTCCATTGTCTGGATGATCACACTTCATTTATCTATTTTCCGAATGAAGAACATCTTGGTGGTTTACAAGTATTGACAATTTTGAATAAAACTGCTGTAATCATCCACATACAGGTTTTTATGTGGACATTTTCAGTTCCTTTGTGTAATTACCTAGGGGCACTATTTCTGAATCATACAGGGAGAATATAATTAATTTTATAAGAAACTGCCCAACTATCCTCAAAGAGGCTGTACATTTTGCTTTATCACCAGCAATGAACGAGAGTTCCAGTTGCTTCACATCCTCACTGGAATTTGGAGTTGTCAAAGTTGCAGGTTTTGGCATTCTAATAAATGTGCAGTGGTCTTGTGGTTGTTTTAATTTTCATTTTCCTGATGGTGTCTGATTTGGAGCATCTTTTCATATGCTTATTTGCCATCTCTGTATCTTCTTTGGTGAGGTGTCTATTATGTTCTTTGGTTCATTTTTAATTGGATTGAGTTGTTTTCTTATTGTTGAATCCTAAGAGTTCTTTGTATTTTGGAGAAACGTGTCTTCTGCAAATGTTTTCTGCTATCTGTGGCTTATGTTTGCATTCTCTTGACATTGTCTTTTGCAGAGCAGAAGTTTTTTATTTTAATCAAGTCCAGGTTATCAATGATTTCTCTCTAGGACAGTGTCCTTTATTGTATCTAAACAAGTTATCCCGGGCCTCCCTGGTGGCACAAGGGGTTAAGTCTCAGCATTGTGAAGCTATCTGCAGCTACTGCAGCATGAGTTCAATGGAGCTAACCACTGGCCAGGGAGCTGACCCATGTAGCACAGCAGGCCTCTCCTGTCTCTCCCACTGCTCCCCTCAGCAGTGTATTTGAGTAGATCTGTCTGTTCTGTTCCCCACTCTGTCTCTGGTGAATTCTCTCACTGCCTGCACATCTGACCTACACTTCAGCTTTTGTATGCATAAATAAAATAAATCTTAAAAAAACAATTAAAAGGTTATTGTATGCATAAATAAAATAAATCTTAAAAAACAATTAAAAGGTTATCACCCCACCCAAGGTCATTGGTCAATTAGGTTTTCTCTATTACTCCCTAGAAGCTTTTTGCTTTTCCTTTGGAGAGATCCTGCATCTGGTTTATTTGTACAAATAAATTTCACAGGAGAATGTTGGTGCCAGGCAGACAGAGGCCCAGAGGTCACAACAGTCCTTCTGTCATGGCAGACAGGGTTTTCTTTTTTTTTTTAGATTGATTTATACATACAAGAGCTGGGGCACAGGCCAGAATCCAGGGTGGTGAGAGGATTCACCATAGATAGAGCAGGGAGCAAAACAGGCAGACTGACTGAAACACACTGCTGAGGGGAGCAGCGGGCAAGGCAGGAGAGGTCTGTTGCACCATGTGGGTCCCCTCCCTGGCCGGAGGGAGGGATCGAACTCGTGCTGCAGTGGCTGTGGTTTGCTTCATAGTGCGTTGCTTATCCCACTGTGCCACCAGGGAGGCCCAGACAGGGTTTTCTCTTCTGGAGTCTCTGTGGGGGCTGGGCACCTTTGGGGGCTTCAGCACCTTTGGGATCCTGCACTGCAGCCACAGCCTGGGTTTTGATTTGAGTCTGGGCCTTTGACCAGAAGAGCCTGAGACTTTTGATGATGCCAGCATGAGTACATTTCCCAATCTTGGGTTGAGTGGTATAGGCAGGTCGGCTGACCTTGAGACTGCTGCCCTGTGGGATGTCCGTCTGGACCTCCGTGGGCTTTACGAGGACCTTGACAGTAGTGGCATGCACACTCATGGACTTGGCATTGTTGGCCTGCATCTTTTTCTGGTCCTTTGTGCTTTTTGGCAAAGTGTATGTTCCTGATGAACTTGGGGTGCACGCCCTTAAGAGATTTAAATCTCTTTCTTTTTTTAAATATTTGTTTATTTATACACAAACTGGGGTACAGGTCAGAGGTGCGAGGGGTGAGAAGATTCAACAAAGACAGAGTGGGGAGCAGAACAGGTGGGTAGACTGAAACACACTGCTGAGAAGAGCAGTGGGCGAGGCAGGAGAGGTCTGTCGCACCATGTGGGTCCCCCCCCTGACTGGGGATTAGACTCATGCTTCGATAGCTGTGTATAGCTTCGTAGTGCGGTGTCTTAACCCCGTGAGCCACCAGGGAGGGCTGTGATTGGAGTTTCTTGATGCCATTTCTGTGCCATTTTAGGGATTGGTTGTGTGTGGTGTGGTTCTTGGACTTGGCCATATCTGCCCTGAAGCCCATGGTTCTCTAAGCACCCAAAACAAGAAGACCACTTAACCCAGTTTTTTGGTTTTTTGTGTTTTTACGTTTAGGTCTGTGATCTACTTTGAGTTTATGTTTGTGAAGAGTGTGGAATCTGTGTCTAGATTTTTTTTTTTTTTGGCATGTGGATGTCATTTTTCTAGTAGTGTTTGTTGACAAGACTGTCTTAGCTCCATTGTATTTATTGCCTTCACTCATTTGTTAAAGATCAGTTGACTCTATTTACATGGGCTTATTTCTGGCCTCTATTCTATTCTGTTGACCTAGTTGTCTATTCTTTTATCAGTGTCACCCTGTCTTGATTACTGTAGCTTTATAGTAAGTCTTAAAATCAGGAAGTGTCAGTCCTTCAACTTTGTTGTCCTCTTTCAATATTGTGTTGAGTATTTAGCATCTCCATATGAACTTTAGAATCAGTCTGTTAATATCCACCAGATAGGGTCTCCCTGGTGGCGCAAAGGGTTAAGACTCAGTACTACTCAGCTATCGGCAGCCACTGCAGCATGAGTTTGATTCCTGGCCAGGGAGTCAACCCACATGGTGCAGCAGACCGCTCCTGTCTTCCTGCTGCTCCCCTCAGCAGTGTATTTTAGTAGATCTGCCTGTTCTGCTCCCCACCCTGTCTCTGGTGATCCCTCTCACCCCTTGTGCCTCTGGCCTGCATCCCAGCTCTTGTATGAATAAATAAATCTTTAAAAAAAACCCACAAAACAAACTTCTTAAAAAGAAATACCCACAAAATAACTTACTGAGATTTTTGATTGGGACTTCAAGATGTCCTGGAAGAATGAACATCTTGACAATATTGAATTTTCTTATCCAGTAAACATTGAATTATTTAGTTCTTCGTTATTTAGTTGTATGAGTTTGTTTATTAGAATTTTGTAGTTTTCCTTATGTAGACCTTTTTACATAGTTTGCTTGATTTATATCTGAGTATTAAATGTTGAGGTGCTCCCTATGTTTGTAGCAGTGCTATTTACAATAGGTAAGACCTGGAAACAACCTAAATGCCCCAAAACAGATGATTGGATCAGGAAGATATGGTACATATATATGATGGAATACTATTCAGCAATCAAAAAAGATAAACTAGAGTCATTCATAGGAACATGGATGGAGCTGGAAGAGATTATGCTCAGTGAAATAAGTCAGAAGGCAAAAGAAAAATCCTGGCTGATCCCCCCCCCCCCAGGAGGAATATAAGGGAACTAAATAAGGACCAAGGAAAAGAATAATAATAATAATAAAAACACAACAAAAACAAAAAGACAAAGACAAATTGGGGACACTTGATGGGAGATGGAGAGGGGGAGGGTTGAGGGCAGATGGGAGCACAAGGGACTGAGGTGATGGTGCACTGGTGAAATGGTGATGGGGAATCCATGGGGACTACAATTGATGTCAAATATATATAAATAAAGAAGGAAAAAAATAAATTTTGAAGTGCTAATGGAAATGTGTTTTTAATTTCAAATTCAGCCTGTTCATTGCTGATATATAGAAAAGTGGTTAACTTTCATATTTGAATCTTGAATCCTGCAACCTTGCCATATTCACCTGTTGGTTTGAGGAGTTTTTCAATGGATTCTTTTGATTTTCTACATATATAAGCATATCATCTGTGAATAAAGGCAGTTCTATTTTTCCCTTCCCAATCTATACAGCTTTTCTTTCCTTTTCTTTTCTTTTTGCCTAACTAGGAGAGACTATATCTGCTTTTCATGATGTCATGGTGCCCAGCACCATGCCAGGCATATATTAGCTACTTAGCAAGTATTTGTAGAACAATGAACCATCTGGTCACTTAGAGGCAAGAAGCCTAACGGGGCAGTGTATGGTGTGTCCATGCACTTGTGTATGACAGTGTGGCCATGTGTGCACATTAGGGCTCGTCACCCTCTATTTTTGAAAACTCTCTCACCAGTAAGTGTTGTTTTCCTCCAGTTTTGTTCCTCAGACAAGTGAAGATCCTCAGTGTTTACACCCAAGGACACTAAGGAACAACATACTCCTGAGCTGACCCATCTTCCTCCAGACCCATTTCCTGTTGCTTTGTGATCAGGCTGGAAGGCAGCCCCTATCGTAGCTGCCCAGTGCTGGTATCTCCACACCTAGAGCTGCCTACAAAATCTGTGGGGTCTAATGCAAGATGCAAATATGGGGCCCCTTCTCTGGAAATTATTGGTGATTTCAAGATGGTGGCAAAGAGTCGAGCACAGGGTCCTTCTGAACACAGGGCCTGTGTGACTGCAGAGGAGACACACTGGTTAAGTGGGCTCTACTGGGACCAGCCCCCCGTTGTCTCAGAAATCCCCGATGTCCTGTGTTCCTCTCCTCTGTTCTTTGTTTTCACTTCCCAGCTCCCTCTTGCATCTTCTTCTTTTTTGGAGAAGCAGCCAGGACTTCTGTTTGGCATGGCCTGCCCTTGATGTCTCTGGGATTATTTGATTTTCCTTGGCATTCACTTAGCAGGGAGCATTTCCCAGAGGGCCTGACATCTGGTGAACCCATGTGACCTGCTATGACCAATGGGATGTATGAGGAAATGAAGTATATGACACCCCTAAAATCTCCTGGAGACCCCTGACACACACTTTCCTGCACCACCCTTGTTTGTGCTTTGAAGGGACAAGATAGTGCTAAATATGGAAGCAGTTCATGGCTGATTTTGCATAAATTATAAACAGTCTTAGAGACTGCATGCTGTCTTCCTCCTACACTGAGGCTGATCCTCTTGTTGGGGGGAAAGTATGTCTTGAATGAACTCCATCCATTGATGTTTTATGGACTCCACCCCCACCTCCATGCCAAAGAGATTCCAGGTGCTGAGGACTACAACTCCCATCATGCCATGAGTCTGCCACAACTCTTGAGTTCCTGAAGAGGGGGAGGGGTTGCGGGGAGCTAGGGGCAGAGTGAAGCAGCTATGCTTGCTATATAAAACTGCACACGTGGGCAAGTAAAGGAACTTGGTTTTTTTCTGCCTTCACTGTGCACCTGGGGTCCCAGCTCAGGCAGCATTACTGGTAGGCTATATTAACCAATTAATCTCTCTATAACTCTGTCACACTCTCTGGGCCCCCCTCCTTTTCATTTCCCTTATAAATAAACCATTTATAACCTTTCTATGTGTGCCTGTCATTGGGTCTTGTTCTGAGGTTATTTTTAAGCACCCAGGCAAGGACTCACACCAGGCCATCCCAACCCTTTGGGGTTGCCCTGTAACACTTTCAGATCCCTCAGCCTTTCATGATGGCATTCTGGATGGAGGTCACTGACAGCTGCTCCCCCCCCCACCCACACACAACATCCAAGGGGATCCCCCACCACGACCTTTGCACTGATCTTGGTATTGCTTCTGGAAGTCTGAAAGGTGATGACTGACTTTGTGTTGGTAAACACAAATGGATAGGAACTGAGTGCACATGGCTTTGATGTGGGAAAACCCTGGGTTTCAGTTCCCACTTCTCTACCACTCACCAGCTCAATGACCTTGTTCTGTATGAAGAGCATCTATCCAACCATCAGTAGCAGACTTCACTTCTCTAGGACTCCATTTCCTCACCTGTAAAATGTGAACAGAACCATACCAACCCCATGGGGTTGTTGGGTCACATGAACTAATGCACAGAATATGGAGTTTAGTAGGGAGCCTTGTCTTAGACATTTCATAAATGCTCCCCATTGGGAGAGTAAGCACCTATAAGTCAGCAAATGTTAGCACAGTGGATCCTTGCTCGTCCCAGTTCTGCGTGTACACCTATCACTAGGTTCTTACCCAGAGTGCTCTGAATGCTGCTTGCTGTTCTTTACCTGGAACAGCCCAGGTTGGGATGGGGAATTTCTGGGGGTGGGTCCCTAGTGCCTAATTCAGAGTTTAAAGGTGTAGCTGGCATCTTTTCCAGAAAACATTCCAAGGCCTTGAAGGCCCATCAAACACAAAGTTATCACACAAAGAACAGATCAGCCACCCCCACCCCCAACCTGCTGCAGAGCCATTGGCGGAAGATCAGACACCAATGGCTGAGGGTTAATTACTGACTTGGCGCCCATCTGCTCCAGGAGAACTTGCAAGAGTCTTTTTTCTCTTTCCAAAGGCATAAACATTTGTATTGAGAGTAGCCCAGGGGGGCTGGAGATGTTTATTTTGTAGTTAACAAAGAGAAGGACCTTTTGGCTTGAGGGCCCAGCATTCTGCTGGCTGGGGGGTGGGAGGAGAGAAGCCTTCAGGAGGCCCCTTGAACCATCAGGTGTCTCTGGGGGTGGGAAGGGTGGAGAGGGGCAGCAAAGTAGACTACCAGTCCAGCAGCTGTGGCCAGGTCCCTGGGACCCCAGGTGATTTCCCCAATGAGGAGAAGCGATGCTTCTAGGTGCTTTGAGTCTCTTCTAGAAACACATCAGCATTTGACAGTGCTTTCTTCGGAGTGGTGTAATAGTGAGAGGCTTTCTGTTTTTCAAGTGTTCCACATTTTTATGATCAATGTGCAATTAAAAAAAATTGCATCCAGGGCCTCCCTGGTGGCGCAGTGGGTTAAGCAACCCACTATGAAGCAAACCACAGCCACTGCAGCATGAGCTCGATCCCTGCCGCCAGCCGGGGAGGGGACCCACATGGCGCAGCAGACCTCTCCTGCCAAGCCCACTGTTCCCCTCAGCAGTGTGTTTCAGTCAGTCTGCCTGTTCTGTTCCCCGCTCTGTCTCCAGTGGATCCTTTTGCCATCTGCACCTCTGGCCTGCACCCCCAGTTGCTTGTATGCATAAATAAATAAATCTTTATAAAAAATTAAAATTGCACCTGTAATATATGTGTACAGAAAATTCAAGCCACATCAAATAAAATGAGAACATTCCCTCTCCCCCTCTTCTTCCAGGTCACGAAAGGCCGCTGTTATAAGAATTCCACATGGACCTCCCAGGACCCAGCTGGTGCTTTTGCACACAAGCACAAGGCTATCTCACTCTTCTAAAAACCTGGCAAGCTGGTAACGCACTTTTTTTTTTAAAGATTTATTTATTTATGCATACAAGCACTGGGGTACAGTCCAGATGTGTAGGGGGTGAGAGGATTCAGCTGGTAACGTGCTTTTTGATCTGTGACTTGATTTCTCCACTATGGTGATTATCTGTAGGGCAGCAGATTCCCCTTGAATAGGGACACAGCATTTCATGCTATGGAGTAGAACACTCCCTATCTCTTCCCTGCTGATGGAATGAGTTCCTTTTATAAACAGAGAAAAGGATGCTCTTAAACAAGGACCTTTCTGTTGTTGTGTGCTGTGGGGTGAGGGCTCCAGGACTGGATTTCTGTCAGACAGTCTGAAAATCAGCGACTTTCTCCGTGTCACAGCCGAGTGGTGGATTATGAAGGAGGTGGCTTGGAGGCAACGGTTCAAGGCCACATTTTTCTGTAGCAATCTGGTCTCACCACTGGGCGGCACTGGTGAGCAAGGCTGCTCCATAAAGCCTCCTTCAGGGAAAGTTTTATGGAGGGCTGGCACATAGCTCCTTGGCATCTTCCCTCTGCCAGCTGGGCTTGAGGGCTAAGCCTGCTTGTTTGCCCACCTGGGGCCAGGAGGGAAATATCAGGACATCCAAATTCTGTATTTGTTGCTGACATGAAGCAAAAGATAAAGAAATCCACTGCCGGCAGGAAGCCAGCAGACAGATGTGGCTTTGAGATGGTGATGGTCAGCAGATACTTTATCAAATGGGGCCGCATATTGACTGTATTGGTGGGAACGAGAAACTTAAGGAAAACGGATTTCTTCTCTGAGCAGAGAAATGCCCTTGCATCATGCATTGTTCGCTCGGAGTTTGACAAGTGGGGTTCAAGGTCTCCTGCGCTCTTGGCCTGAGGTCTGGACCAGGGGGCCTGATTCAAGAACGGTGACTCAGCAGCCCACATTTGCAGAGTCGGGCCATGGACCAGGTGCCTGAGAGGTTGACTCTTCCACGGACCTGTGCAGTCAAAGCATCCTCACCCTTAGTTTACTGCCACCGACCATTAAAACGCCAGCGACAGAGCCAACCATTTTACCTTTACCATATGGTTCAACCTTCACAACAACCTTAATAGAAAGTACTGTGCTACCTATTTTACAGATGAGGAAACTGCACTAGAGAGGCAGGGTAACGTGCCCAAAGTCTGGAAACTAGTGACTGGAGTGCCCGCATTAAGCCCAGTTCTCAGAGTCCTGAGCTCATAGCCGTGTTGCTCCTCTGAGGAGGGATGAAGGCTTCCTAAGTGAAGGCGAAGAGCACCAAAGAAAAGTCTCCCTTTGCAGTCAGTCTCTCCCAGCCTGAGAGTCAGCCAGGAAGGCAAGGAGTCGGAGAAAGTTAAGCAGATTCTGTCTCCCCCTTGGCTAAGAGATATTAGGATGGTAAATCTCAGCCAAGCAAGGCCGTATGCAAAAGGGTTGTCTCGCTGGCCTCTCGGGGCCCCTCAGGACTGAGAAGAAAGGCAAGTATGCAAAAGGGTTGTCTCGCTGGCCTCTCGGGGCCCCTCAGGACTGAGAAGAAAGGCAAGTTTCTAAGAGACCGGGGCTCCCTGCATGGGAAAGGGAAGTGATTTCAGCTGAGCGTTTGGCTGGGCATCCTGGCTGACAGTTCCAGCTCAAGGGTATTAGCAGAGGAGAACAAGGAATTGCTGAGGGTGGCAAATTGGTTATAATTAAGAGGACCTGGGAGATGCAAACAATGTGAGGGCCACCAGCTGTCCTGGATCTGGGGCCTCTGTCCTTGGAGGAACCGCTCAGGTTTGAAACCAGCGCCCTCCCCTGCAGCGCGGGCCATTCAAGCAAAGACCCAAAGACAGGGGAGGAAAGCTCCTCCCCCGGGCCCTCCCTTACAATCCCAGGGCCCAGAGTGCTGCCAGGGCATCAGGGTCCCCCTTTCTGCTCCACTAGCATCTCTTTTCTTCCCTTCCCGTGCAATTAAACTCACCCATCTTGTGTCTCAGGACAGCAAACAGGTTTCGTGGGATGGGGTCAAGTGCTGACTCCAACACTTGGACGAGTTAACCTCACTGAGGCCTCACTGTGCGCACGGTGGGGGGGGGTGGAGGGGGTGAGGGAGGGGGATGGGGGGGTGAGTGACAATGCCAGTCCACACAGTTGTTGGGGGCACTGAATGTGATGTATGAAGCGTGGTTAGTGTAGTGCAGGTTGCTGCCTGTGGGCTTGCCACCTGTTTTTGTATGGCCCACAAGCGAAGAATGGTTCTTACATTTTCTAGCAGGGGGGAAAGTCAAAAGAAGAGAAGAGAAATATCTGGTGGCATGTGGGTATTATACGAAATTCAAGTTTTAGTGTTTGTGAACAAAGTATTATGGGAACACAACATGCTTCTAACAGGATAGTCCCCTCCCCCCCAAATTTCCAAAATCCCTGTCCTGCCCTAAGTGGGATGGAGCTAAGCAGGAATAAAAAAATGCTAAAGAGGAGATAGGAGACGGAAGGGAGGAAAAAGGAAGCAGGATGGAAAGCAGCAAACAAACAAAAAAAAAAACCAAAACTGGAAAAAGCACATGAAGCAAAAAGACATGTAAAAAAACTGCTTGCTTTTGGTCCTGGACTGGTTGGAATAGAGGTGGGTAAAAAAGTTAACAGTGGCAGCTTTCATCTTAATTTTAATTTTGCTCTTTTCCTCCCAAATTTGTCTAACTCTTTCTGACCCTTTTCTATGGGTCTCCACTAAAAAGTCCTTTAGACTTGTGGCAGATTTTCGGGCCTTGCTTTAGGCCAACCCTATTTAGCTAAACTTTTACCCTCAAAAAAATAAATAACTTTAAATGCTTAACTTAGTAATTATATTCTTTGTCTTTTCTGTATTGTTCCCTAATTGTATTACAGTTCCTTTCCATTAAAAGCCTTATATGTCTGTCTTAATGCAGCAAATAACAAAACCCATTTAAAAAAGGCAAATTTAAAAGTTCTAGAGTGCCCCTCTCCTTACCTGTAACATGCTGACTGTTGACATGTTGTCTGTGGCTGTGTGCACGAGGGTCTAGGTGCCTCCACCAATCCCCTTCCTCTCTGGAGTTGCAAAATGGTACCTGCACTTGCAGTGAGGGGGTCCTGGAGGGTCCAGCGGATGGGCCGTGGTTCTAGAAATAGACATCTTCCAACCCCAGGCAATCAGTGTGAATAGAGCCAAGTACAGAGACTGGAGAAGCAGAGGCAGCATGGCCTGCAAGGCTAAGACAGTCACTAGGCAGTTAGTCCTTTACAGAAAGATTTTGTTGACAGCCCCCCTCCCCCACCACATTCCCAGCCTAAGTGATTAAAAAATCTGTGGTTACTATGATTATTATTCTTGCTGACCTCTTTCGACCTAGTTTTAACTTTCAGGTAATGTTGCTTAATGGAGCATGGAAGGGGTAGGGGAGGGAGGAGGTGTTTCTGAATCTCCAGAAAGTCTATGCAAATTTTTGCAGGTGGGGTGTGTGTGTGTGTGTGTGTGTGTGTGTGTGTGTGTAGCTTGGTTACACTTATCTGATTCTCAATGGGATCCTTGTCCTCAAATAGCAAAGTGTCAGTTTATGGTGTCTTATCTCAGGCAAATTAATGTATATTTTCCCTGAGCTGTCTGGAGGCCATATCCTAGATCTTGAGATATTTGGGGGCCTCAGGGGCTTCCCTCAGAATGCACTCCCCTGCCTGGGTGGGAGAGGTCTGCAGAGCATGAGGACTAAGGAAAGAAGCCTGGTTTTGCAGCTAGCAGAGGCAGCTGAATCCTGGCCTGCCCTGCTCTGCTGGGCCCCTTCTCTGACCTTTGGGTCCCAAGCTGGGTAGTCCCACAGATGAACTGGTCAGTGTCTTCTAATGCTTGGCACAGTGTTTGGCCCATAGAGGTACTGCAGAAATGGTAGCTGCCGTTGTCATGATGGTGATGATTATTTATTTCATAATCAAAAGCATTTTCTTTGGCTCACTCCAGGCTCGTAAAAAGCTGTCCCATACTGGCTAAATATGGTATTCGAAGACCCCTTAAGTGGAATAAAAATCTTGATCCAACTTTATCTTTGGCAACTAAAACAAGTTCATTCAGTCACATGATTAATCTATAAAATAGCAGACTCTGATTCCAGTATTTATTTTTTTTAAAAGATTTTACTTATGCATGCATGCAAGCAAGCACTGGGGTACAGACCAGAGGTGTGGGGGTGAGAGGATTCACCAGAGACAGACTGGGGAGCAGAACAGGCAGATTAAATACACTGCTGAGGGGTGCAGCGGGTGAGGCAGGAGAGCTCTGCTGTACCATGTGGGTCCCCTCCCTGGCCAGTGGCAGGGATCAAACGTGTGCTGCAGTGGCTGCGGTTTGCTTCACAGTGCAGTGCTTAACCCGCCAGCAGGGAGGGCCCTGATTCCAGTATTTAAAAGTTCAGTGGCCTCCTTTGAACATAGTCAATGATAAATGTTTCTAAGAGTGAAATTTGAAGCTCCCCAGTTGCAAAAGCCTTCACTGTTCCAGACCTTTCCTTTTTTTTTCTGGAGAGTTACTCTAGATCCTGAGAATCCCCCAGGCCAGTCATCTGCAGCTAGTAGGTCCTTTCCAGAACCCAGTGACCACCAACAGGAGGTCTGAGAGCATCCTTACTGCCAGGCTGTTCTGGAAATGAACCTCCTGGACGTAGACTGATCCATTTTCAGCCTGCCCAGGACTGCCTACCCCCAGTTGCTGGGCGTGGTCCCATTCAGTGGGGGCTTTGTGGCTCCAGACAACAGCTGGAGACCAGAAATGAGAGACTTCCAGCTACAAGCAAATGTTGCTGCTTCTCGAGGTTGAAATATTCTATCACAAATTGTCCCTGTTAGCTAAGCAAAAACAATGCCCCATGGGGACCCAACTCGGCCTCAGAAGAACAAAAACTTCCCAGTTCTCTGCGTCCCAGAGTGTCTGCAGTTGCAGGCAGGCACAGCCCAGTGGGGAGAGGAGATGATCATGTGACTTCCAAGCTTGGAGACAAGGTCACCCTTGTCCAGCCCTTTTTGCCTCCACAGGACGAAGGTCCTTTGATCGCCTGACAAAGCATGAAGCAGATCCTGCTCTGGTGCTAGCAGCTCCTGGGTGGGTTAGTCTTACAATGTTCAGTCACTCAGATTTGGGAGAACAATGAAGTCAAGGTCAGCAGCGCCCCAAAAAGTCCATGCAGAGGGGTTTGGGGCTCTTCCTGGCTCTTATTTAGGGAGGACAGCTGCATATGCTGCCTGTGTCTATTTTTTTTTGTCACAGGCTAATCTGTCTCTAAGAAGTTCCCCAGTGAGGCCACCCTGTTCATTTTCCACCAGTCATTAAAAGTGTTTTCCTACAGGGGAGGACAGAGCTTCTGAGAAAGAGAAAAGTCCAGAGAAGATTAATGCTCAAGTGAAGCTGGGCTTTGAGGTGCTGTTGCACTGCAACACCCACATGCTGTTGGGGTGCTGAGCAAGGGCAGCAAACAAGTACAGGCTCCATGTCAAGGGTGAGTAACTGCTCTGCGGAGTATCTTTCTCCCCACACCCTTCCTGTCCTGCAATGAATCTCTGTCAATTTGTTGTCAATTAACAAATAACACTGTTGTCAATGAGCAAATAGCTGTGTGTGTGGGGGGGGCGGGGGGGGGGAGTGACTGGTTTCAGAGGTGACTACTGACCAAATAGCTCTAACAAATTTAAATGGCTGCCAAATTTTATGAGTTCAGGCATCATTCCGGAAGCTTTCCAGAATCTGCTCTTCTGACTTGGCAGTCTGATGAAGGGTTCAAGAACTTGCATTTTGAACAAGCATACCAGGCATTCTGCGGCAGGTGGTTGAGGCAACACTCTGAGAAACACGTTTGTGCCTAAATGTTCTTTTGTTGGACTGGCCCATACCTCCTTTTCTCCTAGCCTTAATCAGCTGGGATCGCAAACTGTCTCCTGAGCATTCGGAATAGAGGCTCACAGAACCAGTAGTGTGTGTATCTGAATCTCTTGGGTCGCAAGTTTGCTTTGAAGGTTCTTTGGCTTCTGGGGGAGACCCATTCCAGCCACTGGACCTGCTCCTCTTTATCCTGGGTGCCCCAAGACAGTCCTCAGGAGCCTTCTGGTATGACTCCAGACACACCCAGGAAGACATCCGTGCCCATTTCCGTGGACTGTTGCTCCTCTGTGGTCTCGGGGTCAGGTTGTCAAGGCACACTGGACAGCTCTGCCTCGATGTCCCACAGCAACCTCGCTCCACTCTGCCAGAATTCAGCACATGCTCTCTCCTGCCTGGCACCTTTCATTTCTCATCTCAAAGAATGACCCTCCCTTCCCCCAACAAGTTAGAATACTTGGGCGGCATCCTAGACACTTCTTTGTTATTAACACCCCCACCCCATTCTAGAAATAACAAGGAACAGCATCACTTTGTGAAAACAATACTACTGGTAATAACTCATCACAGCTCTGTGAGGCAGGCACGCTAATTGCCCCCATCTGCCAGGTAATAGGCACACAGGCTGGCTCAGTTGCCCAAGGTCTTGTGGCAAGTGTTGGGGGAGGGGTGTGAGCCTAGGCAATCTGGCCTCAAATGCAAGCCCTGGCCTTGAGCGTGGCCAGATTTCTGTCATGGGGTCCTCCTCTCCTTCCACAAGGCTGGTTTGGGGGCCTGGCCAGGTGCCCGACCTCTCTCCTTTGGACCTGTGCCTCTATGAGCCTCAGGCTGGACTTCTTGCCCTCAGTCCTGCCCCACCCCTAGCTGTTCTCCCTGAACAAGTAGGAAATCATTCTAAACTGGGAATCTGATGTCACTCCTCAGCAGAAGTCCTTCAAAGGCTCCCTGTTCTAGCCTCCCTGGTTCCCAGTGAATGCAAGGTGGGAGCTGAACGCAGGGCTGTGCCCTCAACACTGTGCCATGCCCCTCTCTGAGCCTGGGTCTCCTCCCTGGCAACACAGAAGGACAGTGCTGCTGAAGGGCTGTCAGAGCATGCTTGGCACCCAGCAGGAGAGTGCAGAGCAGGCGACTGGAGCTGAAGCTTCTGTTAGTAACATGAAAAGGACAGTGTGGGGAGGAGGGAGGCGAAGGGGAGGGGGAGGAAAAACTGGTTGCTCTGAAAGGCGGATGAACTGGAGTGGGACAATTACATCAGCACTTTGGATATATTTCCTCACTCTTCTTAACCTTCTGAGGTACAGATGTTATTACATTTTTCGAATGGAGAAGCTGAAGCTGAAATGTGCACTGCCCTACTCAAGGTCACTCGAAACTGAGATCTTCCTGAGTGCAAAGCCCTGTGTCTTCCCCTTGCCTTGCCTGTCTCTGGGCTGTGGAGTGTTGATTCAGAATGCCAACTCTTTCGGATCTTATTGGTTGAAGATCAACGGTGCGTCAAAACTGTGACAAGACCTGAAGAAACTGGAGACACTAGCAGGAAATCAGGGCCGATGTTGAGGGCTGGCATTTGCACAGAGCTAAGAGCACACATACAACATTTCTCCAACATATGACAGACACGTTCCTCATAGTGAGAATGCACCCATCCAAATGACAAGCTGGGGCCCATCGGTGTTTCTACAACAATGAGAATATTTATTTCTCCAGACAGTAAAAATAACATTTTCTCTCTTTTGTAAAAGTTAAGTACCATTACATTCCATTTTCTTAAATAACAAAATCCTAAAAATATATATTAAATTGTGTACAGTGCGTCACACTTCATCTTATATTTTAAAATACACGATGTTTCTATTTTATTCTCAAAGTTGCATATTAAGAGCGTATTTACAAATAAAGCATTGTTATCCAAAGTCAAGACCCCCGCAGGAAGGTGAGTCTGGATGTGGGCAGGTCTTGATGCTCTGTGAACCCCGAGACATCAGCTTCCCCGTGTGTGCGGGGAAAGCCCCCCTCCCTGCTCCTGAAAACTCATCCTTTCTGGAGCAGTAGATTTACCTTGGACTTCCCTTCACATCCACTCTCGCCTTGTTGAGTATGCTCACCTCGGCAAGAGCAAGCCTGTGAGATGGGCCCACTGGGGTCTGCAGGCAGAGAGTGAGGCCCGGTCACCCCTGAGCCATCCAGCCTGAAGGGAGGCAGCTACGGCTGGAAGGTTTGAAAAACACCTCACGCCAGGGCAGCTAAGCTGAGACCTGGCCAGGAGGTAGAACAGTGAGGAAGGTAAACAAAGACACCAGAGGAAACAATCAAAAGGTTAAAAATTCCCAAGGTAGTAACAAAAGCAGACATCAAACACCAAAAAGGAACTCTGAAATCCACAAGGGTGCCAGCTGACTGGGTTGTGGAGGGGGGAGCTGGCCCGAAGCTGTGGGAGACGTGGGGTGGCCTCATCAGACAAGGGAGACCATATCTCAGAGGCCATCCACTTACAAGTGCTCATGTAGATTAATTGCCCAGGATGCATGGCAGCTTGGTGATGGCCTGGGTGCCCTGTGATGTCAGGATGCCCTGGCCAGACCCTGAGCTGGGTCAGGCCAGCTCCTGCCTTGGGCTGACAATAGATGTGTGGGTGGGGCCTTGCCCAGGCATGCCCTGTGCATTTGGCCTGAGGGCCAGGACAGCTGTACTTTCGAGTGCTTTGATCTTTGTGGGTTTCTGGCCCAGTGCAATCTTGAGCCAGAGCCTACTTCAGAAGTTAAAGCAACTGGGTTACCTTGCTCACACCTAGAGAGAGGCCTCAACCCTGTTCTGACATGGCAGAAGTGGGGGAGGCATTTCCAGGGTTCATTCCTGCTCCTCCGGTCTGCAAGCAACTGAACACATGGCAGAGGCATGGGGTACCATGAACAGTCCCGCCTGTCTTCTAGAGGGACCAGGGACACACTGAAGTGCAGTTAAGGGGCCAGATTCTTTTATCAGGGAAGCAACAAGATTCTGGGCCCTCGGGCTCTTGGATTGCACTCAGAAAAGCAGGCATGGGTACCAGCAGCGAATGGGTGAGGATGGCACAGACGTCCATGGCAGTCTCCAAAGCCCCTCCCTTTCCTCTTTCATAAGCTTCTGGTGTGTGATCTGTAATTTACTTTTCTCAGGGTCGGCCCTTTCAAATCACTTCCAACCCCTTTCACTTGAAGTAGTTTCTTAGAAGATCAAGTGCTTCCTCCTTTGGTGCTCCTGGAATACACCTTTACTCTCCAGGGACAATCTAGTTCTCAGGTGTTTATTTAGCCGCAGGGGACCCTCCATGGGGTCCCCTGACAGGTTCTGACCAAGGAAACGGCCAGACTGTGGCCACAGTATTTGTGGAGGGTCAGCCTGGGATAATTTATGGCTCTCTCCCGACACTGTCTTGAGACTGGTTTGGGTTTCCCATGGCCACTCCCTAGACAGTAAGTTGATCTTGGCAGCACTGAGGGTGTCAGGTCCAGCATGCAGGAGAGCAGTGGGGCATCACCAGTGCTTTAGGAGCTGTCTCGGAGCGGACTGCTCTAGCCACAGGCTCGGCCCGCACACAGGCTTGGCATTGAGACTCTGCAGCCCGAGGTGAAAGGTGGGCAGGTTTGGGCTGGTGACCCTTCAGGATCCCGCAAAAACTAGTATAATCAGTGTAAGCCTAGGCAGCTGAACAACTGCCCCTCAGCAGGATGAACCCCTTCCTGAGGCCGAATTCCACATGTCCTTTGTGCTGTGAATGGGTCTATTCACAGTTCAGGACCCTCTGTGCCTGCACACACCTGACACTTGTGTTTGAGAGGAGATTCCACAAAAGCCAGGAATAGCTTGGAGGCGAGACTGCACATGTCAGTAACTTCCCAGTGGTCCTCCTGTGGGTCAGGCTTCTGTCTCCAGACCCAGAGTCGGCAGACAGCTGCTGCACGGGAATCGCCCTTTCTAGATCAAAGCCTGAGGACAGCACTGAGCCCTCTGTGCCCTCATAAGGTGCCAGGAGCAATGCCTCTGCCCTCCTGTAGACTGATTGCCCCAATTCCCTTCTCTGAATGTTCCTCTGCCTGACAGCTTCTAGTTGCCAGATGTGACCCTTCTCTGCAGATGCTGACTGGCTGGCTCCACTCAGCCCTCGTCTTGCTGGGAGCAGCCAGGTCAGGCTTGTTGCTAGTGTGGCAGAACCCCAGAAAGGGCTACAACAGGCGGTGGTTTAAGGACTTGGGGAGGCTGGCAGAGCGCTCCAAGAGGGAACCTGTGATGCAAGAGGCACAACAAGGACCAAGAACCTTTGGGAGAGTCAAACGTTGACAAAGGTCCAGGCCTGGTCTTCAGAGGCACAGGCTGCTCTTCTCAGCTGCTGCCGACAAAGCCTGGTTTTGGATGGTGGAGACTTCTAAATTAGAGATGGCGCTGATTCTCACAAAGGGCGGCCACTGCAGCTGTAGCTCTCAATCTTAGGAGGCTTATCCTTGAAGGGTCTTTAGTTCCCAAACCCTCCTTCTCATCCTTATGCCAATCCCTTTGATTCACTCCCCACCCCCACCCGGGGGTTTGGAACCAGGGGCCAGAGTCCTGGTTTTCCCCACCTAGTTATTTCTAACCCCATTTTGTGCCCGTAAGAGGGGGCATAGAGAGAACATGGATCTCAGTGCTTTTCACCTTCTCTTAAATTGAGAGCTAACTAAAGGAAAGACTGCTGGCACTGTGTCTCACATAACACTGCCTAAGTGCTAGCCCATGATGTTTATACTCCCTGTTCTGAACTGAGAGTCAGCTTAGAGAAACATGGAGAGACGGGGCCTGGTCAGGTCCCACAGGACCATGAACTGCTCAGGGGCCAGATAAATCCAATCCAACATGGAGTTACTGAGCACCTATAAAAGCTTTCAGTAAATCTGTGGCATGAATTAATGAATGGATGTTTTATAAAACTGCTCTTCAAGCTTGCTCTTCTGGTCACCAAGCTACTGAAAGAAGTTATAAAAAAGCAGCCTTATGTGGAAGGTGTCAGGTTTCATGAGAATGAGTCATCAGACCTGGTTCACAGGTCCCCCCCAAAGATAGAGGAGGCTCATCCTTGTCTAGCACCCAGCGAGCAAAGCTCGAGTCAGCACAGAACATGAACCCTCTTTCGGGATTTGGAGTGCTAATGCCCAAGAGTATAGGGCCAGGCCAACCCTCAAAAGAACCTCAGAATTCTCCCTGTCTGGCCCTGTTCAGACTGGGAGAAAGTGATATGTGTGTGGACAAAACGAGAAGAAACACAAGACTCAATGCATACTACGCCTATCCACCACTCGACTGCTGTGTAGAACGTGCCTGAGCCCAGTGCTGGACACAACCACCTTTGTCATCTCAGCCCACTGTCCTACCACTCCCATTCCTGTATTAGAAAGAGAGTGAGAGAGGCAGGAAAGGCGGGACCCTAGGATCTAGAGTCTCTCTAAGTGCAGCTGATGAATCAAGTCGAATCCAGGCTATGCCTGCCACTGCAGTAGGGTGCCCCTTCCCAGCTGGGTTTGAAGGAGGCATCCCTGAAGGGTGGAGGGGAGGCAGGGAGGAGCTGGTCAGAAGAAACCAGGGGAGAGGTAGTCCCAAGCAGCCTTGAGCTCAGAGATACCTCGTGTCCTGGGCACAGGGCAGAGGGGCTTTTAGTCACTCACAAGAGGATTACGGTCATCTTGTTGACTCTGACCCTTGAGCTTCTTCTTAAAGATAGAAATTGAAGTAGAAGGCTCATAAAAAATGCTCCAGATTTCTCCCGATGCCCCTGATTGATGACACTCTCTAAGGCCCCCTGAAGTAGGAGCACGATGGGACCTATCAAACAAAAATAACACTTTCAAACAGAGTAGGACAAAGTGTGACAAACAACCCTGCCGTATCATGAAACACCTGTAGCTATTAAATGGGCCACACAGTGAGAAGAGCACTTAGGAAAAGACCTACTAGCTGCTTTTAGAGAGCTGAAGGGTCACTGAGTGGAGAAAGTGTGGCCTTTGGGAAGTGTGTGCAACAGGGCAGATTCCAGCTCAGTGTAACAAAAACTTTCCAAATGGCTGGATATTCAAATCTGGAAAGGGTTGGTCTGAAAGATTCTTTCTTTCTTCTCATTTATTCCCCAGGGTGTTCCCACCACCATGTCACCCATGCACCATGCCCTCAGTCCCATGAGCTCTCTCTGCCCCCATCCCGGTCTCTTCCCTACCCCCCACCCCCCAGTGAACCCTTTGGTTTGTCTTTGACCTTTTGTTCTTGTTGTGTTTTTGGCTTGTCTGTTTACTTGTTTGTTTTGGCTGTAATTGCTCATTTCCTAGAGCTCGCTCTTATTATTTTTTTTTTTTATTGATTTTCCTTTACATTCCTCCTAAAAGTGAAGCCATCCGATATTTTTCTCTTGCCTTCTAACTTGTTCTTTCTTTCTTTTTAAATACAACAACTTTTTTTCAAATGACATTGACCTGAAAGCCCACTGAGGTCAAAGAGAGTAAAGGCAAAATCATTCTGCCTATGGCTACATACATGTGGAGCACAAACGGGAGCACAGTAAATGATAATGTTTCCACTAAACATGTAAAGTGCAGGGTGTACAGGTGATGGATGGTCCTGACTTGGTCAGTGACAACCGTCAAAGGCAGGAGGTGGCATTTAAAATGTATAAAACTGTTTGTGACAGAGGGCAAGTGACAAGGCCAGGAGAAAGGTGTTTTTTTACAGGACGTCAACATTGGGGAAGGCCTTGAAATGGAGAACCCTGGGCTGGAACCACAGAAAGACAGAGCAGGGGTCCAAAAAAACCAGAAAGTGCTCTCCTCATGTACGTATACAAACATGAGTAGCATGAACAGTTACCCCTGTCCTGAGCAGTGAATAAGGAAAGAAGTATATTTCTCCCAACTGGTCAGACTTGAAGGATGACAACTCTCTAAGTTTCTTAAATAACTATTAAGTAATAGTTAATAAAATGTTAGAATTCTTCTAAAAATGTTGTCCAATTTCTAGACGGCATCAGAAATATGTCTGAATATTGTCCTAGGACTCTTTATTTTGCATAAAGATCTCTTTAAGAGGTCAGCACAAGCCAGAAAAAAAAAAAAAGGAAATTGATGCTTTTATGCTCAATTTCTGTCCTCCTTGAAATTGTATCCTTTGGAGCAAAAAGAAAGGCCCTCAAACCTTAATGAGATTTGTCCAGTTGTACATTTCACTCAGCAGAGAATGAGGCACGTCTGCTGTCTCAGACTGCCTAGGACTGAGGCTTTAATATACTATATTTGTACCCAGGCAAGTGAAGCAAAGCAAGAAAAGGAGTCCTGAGCCTTCCCCTCCAGGAGATGGGCAGCACCCTCATACTCACTTGAAGGTGACGTGCAGAAGTATCTTTGCTACAATGGCTGTAACTGTGAGGATGAGCAGAGTTGCCAGGCCATACACTGTCCACCCTAAAAATGCAAAAGCAGAGTTTTAATGATCCTCTTGGACTCAGTCTTCAGGTCTGCTGGAAGTCCAGAGTGACGCCAGCGCCCCGGAGGTGTAGATCTGCCTGGGGAACTCCCCGCAGGTGGTGGGCAGCCACCGAATGTAGCTGAGTCAGGCTGGCAAGGAGCTCCCAGCCCTCGGAGCTCCCCACCTTGCTCTAGGGCTCCTTCCCAGGGAAAGGCAGGTGGCATGGTCACAAGGAAACTCAGATTCAAAAGGGGCGGTACATACTGTCTCTACCATGGAACCACTGGGCAAGCACTGAGTTATATACTCTTTTGGCCTCAGTTTCCTCACCTGAACAATGAGATATGTGATCTGTGAAACCCTACTGGGATATTGGTTTGCAACCATCCTAGGCTGGGTAGGTTCACCATCGGTTCTAACAATTTGAAGAAGTTTGGAGCCCTTCACATTCTTTTCATGAGTTTTAGTGGTAGGTGGGGGAATGAGCCAGCAGGGAGACAGCAACTTGAGGCCCTTGCAAATCTCTGTTTGCTCTTTTCCCTGGGCTTTCTCTGGCGTTCTCTCATAGTCCTTTCCTCTTGTAGCCATTCCACTGTAGCCGCCTCTGAGTAACACTGTCCTTATATCCTCTGATCTCTAGGCTCATTTTTGCACACATGCACATGTGCACACACCCATGCTCAAGTGTCTATAATCAGGCACGCACAGCCCACAGCCACCCACGAGCCTTCTACATTAACAAGATCAAGACCTCAGTTGACAGCCACAGAGCCTGATCAACCTCATTTGCCCTATAGACATACAAACAAGGGATGCAGAGCAAGAACTGGAGTTCTCTTCTCCCTCACCTTCTAAGAGGGATCCTGTGAGGCCTCGGGGAAACTGTGAAAACCTCTAGATCAGGTCACCTCTAATGGCACTCTCAGTTCAAACACCTTATGAAGGCTCAGCTTTCTTTGCAGAAAAAGAGAATGGAGGTCTGTACCTAACCAAGTTAGCCAGCTTGAACCACGAGGCCATAACCCACTCTCCATCCCTCTCCTGCACGACTTTCCTTCAGAGCTCTTAACACTCTCTGACTTTTTATTATTTCACTTCTTGTCTTTCTCCCCCCACTTACCAGCCACAGGGGGCTAGGGCTTTTGTTCGGTTCACTCAATATTCCAGTGCCTACTACAATGCCTGGCACCATGAAAGCACATATCTTAAATGAGTAAGATTCCTACAAATGTCAATGAATTTGGGGAGCTACAACTTGGGGTCTGTAAAGATAATATCAAAGTGAGAAAACAGTGGAATAGCTGAGTAATTAGGGACTAACAAGTCAAGCTAGTGACAAAGTGTCCCTCAAAGAGGGTAGGACAAACTTTAAGTCACAGAGCCAGTACCCCCAACCTGTGTTAGAAAGAGAAACACCCTTCTCTGTAATTGCCAAGAGCACTGCCCTCAAGTTCTTCACCCGCTTTGATGGCGCCTGGGAACGGCTACCTGGAACGGTCTGGGGTGGGTGGCTGGGGCTGGTGGTGATGACGTAGAGGACTTTGGAAGACCGGGCAGCACTGATGCTGAGGTTGGCCTGCTCCGTGATCACCTCAGCCAGGGTCTGGTTGGCAGTTGGCCTCTCCTGAGGTGGTTCTTCCTTGACAGCTGGAAGGTCAAAAGGAATTAAGTGGGGGGAGGAAGTTGATGAAGATAACAAAAAGCTGTGGAGGCAGCACTGGTTATAAGAGGCTGTTTTCTCTGATTCAATTCTGTGTATAATTCTCCCCACTGACTCCACAGCAGAACCTGTCAAGCTCTGGCCCCGAAGGAGGCAAAGGAAACAGATGTCAACTTCAAATCACTTCTAATTTGTGGACACCTGAGAATGCTTTACTGTTTTCCTACTCTTAAGTCTTTGTCGCTATGACTCCTTTGGCTGGAAAGGCCCTATTCCTTCTCTATTCACCCACATCCTACCTATTTTTCAAGACTGTCCCACTGGCATGGAGGCCCCCTCCCTCTTCCTGTAGTGCACAACTAGACTCTTCTCAAGGCTACTGGGATTGGACAAAGGTCTTATCTCCCGTGTTTCTTGCATACTGGCAAAGAGACGTGCCAGGCACACGTATGTTCATGTTAGGGGAGCAGAGTATGGTTCCTTTGGAGCATCTGAAGAAATATGAAAGCCAGTCTTTTGGAACTGGCTGGAATATTTAAAGGTAGGAGGATGAACCAAATGACCTCTTTAATTCTGACCTCTTTTAGTTCTGCCAATCTCAGCTCTTTCTTTAGTTATTATTATAACCCTCCTGAGTTGAATCAGTAACTCCTGACTAATAGTCCTTTTAGCAAGACCCACCCAGGTCTTGAAGGCCACAGCATGGTACCAGCAAGAGGAGCCTCTATGGGGGTGATAAAGTCTTACCTTGGTATAAAACAGCAAATCCCTGGGCCTGATTGATGCGATCAGAGAAGAAATATAAAATGACAAAATCCAAAGAGACATTAAAGGACAAAGGTGGGCGGTTCCTTCCATTGAAACGGACCAGGACACGGTGGGTGTAGCCATCCAGCAGCTCCACCATGTCTGCGGAATCCCTGATGTCAAATAAGGTGAAGGTGAAGTGGATCTGGGAGGCTCCTGGAACGCGAATGGTCCAGTAGCAGACCCTCCCTGTGGCGTAGGTGTCAGGAAAGTCAGGGGAATAGACAACTGAAGTCATGGCCGAGTAATTCCCACCACAGGCGCCGACAAGAGCTGCAGGAGACAAAAGGACATGGTCCTTAGCCTGTGGCTGGGGCAGGGCTCACTTTGCAACCTGTTACAAACAAAACTCTTCCTAAATAATGTGATCCAGTTTGGGATATTGTTTTTTGTCTATAAAACCAGACTGTCTTATGTTTCAGGATCGAATCACAACATGAATTGCTTGAATCCTGAACAAACGACTGTGGAGGCTTTTTTCTTTTGTGTGTGTGTGCCCGGGAGACACTAGAACTAGCACACAGCACAGTGGTACGGGCTAGGTGGGGCCAGGCTGGAGTCAGAGAGTCTGGGGTCAGGACCAGCTGGGCCATGTGATCCCAGGGATCCCAGGGCCCTCACTTCTCTCAGATCTGAGGATGGAGAGACTGCTACCTGCTCCTGTGGTGCATGAATACGTGAGGACAGACGAGGGAAAGCACATGAAACCCTGGAGCCTATCTGTAGGGGAAACACTCAAAGAGGAAAAATCACTGGAAAAAGGCTTTCCAGCTGCTCAGAGGTATAACACTCACAGGAAGGTCTACACTTACTTTTCAAGTGGGAAACTGGCATAGGAAATGACTTCTGCAAAGAAGAAACACTAGTTCTGACTGACTCTGTACTAAGCACTTCTGATTTCTGTGAACTCCCATCTTTTTAAAAAATTTTTTTAAAAAAGATTTACTTATTTATGCACACAAGAGCTGGGGTACAGGCCAGAGTCCAGGGAGGTGAGAGGATTCACCAGAGACAGAGTGGGGAGCAGAACAGGCAGACTGACTGAAACACACTGCCGAGGGCAGCAGCGGGCAAGGCAGAAGAGGTCTGCTGCGCCCTGTGGGTTCCCTCCCTGGCCAGCAGCAGGGATCGAACTTGTGCTGCAGTGGCTGCGGTTTGAAGATTTATTTCTGCATACAAGAACAGGGCACAGGCCAGAGGTGTAGGGGGTGAGAGGAGTCACCAGACAAAGTAGGGAGCAGAACAGGTGGATCTACTGAAATACATATGCTGAGGGGAGCAGTGGGCGAGGCAGGAGAGGTCTGCTGTGCCATGTGGGCCACCTCCCTGGCCGGGGATCGAACTCATGCTGCAGTGGCTGTGAACAGCTTCATAGCGCTGCGTCTTAACCCCTTGTGTCACCAGGAAGACCCCTGAACTCCCATTTTGGATCAGCAGGTTTGAAGGAGGGGATACAAGCATTTACTATATCTTATGCAAAAAAATGTGAACATGATCCAGGATATGAAAGTCCTTCAGAGGGAATATAGGGCTGGGATTTAAAAAGCAGGCTTTGAAGGAGTTTAGGTTCCCTTCAGAATGTAGAAAGCAATAAAAGAATGCTGTTTTCATCCTAACAGTGAAAAAACAAAACAAAACCAAAAAATGGTCTCAAGAAAGCCAAGGGAACTTAATGCTAAAAAGTAAGAAGTCCATCAAGGAAGTGCCAGGCCAGACAAAGTTTTCCTCTCTGACAGAGAACAGCTGGGGGATGGCTACATTAGAGCAGTAAGAAGCAAGCAAATGAACAGCTGAGTAGGGGCTAGCCTCTCAGTCTAGGACACAGGAGTCTGTGCCCACTTGCAAGCAGTTCTGTTCAGGTCTCTGCCCAGTGCCCATGAGAATGACCAGGGGAAGGCGGGAGACCAGCGAGTCCCCTTGGAGGCACAGGTGTAGGTGACTGGCTGCTGCTGGGAGACAGGGATGAAATACTGCCCACTCCCCGATCCTCCCCTCAATGGAAACAAAAACCTCAAGCTGCTGGGAAAGGGGCAGCAAACCCTTTTGCTCCCAGAGCCACCAGAACCTATTTATTTCTGGAGAAGGAGTGAGTACAAAACTCTCTCTTCCTGCCTACGTAACTCGCAAAGATCCACTGCTTCTGGGGGAAGAGTAGGGGTAAGTCAGCAGTCCCTGCTTCTGTCTACTGTCCAGTTCCATGGCTTCTTGACAGTGTATCCTTTCCATGACTTCGGACTCTTCTGTAAAATGAGAGTGATAATAATAATGCCTTTCCCAAATGGCTGCCAGAAGGACGTAACGTGTTAATTCACATTAGGAGTATAGCAAGCAATGTATAAGCTTAGCAAACATAAGTCTCCTGAATTAGGGTGTCAGTGCAGAGGGTTTTATAATCATTAACTCTAGAAATGATGTGCAGCACATATTATTTATGCCAACTATTTTTCTTTAAATGTTAACCAAAGTTCAAACTAAGCATTTGTCTCGACATAACAGGTTGGATTGGAAGCCACTGTTAACCTCTGATGGGGATATGAAGTAAAAATGAACAATTTACTCCATGAGATCCTCTTGCCAGTCTGCTTTGTCTTCTCTGACAAACACACAAGCTCTAGACAATGCCTATGCTATAACCTTCAAAAGGCTCAGGTATAAATGGGCTGCGTTTTACAGGCACCATAAGTAATGACTGTGTTCTCCAAAAAGATAATTCAAGTCCTGATGTCTGGTATCTGTGAATGTGATCTTATTTGGAAGGAGGTTCTTTATAGATGTTATCAAGTTAAGAAGAGACCCTCCTAGTTTAGGCTGGGTCCTAAATCCAACGACTAACTAGTATCCTTCTAAAGAGATACAGACAAAAAGGCGCACAGACACAGAGGGAAGATGGCCATGTCAGGAACCAGGGAGAGACCAGAGTGACACAGCTACAAATCAGGAATACCAAGAACTGCCAGCAATGACCAGCAGCACGGAAAACACATAGGACTCTTTCCAGGAGCCTTCAGAGGAAAGACAGTCCTGACAACACCTTGGTTTTGCACCTCTATCCTCCCAAACTACAAGAGAATAGATTTCTGTTTTCACCCACCCAGTTTATGATAACTGATCATGGCAGCCTGAGGAAGCTAATACACCATATGACATTTTTGCTTAAAATGAGCTACTTTGTCTAGTCAAGATGTCAGGCGTACATCTACTCTAGCCTAATGACTAATAAAGACACTAGAGACTCAACAGTATACCTCAGTAATATCAAGCCTTTCCTTTTCTCTGCCTTATTTGTGACCATCTCCTTTGTACTATCTTAAAATTGGCACTGCACTGCTCCTGCGGTTTTCACAAAGTCTAACCATTGCTGAATGAATGTGGGTGGATTATGACACGGGATCAGTGGTCCAGTGGTTAGAACATCTCATAGCATCTCACAAACATGGCACGTCAGAGAGGAGGGGAGTCAGGGCACACTCAGTATTAGGCCTGGAAAGACAACTCCCAGTTTACACTCTAAACTCAGTTGTATTACAGTAAGATATCAATCCCACATGCTTAAGAAAGCACTAAGAGGGCGTAGAAGTTATACTAAATCAAAAGAATGTTAAACCTGATAGCAAATAGTTTTATTAGTGTCTACATTAAGTTGGAATGGTTACTTTTTCCAGGTTGTCAAGTATGTCACAATAGACCACATCACTTCAAGGCACATGTCACACCCATGATTAATTACTTGTTAAATATCTGTCCAACCCTCTATAATAAAAAGCAGGAGTTTGTTCTTATATGGGGCTATATCCCCAGGGACCAGTCAGTGCCTGGACTGCACCAATAAATATTGCCAATGGCATGAATGAGTAACTGGAAGGTAAGAAGGGTGAGTGAGCTTGTTCCCTTGGGACTCCTGTGCCTTGGATAGTATGTGCCTGTGCATACTCACTGTCAAAGAGGATGATCCTGCCATCGCCACCACAGGGCTGGGTGTGATCCCCAAAGCAGACACTGTTGCACTCGGTACTGGCTGCCTCTCCATACTGCCAGTAATCAGGATTATTTCCACAGAAGCAAGCGTAGCCTGATTCCATCCCGGCAAACTGACAACAGAGAAGCATCACTTAGTAAGCTTTAGTCTGGGGGGGTCAAGTGGCCTAAAGAAGCCTACCAAGGTTGGCCCTAGTAAGCAAAGAGCATCATCTTTCCAGCCCACCTTCCCCTGGGACTCTCCTTTGTTCTGCATTCATAATACTCCATTTCATACTGACCAATAACTTCTCCTTTGATGAGCTTACCCTTAAGTGTTTTAAATTTCTATTGCATTTAAGTAAGTTTTAAGGAGAGTGGATCCTATAAAGTTGAAACATTAATGATACTAGCTAAAAACTTTTTTTTTTAAGAGTTATTTATTCATGCATACAAGCACTGGGGTACAGGCCAGAGGTGCAGGGAGGTGAGAGAATCCACCAGACAGAGCAGGGGGCAGAACAGGCAGATGGACTGAAACACTGCTGAGGGGAGCAGCGGGCCAGGTGGGAGAGGTCTGCTGTGCCATGTGGGTCCCCTCCCTGGTGGGCAGCAGGGATCAAACTCGTGCTGTAGTAGCTGCGGTTTGCTTCATAGTGCACTGCTTAACCCACTGCCACCAGGGAAGGCCAATACTTTTATTTTTATTATTTTAAAGATTTATTTATTTATACAAGAACTGGGGTACAGGTCCTAGGTGTGTGGGGGTGAGAGGATTCACCAGAGACAGACTGGGGAGCAGAGTAGATGGATCTCCTGAGACACACTGCTGAAGGAAGGAGCAGGTGAGACAGGAGAGGTCTGCTGTGCAATGTGGGTCCCCTCCTTGGCCGGGGGTCAGACTTGTGCTGCAGTGACTGCGGATAGCTTCATAGTGCTGCAATTATCCCTTGCGCCACGAGGGAGGCCCCTCCCTAGGTAAGGATTTTATTGAATATCTACTACATAGTAGGTAGTAAGTGCTTCAGAGCTAGTCCTCACAACAAATGCATTATAGGCCCCATTTAAAATTTTTATTTTATTCTTTATATTGCCGTACAGTAAAAACATTTATATGGCATATAAGTCTATAAATATTAACCCATGTATAGATTTGTGCAACCACCACTATAACCAGGATACAAACAGATGCATCAGCCCATTAACCTCCCTCCTATAACCCCTGCAAACCACTAATTAGTTTTCTACTGCTATAGAAAAGATTTGCCTCAATTTATGAGATTACATTCAAATAAATCCATCATCAATTGCAATATCCTAAACTGAAAATACATTTAGTACAACCAACATCCCACACAACACAGCTTAGCCTAGCCTACCTTAAATATGCTTAGAAGACTCACACTAGCTTACACATGAGCAAAATCATCTAATACAGTCTGTTTTATTTTTTATTTATTTATTTTTTAAAGATTTATTTATTTATGCATACAAGCACTGGGGTACAGGCCAAAGGTGTGTGGGGTGGGGTGAGAGGATTCACCACAGAAAGCGGGGAGCAGAACAGGCAGATCAATGGAAGTACACTGCTGAGGGGAGCAGCGGGCACAGCAGGAGAGTTCTGCCATGCCATGTGGGTTCCCTCCCTGGCCAGTGGCAGGGATTGAACTCCTGCTGCAGTGGCTGTGGTTTTCTTCGTAGTGCGTTGCTTAACCCACTGCGCCATCAGGGAGGCCCTTACAGTCTGTTTTATATAAGTGTTGAATAGCTCATGTAATTTACTGAGTATAGTAGTGAAAGTGAAAAACAGAATGATGTCTGCTTTTTACACCATAATAAAGTAAAAAAAAATTGTAGGTTAAACCACTGTTAAATTGGGGACTGATTGTCTTTTCAAGAATATCATATGCTACAGACTAAATTCTGACTCTCCCCCAAATTTATTGAACACTAATTCTCAAAGTGATGATATTTTGAAATGGGGCTTTTGGGGAGTGATTGGGCAATAAGGGCACAGAGCCTTTATGAATGGGATTCGTGCCCTTTTATAAGAGACCCCGAGAGCATTCTTGTCACTTCTGCCATGTAAGAACTCATCAAGAAGGTTGTCCAGGAACCAGAAAATAAGCCCTCGTTACACATCCAATTTTCTAGTACCTCGATCTCAGCTTTCTTAGCCTCCAAAACTGTGAAATATACATGTCTATTGTTTAATCCACCCACATAGTGCAGCAGACCTCTCCTGCTGCTCCCACTGCTCCCCTCAGCAGTGTGTTTCAGTCACTCTGCCTGTTCTGTTCCTGGCTCTGTCTCTGGTGAAATCTCTCACCTCCCTGGACTCTGGCCTGTACCCCAGCTCCCCCAGTTCTTATTCATAATGCTGAATGTCTTTTCATGTGCTTATTTGCCATCTGTATCTTCTCTTCAATGAAGTATCTGTTTAATGAGTCTTTTGTGCATTTGTCTATTTTATTATTGAGTAGCGATTCCCTGCCCCCTGCATATTCTAAATACAAAATCTTTTGTTACAGTGTGCAGATATTTTCTCCCAGGTTATAGCTTCTGTTTTCATTCTCTTAAAAATGTCTTCTGCACAGCAAAAGTTTTAAATTTTGAGGAAGTCTAAATTAAAGTTTACCAATTTTTTTTCATTTATGGATTGTGCTTTTGTGTCATGCCTAGGAACTTTTTACTTAAACTGGTCATAAAGATTTCTCCCTCTGCTTTCTTCTAAGTATTATGTTTTATATTTCATAGTTAGTTCATTTTGAACCCAGTTTTATCTAGTCTTCTTTGTTTAACATCTTTCAGTTAGTATAATGTTTTAATTATTCACCCAAGTTGTTATTATATATCAGTATGTTTTACTGTGTCTTTTCTTTCTGTGGCTGAGTAGTATTCTGTGATATAGATATACCATAATTTGTTTATCTGTTCAACAGTTAATGGACATTTGAGTTATTTACACTTTGGGGCTATTATGGATAATGTTGCTATGAATAATTTATTTTCAGTACACAATAATTCTGTGTGAACATAGGCTTTCATATCTCAGGTAAATATTTAGATGTAGTACTGATGAATTATAGGACAGCTGATATATTTAACTTTATAACTTTAAAACCATCCCTAAATGGTTGCGCCATTTTACATTCCTACCAGCAACTTATGAGAATTCCAGTTCCTCCATATTCTTACAAATTCTTAGTATTTTCAATATTTTATTATTATTTTTTAAAGATTTATTTATTTATGCATACAAACACTGGGGTACAGGCCAGAGGGGCGGGGAGTGAGAGAATCCACCAGACAGAGTGGGGAGCAGAACAGGCAGATCAACCAAAACACACTGCTGAGGGGAGCAGCGGGTGAGGCAGGAGAGGTCTGCTGCGCCATGTGGGTCCTCTCCCCAGCGCAGCAGGGATCGAACTCGTGCTGCAGTGGCTGAGGTTTGCTTCATAGTATGGTGCTTAACACACTGCACCACCAGGGAGGGCCCAGTATTTTCAATATTTTAAACTTTAGTCATTCTAGAGAATGTTAGTAGCATCTCACTGTGGTTTTAATCTGTATTTCCCTGGTGATGTTGAACATCTGCTTTCTTCCAGAACATTTCACCTATCATTTCTCCCACTGAATTACCTTGGCATCTTTGTAAAATACTAATTGTCCATGTAAGTGCAGGTCTAGTTCTGGGCTTATTTTGCAGTTCTATTGACATGCATAGAAGGGGGTGGAAAACTTTACCTTTTTTAAAGGTCAGAGACTAAATGTTTTTAGCTTTCTGTACCATGTGGTTTTCTTTCAACTACTCACCTTTGCTATTGTAGCATGAGTAGATTAAAGGGTTTGGTTATGTTTCAATAAAACTTTATTTACAAAAATAGGTAGGTGGTAGGATTTTGTTCCTGTGTCGTTTTTGCTGACAGCTCATCTGTATGATTAATTTATGCCAATACCTCTCTTGATTACTAAAGCTTTATAGAAAATCTTGAGATCAGGCAGGATGATTCCTCCAAAATTGATCTTTTTCCATATTAGGTTGCTTGCTCTTCCATATTAACTTTAGGATCAGAGTGTCTATTTTAAAAAACTTCTAGGAATTTTATTAGGAGTGATTTGACTATAGATCAACTTTAGGAGAACTGACACTTCAACAATATTGAGTTTTCCAATCCATGAAAACTGCTACAACTACATTTCTTTGGGTCTTGTTTAATTTTCTCTTGCAATGTTATGTGGTATTTGGTGATAGGTCCTTAGTACCTTCTGTTGAAATTATTTTTATTTTATGCCATTATAAATGGAATTTAATTTTCTAAAATTTTTTAATTGTTCACTGCTATTATACAGAAATACAACTGATTTTTGTATATGTCCTTAAATTTACTTTTAAGTTCTAGTAACTTTTTTATGGATTCTTTCTTTAATTTTTTTGAAAGATTTATTTGTGCATACAATAACTGGGGCACAGGCCAGAGTTGTGGGGGGTGAGAGGATCCACCAGAGACAGAGTGGGGAACAGAGCAGGCAGATGGACTAAAACACACTACTAAGGGGAGCAGTAGAGGAGGCAGGAGAGGTCCGTTGTGCCATGTGGGTCCCCTCCCTGGTGGTGGCAAGGATTGAACTGGTGCTGCAGTGGCTGTGGTCTGCTTCATAGTGTGCTGCTTAACCCACTGAGCCACCAGGGAGGGGCCATGGATTCTTTAGAATTGTCTACAAGCATGATCGTGTAGCCCATAAATAAAGAAAAATTTACTTCTCTTTTTCAACCTGTTTGCCTTTATTCCTTTTCCTTTTGCTTAATTTCATTGACAAGGACCTCCAGTACAATGATAAATAGAAGAAGTAAGAATGGGCATCATTGGGCATCCCTGGTGGCACAAGGGGTTAAATCTCAGCACTATGAAGCATGAGTTTGATCCCCCGCCAGGGAGGGGACCCACATGGTGTAGTAGCAGATCTCTCCTGTCTCTCCCGCTGGTCCCTTCAGCAGTGTATTTTAGTAGATCAACCTGCTCTGCTCTCCACTCTGTCTCTGGTGAATTCTCTCACCACTACCACACCCACTGCATCTCTGGCCTACACCACTGCTCTTATATGTATAAATAAATAAATCTTAAAGAAAAAGATAAAAAGAATGAGCATCATTGTTTATTCTTGAGCTTAGGTAGAAAGCACTGAACATTTACCACTGAATATGATGTTAAGTTTAGGTTCTTTTGTAGATGCTCTTAATCAGATTGAGTAAGTTCCATTCTATTCCTAGTTTGCTTTTACCATTAATGGGCGGTACATTTTCTCAAATACTTTAGCTGTGTTTTTATTTTGAAATCATTTTAAACCAACTAAAAAACTGCATGAATAATAGAAAGAACTGCTCTCTTCCTTTCACCCTGAAACCTCATTCAAGTTGACAACTGCTTGAATATTATCTTTGGAGAAAAGGATTCAATTCAGGATCACAGAGGTACTAGGTTCTCTGTTCTCTTCAGTCTCTTTCAATCTGTAATAGTTTGTCGGTCTTACTGTGGCCTTTGTGATCTTAACATTTTTTTAATTTAAAGGTCACTTATTTTGTAGAATATGCTTCATTTTGGGTTTCCCTAGTGTTTCCTCATGGCTAGATTCATGTTATACATTTTTGGCAGAACTATCACCAAAGTCAAGTCATGCTCTTACTTACCAGGTGGGCGCAATGTCTAGCTGCCCTATCCTATCGCCAGCGATACTACTTTGATCACTTGTGTAAGTAATGTATGCCAGCTTTCTCCACTATAGAATGAGTTTTCCCTTTCTAGTATTTTGTAGGGAGATATTTTTATTTTTTCTTTTTCAAGTCTTATTTATTGGGGCCTCCCTGGTGGTGCAGTGGGTTAAGCAACGCACTATGAAGCAAACAGCAGCCATTGCAGCAGGAGTTCAATTCCTGCTGCCAGCCCAGGAGGGGTGGGTGGTGGGGAGGGAGTGACCCACATGGCTCAGGCCTCTCCTGCCTGGCCCACTGCTCCCCTCAGCAGTGTGCTTCAGTCGATCTGCCTGTTCTGCTCCCCACTCTGTCTCTGGTGAATCCTCTCACCTCCCGTGATTCTGGCCTGTACCCAGCTGTTGTATACATAAATAAGTAAATTTAAAAAAAAAAATAAAATTTTATTTATTTATGCATAGAAGAACTGGGTATAGGCCAGAGGTATGGGGAGTGGTGAGAGGATTCACCAGAGACAGAGTAGGGAGCAGAACAGGCAGATTTACTGAATTAGTGAAATTTACACTGCTGAGGGGAGCAGCAGATGAAACAGGAAAGGTCTGCTGCACCATGTGGGTCAGCTCCCTGATGGGGGTGGAACTCAGGCCCTGGGAGTGACAGTGCTGGTAGGCCATGAGGAAGGTCCCACAGGGAGATATGGTGGGGTGTGTGTGAGAGGATTTACTCAGGATGTGGGGGTGATAGCGCAAATAGGCCACGAGGGAGGTCCCACAGGGACATATTTGAGGCTATGTAAATATTCTGTCCCTCATGCAACTTTTACGCAGTAGTTGATAAAGACGTGAGATATTTATATATCATGGTATTTGTTCTGTGCATCACTTTATTACTAAATAGTTTCCAAAAGTGAATTTTCTAATTCTGTCATTTCTTCTGCATTTATTTATTGGCATTCTTCAGCAAGGCGATGCTGTCCTTCTCCTGACTTATGTATTATATCATTGTGAATATATAGTCTTACCTTATTCAGTGAGGTTTATTTTTCACTATGATTATTTGTTTTAAAGCTCAAATTATGTTAGCTTTGGTCAGTGAGAGCCTCTTCAAGCTAGGTCCTCTGTCTTGACAAGCCCCTATCATTCCTTTCTTTCTTGTACAAGATGTTTCAAGCTTATCCTTTCTCAGAACCAGTTCTAGAATCAGTAATTTTCAACAAGGAGATCTAGTTCTTTTTAGTGGAGAACAGCAGCTTGAAATCAACATCTGAGTGCTAGGTGTCCTCTCGAGTACCAATGTGTCAATTGTTTCCAGGTCTGTCAGTTGTCAGATCTAAGATATTAATGTGTATCCACACAAACACAGACAATATACAAACACTTTGTACTTTTTCTATACACCCCCCCGTCTAAATATATATATAACCTACTATACTAGTTATTTTAAAACCTACACACAAATTCGTTCTGGTTTTCCCTGGCTCCCTTCTTCAACAGTGAGCAGTGTGGCTCCCATCACCCTCAATATATTTACTTATGTGTTCAACCCCACTGCAGCCAAGCAATCATTTGTCATGTTAGGCCAAATGCCTTGCTAAGCCACCTGCCTCAGCTAGGTCCCGAACCCTGTGCCAGGCCACTCTCCTGGCTTGTGCTTGATTAATGGCTTTTGATTAAATTACTTTAAGGAAGGGGGAAGGAAGAGAGGAAGGAAAGAAGGATCCTTCCTTCTTTTTTTTTGATATAATAATAGCATTATTGAAACTTAATCATCAAAAAATGAATTTTAAGTAGAGAAATGGATAGAAAGAAAAAAAAAAAATCAGACTGGTGTCCAGACTAGGAATGTCTCAAGGGTGTAGCCACTACCTTGGCTTGTTCCCAGATTCTCTATGAAGCCAGGGAAGTCCCTGCTCATCATAAAAAGGGGTACACAGAAGTTCATAACTCTGTCTGAGACCAGATGTGGGTATAAATATTGTTATTTTCCTTCACTTCTCTATCAGTCTTTGGACAAGAGTAGTGTCTCACACCCCTTAATCCCAAGCTTCACTCTACCTCCACGTTCTCCTTGGCAGAAAAGTAGGATTGTACGGCTTGACAGATTCTTTAAAGTATTGTTTTAACTTACCTCAGCAGAGGGCATTTATATTTATATGCTTTTTAATAGATATATAGCCAGAGTCGTTACCTTGAACCTTTGGCTCCGACAGAAACTGATGCAGGTTTGTATGGTAAGTTTGTTAGATGTTTTACTGGCACCGGTCAAAGGAGGTGGGTTTCCATGGTCCTTGTAGCAGCCAAGGTTTCCAGGCACTGGATTAAAAAAGAAAAACAAAAGACTTTCACAACATCTGGCTGTGAAACACCAAGAAGGAAAAGTGGTGTGTGCCAGGTCCTTTCATCTCTGTCAACATTTCCACTCCTAAGGTACAAATAAAAAAACAAGTATTAAGTTTTAATGGAAGCCTCAGTGTCCTCTGTTAAATGCCATGTTTTTTGTTTTATTTTGAGGAGTGAGGGCAGGGGCTACCTTTAACTAACCCTAAAATAAATTTTACTTGTTCAATATTGATAGAATTTAGCACCAAAGAAAACTAGGAAGAATTTTCTTCCAACGGAGAAGATACAATGTATAAATTATGGTCAGTGTCACTAAAGGACAGGAAAGGTTCCTGCCTCCCCTGGATCCTTAACAAAATGGATTTCCCCAACGTCCTTCGGTGATGCTATTTCCTACCGCTGATGTAACAAATGACCACGAAGCCAGTGGCATAAAACAGCATAAATTCATTATTTCATAGTTCAGCAAGTCAGAAGTACTGAGTCTTACAGGACTGAAGCAAAGTGTCAGCAGAGCCATGGTCCTTTTGGAGGCTCATGGGGAAGAATCTGTTCCTTGCTTTTTCCATTTCCTAGAAGCTGTCTCTTTTCCTTGGCTTGTGGCCATGACATTCCAGAATCTGCTTCCATCATCATGTCTCCTTCCTGTCCTCTGCTTCCATCACCTTGCATCACCTTCTCTGACTGATCCTCCTGCCTCTTTGTTATAAGGACCGGTGTGACCAAGTTTAGAATAATTTCCCCTTCTCAAAATCACATCTTAATTGCATGTGCAAAGTCCTTTAGACCAAGGAACTCAAAGATTCTAAGGGTCATAACACAGACATCTCCAAGGGGTCACTATTCAGTGTACAACGGTGAATATACTGGTGTTTTACAATCAGAAATCAGACAGTTTGGTCTTGTAGAAAAACTATATCTGTGAATAAAGAAATCTGATTCTCCCCCATGAGCCTCCAAAGGGACCAAGGCCCTGCTGACACTTCAAAGATCTTCTGGTATTCGTGTCCTTGTGCCTTTCCTTTTCCCATCAGCTTGGGTTGGAGTAGTGACTTACCTTTGACCAACAGAATGTGGTAAAGTTGATGGGATACCACTTTTGTGATTAGGTTACAAGACTTTGGTCTTGTAAAAGACTTTCTCTGCTGCCTGCTTGGCTTATATACTTTGATGAATTGATATGTCATGTCAGAGAGGCCATGTTATAAAGAACTGATGGTGGCCTCCAGCCAATAGTCAGCAAAACGTCAAGATTCCTGCAAGGACAAAATCCTACCAACAACTATGTGAACTTGAAATAGATTCTTCTCCAGTGGAGCCGTCAGATGAGACCTGTCCTGGCAGACACCTGAGATGTAGCCTTATGAGAGATCTTGAAGCAGAAAACCCAGCTAAGCCATATTTAGATTTCCTGACCCACAGAAAATATGAAACAATAAATGTATACTGTTTTAAACTAAGTTTTAGCATTACTAATATACTTATATATCTCTTACTTAACATGTTTATTGAATGAAGTAATAAATTTATTGGGGGCATGGACAAATCAAATTCTCTGGGTCATAGTTTTCCCATCTGTGTTATTAACCATTTACTGTCAAATAAAGTCCTTTCTCTACTCTCTATTTGGTTCCTTACCATTTATACAGCTGAAGACATAAGACAAGAATGAGGCCTGGTTCTAGAAGCACTTCTAGGTCAGTTAAGAGTTAAATTATGTCCAATTCCAAAGTTAGCCATACAGACATATAGAAAGTATTTTTTCTTTAAGAAAAAATATTTAAGAAGTAAGAAAATAGCATGGTCCCTTTTTAAAAAAAAAAAGATTTATTTTTACATAGAAGAACTGAGGTGTAGGCCAGAGGTGAGGGGGCAGGGATGGTGGTGAGAGGATTCACCAGAGACAGAGCGGGGAGCAGAACTGGTGGATCTACTGAAATACACTGCAGAAGGGAGCAGCAGGTAAGACAGGAGAGGTCTGTTGTGCCCTATGTGGGTCAGCTACCTAGCCAAGGATCGAACTCAGGCCATGAGGGTGATAGCACTAGACTTAACCCATAGGCCTATGCATGCTCCATTTTAATAAGCTTTATGCTCACATTAGTCTTTTGGCATATAAAAGTACATATGTATAAATGTGTGTATGCACACGCACATACACAAACTCTCTCTCACACTTTTTAATTTCTGCCACCATCTACGTATAATCAGCTCACTTTAAATTGGCAGGAAGTGCCCTGCTAACCCAAAGCGTCACCCTTCCCCCTAAGCCAAGTGGTTACCCTCCTCCCTTGCGTCACACATGGTTCAAATATAACAAATGTGGCTTACCACACAAATGTTAAAATGCATCTTTCGGAAACAAACCAAATCTCTATAGTAGCAAATGTAAACAGAAAAGCTGTAGGCAATAGTAGTCCAGTGTTCAATGGGGCTTGGGAACATCTAGGTATAAGGATACAAATACAGTGAGTTAAGGATCTCTAGCTGGGACATATTATATAAGCCAAATTTGTTAAAAGGACTTTGCATGTGGAAACCTAAGCCATGCATATAAAGGTTCTTAATAAGAACTCCTTGATCATGGGGCCTCTCTGGTGGCGCAAGGGATTAAGGTGCAGCACTATGAAGCTATCCACAGCCACTGCAGCATGAGTTTGAGCACCGGCCAGGGAGGGGACCCACATGCCGCAGCAGACTTCTCCTGTCTCACCCACTGCTCTCCTCAGCAGTGTATTTCAGTAGATCTACCTGTTCTGCTCCCTGCTCTGTCTTTGGTAAATCCTCTCATCACCACCTGCACATCTGGCCTGTACCCCAGTTCTTGTATGCATAAATAAATAAATCTTTAGGGCCTCCCTGGTGGCACAAGGGGTTGAGTGCCACATAGTGGGGCTTCTGCAGCCACTGCAGTGTGCAAGTTCAATCCCTGACCAGGGAGGGGACACACATGATGCAGCAGAGCTCTCCTGCCTCACCCGCTGCTCCCCTCAGCAGTGGATTTCAGTACATCTGCCTGTTCTGTTCCCCACTCTGTCTCTGGTGACTCCTCTCACACCCCTGCATCTCTGGCCTATACCCTAGCTCTTATATGCATAAATAAATAAAAATCTAAAAAAATTTTAAAAAATAACAAATCTTTAAAAAAAAGAACTACTTGATCACGATCATCTTGGTCATTTACTCTGATTTCTGTCTCATTTATTCCATTATGCTCATAGGAAAACATGTTATTATGTACTAGTTTATAGTCACATAATCATAAATGTTAAGATTAGACATAAACAAGGCCATCAATAAACAAGGACAAACAAAGGTTGCTTCATTGCAGCTAAAACCTGTAAGTTTACAACAAGTGGTGAGCAAATCCAGGAAGCTTATGTTCCAGTGGGGTAGTGACGTCCCAAACATACCATGAGGTAGGTCACTGGAAATCAGACCATACCAAGCGGCAGCTCTACCCCTTTGACTGTTAATGGCCTGAGGTATCATTCTTGCCTCACAAGTCAATCACTTGCCAGAAACTGTCCATTCTACCTCCTAAAATACCCCAGACATCTGTCCATGGCTCTCTAGCCACACTGCCATTCCCCTAGGTCGGCCACAGTCTTTGTCCACTTAGACTACTGTATCAGGTGGTAGCTCCCTGTTTCTAGGCTCATGCTACTCTAATTTAGTATACTTGCAACCAAAGTAATCTTTACAATACATCCCAGGTAGAAAAAACGGTGAGTGCAAAGATTTAAGGACAAGAATGACCCCGACCTTTGCAGAACAAAGTGATCATGGTCAGTGAGAGACAGGGAAGAGCAAAGGAGTGGGAGGTGTAAGCAGAGGCCTTGCCTAAAGCTCTCAGAATTCCCTGGTTGCCCCTCACGGTGAAGTCCAGGCTCTCTTACACGCACATAAGGCCCTGCCCAATCTGTGCTTCTCCCGTCTGTTCTCTATCACCAGCATGAGTCCTCTCTTCATCCTTGACTCACAGTCAGTATGAAGACCAAGTTAAATGATAGTGTTTTTCAAGTTTCCCAACTGTACATCGTTCTCTGGCCTCTGAACTTTTGCATTTGCTGTTCCCTCTGCTTGGAATACTCTTCCATGCTTAAGCTTACAGTCTGAGAATCATTTCCTCTGGGGGAAAAAAGGTTATGTAGTCCTATAGCAGGCTACACTGAGTTGAATCTAAATACCCATTTATGTCTTTCTCTTTTTTTCTCCCCCTTCCAACCTCCCTCCCCCCATGATTAACCATGAACAACTTAAGGGTAAGACACTGTCTTCCGTATACCATTGTATTCCCAGTTCTGGCATAGTCCCAGTCCAGAGAGAGTATGTACTCTAAAACCGGACTGAACTGAACGAGCATGTCCCATGTTGCCAGCTGACATCACAGAGTGAGTGGGTAAAGACACTTCTCAGTCAGCAACAAATGAAGAGAGCAGAGGTGAAAAGCAGAACTTACCAGCAAAACAACTTTGTTCACTTAACGTTACAACCATTGGTTTTGACTCCAGCCTGTTTACTGTCCTCATTGGCTATTATAAACACCTGTTTCCACAAAGGTTCTCTTTAAACCATATAACTTTACCTTTATCATTTTGGATGAAACTTTTCTAAAATACACCAGCCATTTCTTAAAAACAAAATTGAATAGATGAATGGACTACAAATTTTTCTTGGTGGCTTAAAGTCATCACATGTACTTCACTAAATGGCCTCAGACTGATGTGCTTTTTTACGTTATTGTGCCTGGCTTTAATAGTGACTCTGTCTCCTTGGTTACCATCAAAGCTGTTTACCCTCAGAAAATTAGAATTTGAAGGAGTCTAGAGAACATCTATTTTTTTTTTGCCACTGTCAGAGCCTGCAGTCTTTGCTTATGCTCATCTTATTTAGCTGTTTCTTAGGCTGAGAACAAAACTATGAAGCTTATTAAAATTATGGGAAAAATAAGATTGAACCATTTCTAAAGGCAATTTTTAAATGTTCCCCACTTTCTGCCATTTGCACTGTGACTTGTGTTACTTTTGCTTGCTCATTTCCCAGCATTCTGCAATATCCCAAAGGGCAATGGTACTACTGTTAACTCTGTGGAAGCAGCCAGCATTTCATAGCAATCACAAATGTGGGTTTGGGAGGCAAACAGAACCAAGGGTGAATTCTGGCCCCATCACCACAGCCTTTGTAAGCTCAGTTTCATTGACAGTGGAATGAGGAACAATATGGGCCTCAAAGAGTTCTCCTGAGAATTAAAATGAGATAATGTAAATAAAGTAAACACTACAAGGTCTGGCAAGATATCATGTGCTGAATAGTGTTTATTATCATTATATATAATAAGGCTTTCATCATTCACCATACAAACAAGAACAACTTGCTCAGTAATAGAAAAGTAAAATAGCATCCAATTAAAGACAGAAATCAAAGGCAGCCACCTCAGAAAACTGGGTTTGATTCCAGATATTAAAATATTAATGTCTTACATATGGTTAGCACAGAGCACACTCTCACTCGAAACTCAAGGCCCTTTCAGGAAGGCAGGGTGGAAGGTGCTACTCCTCACAGTTTAGCAAGGTTAAGGACCTTGCATGGAGAAGACAGAACTGGAGGGCAAAGGTAAACTCCAGGGCTGCAGATTCTCATTCTGTAGATTTTTTTCTCGGTGTCCCTGTCTCACTTTTCTTATAGAGCTGTTTAAGAAGTATCTGAAAGTGCTCCCTGAGATTACACATCAGTCCCTCCATGCTCTGTATACCACAGCCAGCCTCTGAGGAGTGCCACTGCCCTATGACCCACACTGGAAAGTGTGGCTGAAAGTCTCGCCAGGGAAGACGTGTCATGTAGTTTTCAAAGGCATTACTGGTCAAATGAGTGGATTTCCAGATCATGTCCCACCCTCAGCTCTTCCCAGAAGGGAAGGGAGGAAAAGTCAATTTGAAAAAAGGATATTTGTTCTCAAATTCCTTTTTCCTTTCAAGACCACTTTGAAGTTCTGTGGCTTGGTCATGCATTTTTCCCTCTTACCAAAGGCTTCGTCACTTTCAATTTTTAAAAAAATCATCTTAAATACAAATGGACCCCACTGTTTATCATGGTTGATGCTTTAAAATGCATGACAGCTCATTACCAACGTTCTGTTCAGATACTCAGAATTCTTGGCAGACATGAAGGTTTTAGAGGTGGTTGGGGGGAGATGGTCCTATATTCAGATTAACCCAGGAACTACTGTTCTTTTTACTATCATGATAAACTGTTGGGAAGCAGCCTTACTAAAGACCCATTACATGCATATAACTGGCCTCACTGTGAAGGTCTAAGCATCTCTGTGGGGGGCCCTTCCAGAGCTGACAGCTCTTTTCTGAGAACCAGCTATCGCCAGCACTTTCTCAGAAGATGTGCTCCCATAACTGTTGCTAGTTGGGGACAGGCCAAAGTATGCCATCCTCTGGCCATAGCTGACTCCCACCGGACCCACCAGATTTTCTCTCCCAGGAACCTGGAACCTGGCTTCCAGTTAGTGAATTACAGGCACTGGACCTGTAGGTTCTACTAAATAGTGGGTAAGGCAACCAGTCCTGTTTGGGCCATGAGAGTCGACAAGTGAGCTGCTTCTTCCACAGAGAGGAAGAACTGACACTGTGGTATGAGAGAGGCTGAGATGGGTGACCTTGTGACCCCAGGACAGATGGCAAGAAAATATACTTTCTGGGTTCTTGGGACATAGGGATTAGGTTCTATAATTGTCCTTCAAATAAATCCATTTTGCTCAAGTGGCAGAAGAAATGTGCAGCTGAGACTCAACCAACTCACAGAATCAGGAGAAATGATAAACTGTTATTTTAAATTACTAGGATTTGGGGTGGCTTGTTATGCAATAACGGATAACTTAAACACCTTACCTGACAAAGTATCAGTTCAAGTTCAAAGGGAATGAAAGCTCTCAGAAGAAGAGTTCCATTTGTTGACTTTAACTTTTTTTTTTTTCCCCAGGGATACCATAAGTAACCCAGGGAAGGAACCATTAAGTCATTTTTTATTTTTCCTGCTGTTTCATCCCTTATATATTCTACTTGTCATCAAGTTCTATCTTCTTCCTAAAGCCATCTTGGATTTAACCCTTTCTATCTTTTCTCACTGCTGCCATCATAGCCTAGGCACTTAACTCCTGCATTTAGAAGTCTACACCCATTCTCTCCTCTTCAAACTTCTTTCCTCTGATCCATCCTGTAAATGGGCACTAAACTCATCCTCCCAAACCAGGGTTTTTAGTATGTCAATCCCCAACTAATCAACTCTGGTTTTATGATCTATTTTTTTTAAAAGATTTATTTATGCGTACAAGAACTGGAGTATAGGCCAGAGGTGTGTGTGTGGGTGAGAGGATCCACCAGAGACAGAGCAGGGAACAGGACAGGCAGATTAATTGAAATACACTGCTGAGGGGAGCAGCGGGCGAGGCAGGAGAGGTCTGCTGCACCATGTGGGTCACCTCCCAGGCTGGGGCTCAAACTAGTGCTGCAGTGGCTGTGGTTCACTTCATAGTGTGTTGCTTAAACCATTGCCTCACCTGGAAGGGTCCTGGTTTATGGTCTAAACTGGCCCTTCTTTGTACACTCCAATACTCTGGCAGCTTCAATCCCAAACCTCACTTTCCACTCCCAATCTTGTGCCTTTCCTCTATGAGGCTACTCCCTGACCTGGTATGCCCTGACCTACCCACCCATCCACCTTTCTCCTTAATGATGCCTCCAACTTCCACAACCCTACTGAGCCCTCTTGTCTTGAAATCTCAGAGCACTTTCCTTCATAATTCAATACTTAATTATATAATTGGTGGGCTGGTCTCCAAGTTTCTCCTATGTTTATAACTCAGATTCCTAATTACATCATAAGATTAAGGGTAGGAACTATAGCTTATGTTGTATATTCCTTACAGACCAATGCCGGCAAAAAGATTTTGAGTAAAATCATCCTCAAAGATCTGAATGATTTTCCCCTTTAAAAGTAACCAGTATGGAAAGATGAAATGCAGCCATTTACAGCAAAGTGGGGGGAATTTAAGAGAATTATGTGTAGTAAAGCAAGTCAGAATAACAAAGACAAATTCTGGACATTTACTTAGTAGATGATTTAACAAAGTAAAAATGCTTACAAAAACCAGGGAACATTAACAAATACTGTGAGGGTTTTGAGGTTAAGAGGGAGGGGGAGGAGGAAAGGAACAAGGCGATAAAAGGGATGGTAGTGGGTGGGGGAAGAAAAAAATATATCACATGATGCTGAAGTTATTTAGATAACAGCATTGGAATTTTTTCATAAATCTATCAACAGTAGAGCCTTAATTTTAACATGACAAATGTGTAACTTACTGGATGTATTTGGTTAAAGCTTTATAGCAAATGACACATTTTATAAAAAGAGGCAGCAGTGTTTATTTGCCTGGTTGTGGTTCTTCATTCTAGTTCATCTCTGTGTCAACATACAGTAACCTGCAGAATTTTAAGGACAGCAGTGGAATATTGGACAGAGCACTAAGGATAGATCAAAGGACCTGCACTCTCCCTTCAGATGCATCTCTTAGAAAAGTTACTTCACCCATCTAGACTTTTGTTTCTTCATTCCTAAGATTAGAGAGTTTGTCTGGCTATTTTTCACAGCCACTAGCTGTGTGATACGATACTTGGTATGTAACAACAGTTCCATATAGTTTAGCAGGGGTCCCAACTGCTAATTCTAAGGAAATTTGGATAGTTACCCAGTGAAATTTTGGTCATCTAAAGAAAATACCCTAAATTTTGAGGGGAAAAACTACTGCCAATTCTTTTTTTTTTTTTAAAGATTTATTTATTTATGCATACAAGCACTGGGGTACAGGCCAGAGGTGTGGGGGTGGTGAGAGAATCCACCAGACAGAGCAGGATGCAGAACAGGCAGATTGACAGAAACACACTGCTGAGGGCAGCAGCGGGCGAGGCAGGAGAGGTCTGCCACGCCATGTGGGTCCCCTCTCTGGCCGGCAGCAGGGATTGAACTCGTGCTGCAGTGGCTGCGGTTTGCCTCATAGTGCGTTGCTTAACCCACTGCGCCACCAGGGCGGGCCCACTACTGCCAATTCTTAAAAACCATAAGTGCTAATACATGTTTTTATGCATCTTCTCAAAACATGAATGTTTTCATAAATTCAGCATAAGGTATTGATTTAGTACTGGATTAGAAGAACAAGTGTCATCTACCCAAGATCACCATGAATAACCAAGGATTAACTTTTTTTAATTTAAAAAATAATTAGTATGCTTTACATAACTGTGCTTTAGAGCATTTTGGAAATACAGCATATATATATATATATATCTCACTAAGGAAAATGTCCATTTGGTTCAGAATGTCTATGTTTTTTTAATAAAAAGTTAAATAATAGCACTTCCCAAAGCAAAGGATACCAAGTAGGCAGCAGATCTGAAACCATAGGACTGCACTGTGCAGGGCCTCTTGTGCTCCCTAAATGCAATGCCACATGCCTCAAGCCTCAGGGGAATGGCCACTATGGCAGCTGAGGCAAGCCACTGAGCCCCAGGGACAGGCAGATAAAAAAGGAGTGGACAGAAATAAAACACAGGTTAGGAATAACCTAGTTAGGTATTAGATGACAGGACATGCCCACAGTCATCACTCCTTGGGGAGAGCACTGGCCAGAACAGCGCCTGCTGGAACTTTCCTGCCTCACCATGTGTCAGGTCCTGGACTTCGGGTCGTGTGCATCTTACTCATTAACTCTTGAAAATAACCCTGGAAAGCATAGATGAGGAAATAAAGACCCAGGGGAGAGTCATTTTGTTTAGTAAGTAATGATTCAAACCTAAACCAATGTGACTCTGACATCCACATTCTTTCCACTAGCTTATGTTTTCTTTCATATTGGAAGAGATATGACATCATGTAATCAAGAATATTTAGTGAACACCTGTTAACGGCCTTCACTGTGTTACATGTTATGAAAGATTGTTAAAATACTTGGCCCTTTTCAGTGGTTGCCAAGGAGGAGCCTTGAGGGGGTAAAAGCCTCCATAAAGTCCATCAGCACCCTCCATAAATAAACATACAATCCAAGTAAAATGAGAGCAGCCGCTATTCATACACAGGGGTAAGAGAAATCCTTGGCTCCCCATTTGTAAATTAAGTCTCACCTTCACAGAAATTCCAGAGGTACCCCTGCTCCTGTCTTTGAAAAGCTGAGTCTAGTTGGGAAAACAAAACTACACAAAGTAAGAATTAAGAGAAAACAAGATTCTGACAATATTAACTTGTCTAATCAATTAGACAAAACTGCTAAGTAATTGTACTGGAAAGACAAAACAGGTAAAAAAAATTAGTCTGCATAATTTATACTACTAACATCCATTTCAATATTGACTTGGCTACTGGCTAACCCTTGTTTGACGTTTCCTTTTAGCTGTAAGGGATAAATGCTGCACAGAGATGTGTCTTTTTTAATGTGAACTTCAGCCCATGCAATGAAGACAGAGATTTGGGAGACCTGAGCCTGGACAAGGCTGCTAATGCAGTGTTCGGTGGAAAAGAGCCCAACTCTGGGGAGATCCTTCCCAGCTGACAACAGCTGGGCTGGAACACCCGCAGAGTTGGCCCAACATTCTCCAGAGTGGCTCTGCTCCGCAACAAATGCTTCCTGGATACCATCCTGCCTCCTTTACTCTGGGGGCCTGGGATTTCCCAAACCCAAAGAAGAAAAGAAAGTGACTTAGAGCTAACAGCTTGAACTGCAGACCCTCTGTCGCCACTGAGTTAATCCTCTGGTTTCCACAATATCAGGAAGGCAATCTTAATAATTCAACATACTATCAGAATTTCAAACTCTAATTCCCAAACAATCCACAAAGAAAATTCTCAAAAATGACCTCAACAGTGGCCTGAATCCATCCCAATGCCCCTGTTTTCAAGGAAATAAGGAAATGGGGCTGTTTTCAAGCACTGGAAGGAAAAGGCATTAGTCTTGCCATTAGGAGTCCTAGATGTAGATCCTGTTTGGCTCAGAGTGCAATCCTCATCAAATCGCTTAACTACTCACGCCTTATTTTCTCATCGGAGTCACAGTGGAGAAGGGGTGGACACGTCACCTGCTTCTATGACTGTTGAAAGTTTCATAAATCAGGCAATGTGAATGAGCGCTTTGTACACAGTAGGCATTCAGTGTTAACGGAAGTAAAAAATATTAGACAATCAGTGCTGATGCTAAAATACAGAAAATTCTGAAAGTAACAAAACATTTTCTATAACCGAGAGACTGTTCTGACCACCACTACCAAACTGTCCTTGACTCAAACTCTGAACATAACTCTAAAAACTCTTGTTAGGGATTGCAAATAGAAGCTTTCAAGTCCTGTTTCTTGGGGCTACATTTCTGTAAGGAACAACAAATGTGTTTTAAGAAAGTCAAGGTATCATTTAATTAAAAGGAGGTCATGGGCTGAGATGAGCCTGAGGCCCCACTCTGCAGAGATGCTACACTGGCATCTTCTTAGGGCTGGTCTGTAGGAGTGATACAATCACTCTAGAGAACCTCCCATGGATTAAGAAGGAGAAGTATCTCCCCAAATTCCTAACACAGAGGCTTAAAAAGTTATGGAAAAATTTCTCCTTCTGATACTCCACTCTCAACTTATCACATCTTCCTGGGTCAAACTAAGTTCTGCTTGCAGACCACAAGTCCTTCCATTACCTGGTCCCATCTTATTCTCCTCAGATCTCATCACCTGCCTTTTCTTAAAATTTCATACATGTGTACACATGCAAACTGTTCCTCAGCTTCCAACCAACCCTAACGCCTAGAACCTGAACACTTAAAATGTGATCCTGCACCCATAGGCTTGTTAGAAATGCAGAGTCTCAGACCTGACCCAGACCTACTGACCCAGACTGTGCGCTGTACACACCGTAATGCTGGAGAAGCCTGGCACTAGCACCCACAGCAGCACCTGCCTCCCACTAGGCCAGGGCAGATGTCTTCCTCAGTGCTCCTAACCCTTAACTCATCTCACTCACTAGAGAATGTCTGGTATACATTTATGTTAATGTGTCTGGTTTTGGTCCTAGACTAGTGGCTCCCCACAGGCTGCAGACCATCCTGGCGTCCCCCATGTGATATAAGGCCTTGCATATGGCAGGACCTTCAAAAATGTCATTTGTCATAACTAATAACTTTTAAAATTCTTGTGATTTTAAACCTTAATAACTAACTTTAAATAACTGTCTTTAATGGCTGTTTTTAATAACTAATAGCTTCAATAACTCTAATAAGTAATGATTTTAGTAAGTTTTATTAACTGAAACTTTAATAACTAACTCTGATACCTGTGAGCTATATGAAAAAGTAACACAACTTAGGTGAATTGTGTTACATATTTGAATCCATGTACTTATTTTTTAATATTTTAAGTTATTTAAAATTTTTAATTTTATAAAATGTATTTACAGTGGAAACTTCCAAACACATAAAAGTAGGAAAGCACAATGAGCCTGCCACCCAGCATCCATACATACGGGTATCTGTGTATTTTGACTCTTCTTGTTTCCTCTAGTTCCCTCACTCCCACCTACCTACTCTCTAGGAGGTGAGATCATTTTAAAACACATCCCAGATATAATGTAATTTTAGCCACAACTATTTCAGTGTGTGTCTATGATTTAAAAAAAAAACTTTTAAAATGTATCTATTTAAGTTCTTTTAAATAAATACGTTTTTAATAAATATGTAACCACCATGCCTTGTAAATTATATCTAATAAAATTAAAATTGATTCCTAAATATAAATTACTATTCAAATGTCCCTATTTCAAAGATTCAAAGATGAATTTTTGTAACTGGTCTGTAGAAATCAGGTGACTATTTTATAGCAAATGAAAAACCACTCCAAACTGAAAAGGTAAATTTCCCATGCCTGTGACCTCAGACCCAAATTAGTTATATAAAAGAACTGTATTTGTCTTTAAATGCCTTTTGCAGGACCAACCCCCTTCACAACTTTTAAAAACCATACAAAACTTTTATAAAGAACCTATAAGTAAAAAAGTTCAAAGAAAAGCCACAGTTAAGGTCCATACAAGAATGTCCCTCAAAAGCAATGAAATAAATGGGAATTAGAATGGTGAGGATAATTATTTAAGAGAAGAGAGATAAGCAAAGGTTATTAAGGCAAATGATATCCCCCCTCAAAAGTCAAACCAACAGGAATTAGAGATTTAGAGAGTGAGATTTAGGGGGATGGTAAGTTTGATCACATTATAATTTGCTTTAAAAAATCTACATTTCTTCTATCTACAAAAAGAACTTGCATGAGAAGTGGTTTGAAGAGCAAAGCCAATTACCTCGAGTTGCCTTCTACTTAACAGTAAGTTCTGATCTGTGCTCCATAGGTCAACAGCATAGTTCAAACTTCTCTTTGCCCTCTTTTTGAATCATACTTCATCTCTGCATCCCTGCTTGTTTTAGCTCTCTACGCAACATGGCAAGGGGCAGAGATTCCGGTCTCCACACAATGGCCTACCATTCAAACACATTCTGCTTTGTCCCTAACCAGTCAGTCCCCCCTGGCTCCTGCTGGGTCTGTTATATTCAGATATGAACTTTCCAGGAATCTGATCATGTCACAGGCCTTTTCCTGTATGACAAATTCAATGCTAATCATGAACAGTGAGCTTCACAGAGGGTTCATATTCTTCATGATTCTGACTAGACATCCAGAAATAGGACAAAACTACTGTAACACAGGCAGGCTGGATCTCAGTTGAGTCCCCCAGGCAACTACTAAGGACTTCTGCTGTAAACAGCACAGGAGATTTTCGGGACTGTTAATCAGACACACTAGAAGTACAATCTTCTGAAAGACTTAATTAAGGTCTGAGGCCCTGGTGCCCACAGAGCAAACAGGAAGGTTTTCTGAAGACCCAAAACTACTCACCCCACACCTTTAATCTAGGTATTTCCAGTTCTCATTCCCAACTTCTGTCAGTCTCTCTATCCATACCATTTCAAGGCCAGTTATTGAAACTCTGAGAGGGTTACCAAAGGAGCCATAAGAAACAGGAAATGATAGATAATTTTTTTTGGATCAATGAGTCACATCTAACAAATATTAAGAATTAGAGAGGTACTAGATGGTTTGTACCATTTTGCTATAATTTGGTTTCAATAACTATGTGAGTCAGCTTCCACTAGTCCAAATTATATTTTATAAATGCAAGTTGAGGATAATCTTTCCATATAAAAGCACCCAGATTGAAATCCTCCCTTCACTATTCCTGAGAGAGCGACATAGGCTGTTACTAAAAGACTATCTTTGTATAAAACAAATGGACCGAGGAAAATCTGCTTTCCTTTCCCACTGCCCCTTTGTTCTTTACATAACAAGAGCCAAATGAGATGTTTTTCATTTTAAATTTTGATTAAGCAGACTGAGCAAAAGCCTATTCTTTGGGTCTTTACTATTTTCTCAGTTTGGGGACTGAACAAAGCACACACTCAGGTTGGAATGATAGGCCAGGGCCTAACTGCCAGGCAGTGGCGATACGTGAAAGGTGAGCACTTTGCCTGCAGTCCGGTATCAAGGGCTGCCCTTCTTGCCCTGGAAGTATCAGATTTCAGACTGCCATAGGGGCCCCAGGTCCCACATGAACCCCTACATCATTCTATATACACAGCATCCTGAACTGAGGCATAAGAAAGGTAAAAGGGTAAGTTGGTGTAAGGAAAAATTAGCCAGATATAATCATGAGTGAATTGTCCTTTTCTTCAGCTCTAGGACTGAGAAACTCTGCTCCCTGTGCAAATTAGCACCCTGTTCAGGTTTGGTTTTGAACACGGGTGTGAATGAATGAATCATTTAGAAAACAGACCTTGTACTAAAAGGCTGAAAAAGACTGCAGTAGAGAGAAGGGGAAGTTATAAGTGGTAAACATATATATTATATATATGTGTGTGTTCCATGATAATGTAAAAAAAAAGGACCATCACATTGGCTCTGGAGGGAGTCTAATTAGGTATTAACTAAAAATAATTTTTTAGTTGACACACCATGTCAAATAGACACAATAAGTAGTGTTGTAACTTAATTTTACTGTCTATTAGGGTGTTCTTTGTTCATTCATTCCAAAAATTACAAGACACTTTTTATTCCCGGTCTGCTACTGAGCTATTGCCATCGCTGAGGCCATTAAGGTTGAGGAGATCATGCAAAAGCAGAAATTCTGATTGAGCTTCTCCTCCAGGGAGTGGGACACTGAGAGTACTAGGCATTCCCATTTCTCAAAAGCTTCATGAGGAAAAGTGAAACTCCTCAGCCCAGAATGGCTTCCTTCTGTACCTGCCTCAACTACTGGCCCGTGGCAGTGGCCTTCAGCTCTGCCTCTCGGCTGGCAGTGTCTTAAACCTGCAGGAGGTGCACTACACTTACTCTGGCAAGCGGGTATCTCACAGTACTTCCAGTAGACACCATCCTCATGCTCTGCCACGTAGCACCAGGGGCTCACATCTCCATCTGGGTTTCTGTTGGGGAAAAGGACACAGCCAGTAACGTTTCCATTTCCACTGTGTGAGTCACCTGGCTCATTGTTTTCCAGCTCTACCAAAAAAGAGTGTTTCGATTTCTTCATTTTTTCTTATCTTTGGAATGTGTCTCAAAGTCAACTCCTCAGAAGGAAAAAAACAGGGTAAACTACAAAAACAAGTGGGAGGGGTGTGAGCAAAGGTGATACTTGTTTAGACAGACTCACTACAGTGTAACTGGGACAAACGACCACTGGAGAAATCATGCCAAACAGTGCTGGGCGTGTTTGGGAAGGCAGCAATTCCCACGGCTGAGGGAGCACAGGGCAGCACAGGTGCCCTTAACACTTCCGTGACAATATGAATGGACACAACGCAATTTGGTAATTCAGTGCCGAAGACCCTAAAAGTAAGCAACCCCCTTTCCTCAGCAGTGTCTCCTTAAGCACATTATTCTAAGGAAATCTTTACTTATGAAGATGTTCACCAAGAATTTCTATAACACAAAATATGGGAACAACAAACACCCAATAATTAAGGATTGGTCAAATAAAAGTGGTAAAAATGTGGTGTGGAGATATATTTATTAATATGGAAAGATAGTTACAAGTCTTAGGAGGCTTTTATTTAAAGGTACTTTCAAAACATGACAGAAGACAAGATACTGTTATTTGAAAAGATGTATATCCTTAAAGGAAGGATATACATTTTAATTTCTTATTTCCTCTTCATTGAACACTTTGCAATCCTGAAACAATAAAATAAAATGCACGTAGGCCTCCCTAGTGGCACAGGATTAAATCATAGCACTATCAAGTTATTGCCAGACACTGACACATGAGTCTGATCCCCGGCCAGGGAGCTGACCCTCATGGCACTGCAGAACTCTCTGTCACACCCACTGCTCCCTGCAGCAGTGTGTTTCAGCATATCTGCCTGTTCTGCTCCCCAGTCTGTCCTCTCACCCCTCACACCTCTGGCCTACACTTCAGTTCTTGTATGCATAAATAAATAGAATCTTAAAAAATATATAGTAGGGTCTTCCTGGTGGTGCAGTGGGTTAAGCAAAGCACTATGAAGCAAACTGCAGCACGAGTTCGATCCCTGCCGCTGGCCAGGAAGGTGACCCACATGGCGCAGCAGACCTTTCCTGCCTCGCCCGTTGCTCCCCTCAGCAGTGTTTCAGTCAGTCTGCCTGTTCTGCTCCCCACTCTGTCTCTGGTGACTCCTCTCACCTCCGCACCTCTGGCCTGTACCCAAGTTCTTGTGTGCATAAATAAATCTTTAAAAAATAATAATAAAGTAAAATGCACATAACATAGATGCCACTGAACCTATCAGGTGGGCACCTTACATCTGATAGAAATGGATCTTATGTCTAACCCAAAATACCAACTTCTCAGAGAATTCTGAAAAAAAACTCTGCCAAGGAGTTTGTTAAAATATATAATCCTGTAATCCTCCCACCTACTTTTAATATAACAATAACATATTTTTAAAGATTTCACATTTCTAAATGAGTGGCTTGGAATGAATGCCCTTTGAGGGCCCTTCAATGCAGAGATGCCATCACAATAGTGGGCAACACCGCTGAAACAGACTGAAAAATGGCAAGGGCCACTGGACACACAGAAAAGCCCGGCCTCTCTTCACTGCTTTACAAGCTCCCTTTATTTAGACTCAGAACACTGGAAACCTGACACTCCGGTTAGGCCGGAAATGGGCATAAAGACCCTGCAGCCAGAGCTTTGGAGCAACCCCTATCAGGCCTGAAAGGGATAAGCCTATTGTGTGGCCCAGAAGATAAGCCGCCCTGAGGCACAAAGGGTCCTTTTATTTTTGTGCCCAAAGGCAGGTGCCAGCGCCAACTCCGCTCTTCCCAGCCTCTCTGTCTTCCCCTCTAATCCAGATATGTCTCGTCCAGAGAAATGCATTCCCATCACTCTCCATTGCTTAGACATCTCAAACAGAATGGGTTTGGAAACATCGCACAAGACAAACATGGTGTCAGGTGTCAGCTGAGAAATCAAAGTAGGAGAACTTGTACAAAGCCATTCTTTAAACAGTGTTTCACTGTCATTTTCCTCCCTCTAGTCAGTGTTCAGCTTTGATGTAGTATTTGGTAAAGACCTTGGAAAACAACTGTTTATTATCAATGTCAAAACCATTCTGAAAAGCATCAGAATAGCTTAATAAACAACAAGCAAACTATCTTTAACTTTGCCATAGTGCAGGAAAAAAGGCGGGACTCTCAATGTAATAATAATCCACAATTTCAGCTTCCCTTTTTTGAAGTATAAACTGGTAGTTCAGGTCTGGTACAGTCCATCAAATCAAAGGAAAGGATTGTAGTCTGCCAGGGCCCGGAAAGAAGATAGTCCTCCCTACGTCTTACTGTTTTCTTGGTGCTATTTACTGGTGCATTTCTGGCAGTCTGTGAGTAGAACTAGGTGTGATCAGTGAAAAAACAATATTTTTCATATAAATTAAACTTCATTAGAAATTTTAATCTACTTTAAATCAGACTAAAAACGAGAAGCTCTTCTGAGAAGACTTACTTGAAAGAAAGCAACAGAAGAGAATAAACTAATAGCCTACTACCAAGACACACTTTAGAACAAGAAAATAATTATTTAAAAACAAAAAACAAACACGGGTTTTCTTCCTAAACGTTCTTTCCAAGCCAACTATTCTTAGGAACAGAAAAACTAGAGGAAGAAATAAACCAGAATACAGTAAATTTTTTTAATATGTAAAGGAAAAAATTAATGGACATGTATAAATTTTAAAATATGAATGAATTAATGAGCATATATAACTTTAATAATAAAATACAAAAGATAGCAAAAGATGGAATAGCCTATGTACAAATTATCAGTTGTGGAAAGTGGGGCTTGGTAAGGAGGATTTGGTGGGAAAGAAGTAAAATGGGGAGGGGGTTACTTTATTTAAACAATACCTACTTGCTATGTCTGAAATTCTTAAAAAGCTTTTAACAGTTTTATAATAACAAACTAAAAATAATGCAACAGCAACTATGGCAGAATGGCCAGTTTGTACAACTTAGGACAGAGGTGAATGAAAGAGCTGAAGGTACATGGATAAAGATAACATGGACTACAGGCCTGGGGACTTCAAGACAACCACAGGGTCCTAGCGTGTGAGCAAAGATACACAAGGAGGGCAGAAGGTAAACAGTGTGGCCCACGAAGGTATAAATATCTTGGCTCAGCTGAGTCAACAGTGCCATGACTGAGAGTCCAGCATACTGGTAAAACGAAGGAGAGTGTATTGCTCAAAGTGTACTATCGTGATGATTTTTCCCTTTCCCAGTAGCCTAAGAGGCTGTCTTTGCACTTGTCCTATTAATAATTAAACTCAACACATTGTTAAACAATGAGTCGAATTACCAGGAACTTGTGTATGAATAGCTAAAACATAGCCATAACCAAAAGTGCTTAGAATCTTGACAGTCCTTACAGGTCAGTGATTCTTAACTTGTTTTGGAGCACAGATAAGTTTGAAAATCTGATTAAAGCCATGGACCATGTTCCCAAAGAATCGTGAGTACATCTTTGGAACACCATGGATCTCAGGTTAAGAGCCCCTGCTAGTGACACAGGAGGAGAAGGGAAAGAAACACCTAGTCTACTGAAAGGACGGAAACAGCACAAACATGGTGGCTAACAGTGCTTCCGGAGCAAGGTTATCCTGGACTTGGAATGAGGTGGGGTGATGCAGGGCAGCTTCCTTTTCGCTCAGAAGCTGAGGAAGGTTTGGGTTACAGATGGTGCTTCATTTGACCACTATATTCCCCAAAGCTTAAGAAGTTTTGCTGTCTGTGTACTGTTTCTTGGTGGTAGGTCAACTCTGAAAACCCTCCAAGAGAGACATGCACATGACCAGCTAGGAAAGCAGAGTTCTAAAAACCAGCGTCAGAGCAATCCTAATTGAAAAGACTAGTAGAGTGTGAGAGAGAGAGAGAGAGAGAGAGAGTGTGTGTGTGTGTGTGTGTGGTGTGGGAGAAAGATTTTTAAAACAGTGACAATAAAGGCCTTCTGAGTTGGCCAAAATGAGACAAAACAGACTTCCTTAATTGTGAGCAAGGTTGGAAGGAGTTTGAAGAGGAGAGCAGACATTTTCTGAAGTATAGGGCAGCACCAACTTACCTGCAGTAGTTATGTTCTCCCAGGCCCCCCTCCCCATTGGGGTATTTCAGAGTGTTGTATGGATGCTGAAAAGTCTCGTTCCAGAACAGACATGGCTTCCCGCCTTGTAGTGCCGTCCAGTTCTGCGTTCCCCTATAATCTGCACCATTGGCTGTGAAACATTCTAGGAGAAAGAAGACAGAGCAAACTAATTTTCTGGCAACATCTATAATCCCCTCCCTCTCTGGTTGATGTTTTATTTGTTTTGCTTGGACTGAAATGAGAATGGATAATGTCTTGCTAGACCCTGGACACGGTGATGTTAACATGCTAGGGCTGAGTAAATCTGAAATGAGGTACTTTACAAAAGCTAGGCTAAATTGTAGCACTGGCTTGTCTACAAATACTATAACATTTCCCCCTAAAGTATACAGATCCCAAATAGCCTATAAACAGGGAGCTGAAATGTGTTGAGGCCCATGAAGTGAACCAGCAAACCCCCAAATCTGGGAACAGTTGGTAACAGCCATCCATGAGGAATTCTGGGTGCTCAGAGGGGGTCACTGCTCTTGCCAGTGTCTCTGTGTGGTAACTAGAACCAGGTCACCAGCTGTAACAGAGCTCTCCCCTACAGTCTGAAAGGCTGCACTGACACTTGGATTTAATAAGACCATCGGATACAGCAATGTTTTGGAATCCCAATCACACAAGTCTGGGAATGACTCACATTCCCTGGTAATGAAGAACAGTCCTCCCTACGCTGTTTCAGATAGAGGTGCAACCAAAGAGACAGTCAACACCGGGAGGAGGGGCCAACTGGCCATTTTCTGCACCTTTTTCTGAAATTCTTTCCTACAATGCACACTGAACATGGTCTCCAGTCCATTTAATAAAATGACAAAATCCTTGCAGGTGCAACAATATGCTTCTAAACCCTGCCTCTCAGACTTTAGGGGGATGGGAACTGAGGTTGATAGGACTTCCCCCCACATATTGCATGCATTAAACTCTCAGAGGTTCATGAGAAAGGCACAGTACAAAGAGCAATTTTTAAAAATTAGTTTAGTTGAAACTGACAGATAGAAGCACTTCAAACACTTCTTTTAAGATGTATCATTAGAAACCTGACAATCTGGAGGAGTTACACTAACATTTCTTAGCTCTATTTCTTTCCTCCTCCTGGCACATCCTGACCTGTAACTTCTGACATGAAGGACATTTAATAATATCTCCTGTTGCAGTGCATGCGTTTTCTCCAGCCTAAGCATGCATACAACATGAGAACATGTATATTCTGGAAGCTACTTCCTTTAATATTTAAATTCTGTCCAGTATCATTTTGTCCTACAATCTGGGTCCTGCTTATTATCTGGAAGTGTGCCATTTAGGACAGCCACAATAACCTGGAATTCCAAGCTGTACATAACACTATCAATTTATTGTTTTGTGTGACACTCATGTTACAATAAGGGAAACTCATCATGTCCCATGATGAGTCAATCCTCTACCAAGAATATGCATAAATGAAAAGTATAAATTCATTAATAATTGAAGGAGACAGCTTAATATAGCTTAAAATATACTGAACCAAAAGGTTAAGCCTGGCTTCTCATCCTGGACTTGCTGCTGACCAGCTGTGCGACCTTGAATACAATACTATCATCCACATCACCACTAAGACTTACATAGTGCCATACTGTGCACCAACTTCTATTTTAAGAGCTTTACAAATATCAATTCTGCACCATCCCATTACTACTCCCATTCTGCCAGTTTGCCATGAGGCAACTGGCACTCAGCCATACCCTATATTGCCTCTAAGGCACCCCTCCACCTCAGTATTATCCTTGCTTTTCTCACCCTCTCCCTAATCCCACATCCCAATCATCAGCAAGTCCTATCGACCTTTTAAAAATATGTACCCCAAAACTGCCCTTTGCCTCTCTCTTGGGTGCCAATATTTTAGTCCCACTCATCACCAAAGGGCCTCAATTCAGTTTCTACTTGTGTTCTCCTGCATTCTAGTCTCCAGACAGTGCTCAGAGGTCTCAGGAAGATAACAGCACTGGGGAAAACCCCAAACCCTTCATCTTTGTCTGCAAAGCCTCTATGGTGTGGCCCCAGATCCTCTGTCCCAGAGTACCCCAAGCTCTCCCCCTAAGCACTATGTTCCAGTCACACCGGTCAGCTTTTAATTTTGTGAACACATCACACCATTTCTTGCTTAAAAATGTTCTTTCCCCGGGGCCTCCCTGGGGTTGAGCAATTCACTGTGAAGCAGACCGTAACCACTGCAGCATGACTTTGATCCCTGCCGCTGGCCAGGAAGGTGACCCACATGGTGCAGCAGATCTCTCCTCCTGCCTTGCCCGCTGCTCCCCTCAGCAGTGTGTTTCAGTCAATCTGCCTGTTCTGTTGCCCACTCTGTCTCTAGTGAATCCTCTCACCCCCTGCACCTCTGGCCTGTACCCCAGTTCTTGTGTGCATAAATAAATAAATCTTAAAAAAAGTTCTTTTCCCTAGTCCTTCTCATAGCAGTCTAAATGATGACTCCTCAGAAAACCCTACCTCACCATCTCTACTCCTATTTTTTCCTGTCATTGTTTGCTTGGTAGCACTTAACATCACTAGGAACATATACTATCTACTAGAGAGGAAGATGAAAAAGACAGTGATAAAGAAGGGAGGAAGAAAAGAGAGTGAACCATACCAGACACCAGAGCCCCATCCCTACCCCAGGGCTAGAATGGGGCTTAGAAACCTGTATTTCTAAAAATCTAAAAAGGTGATTTTGTTAAGTAATTTGGTTTGGGAATCACTAGACTAGTGATTTAAACATTACTATGAGATGATATAAGTACATCAAGTCAACTTTGACTAATCTCTAGATTTTTAATTATCATGCACTAAGACACCCTTTTTGCCAATCAAAAGTGGTTGAGGAGTGACCCAAGAGCCAGAAACGCAAGCTGACCAATGGAAGGCCTTAGCAATACACAGCATCCTACAGGGTGGCGGGGTCAATGTTCCAGAGGCTCATCTGACTGAAGCTGGAATACAACAGGCAGTCAGTCATCCACACAAGTGCTAGGTCTTCACACATGTGGATGAGATGGCATCTGAGAGAAGGAATGAGAAAGTATGGGCTTGTTTTAGTCTGTTCCTCCCAAACCAAAGTTAGTTCTGGGTTATACTAGGGAAACTGAGGCAAAGTACTGTATTTTATTTACATTTTTTGACCACTCACCCAGTGCATGTCAATTGTGGAATAAAGCAAGAAAATCAAACTTGTGTGCTTTGGATTTAAAATATTTGTGCACCTTGATTTCATCAGATTACTAGGATATGTACTAAGTAATGAGGACTCCTCCTTTAAGTTCTATTGCAATGAAACCAACATATGGCATTTAGCTAGATAAGCAAGGAGTGATTTAAACCAATAAAAATAAAATAAGATATCACATAACCAGCTGTATATTCAGTGAATGAGAATGCACAAAGCCTATAGAGCTCATGCCTAGTATATTATTCATTAATTCATTCAACAAGTATTAATTCCATACTTACTGGGGTTATAGTGGGGAATACTTTACATTCATGGAGCTGATATGCTAACAGGAGAGACATTACTCAAAATTCCCATCATACAGAGAAAAGTTATATAAGGGAAAATGGAGAAAGGAGATGGAGAGTTCCAATAGAGAGAGTTCTCTCTTAGAGACAGGTCAGGAAAGGCCTAGAGAGGAGAGACGAGCAGGGATTTGAATGAAGTGAGGAAGTAGTGTGGAAAGTGTTACTCGCAGAGGGCACAGCAGAAGCAAGTACACCATGAGAAGCAATGTGCTTGGCAGGTTTGGGGAACCATAGGGTAACTTCTTGACTCCTCTATTCTAACTGAAGTAGGGTGTGTGCCTGCGAAAGGGTGGGAGGAAAATGAAGAGGAGGAGGTAGCAAGGTCAGGACCTGTAAGGTGTTGAGGGTATATAAGTTAGATTTTGGCTTTTGTTCTAAGTGTGAGTGGGAGCCACTGGAGGATTCTGAGCAAAGAAATGACATGACATGACTTATCTTTTAATAGAACTGCTGCTGCTGGGTAGAATGAAGCATGGGCCAGAAAAGATTTCAATTAATTTCAAGATTTCAATTAATTTTTCAAATAATTAATCAGTTTATTTTAATAGGCTATAGAAGACTTTACTATATTCCCAAATATCTTTTCCATATTCTTAAAGTCATCTACCTAATGGACAATCATTTAACAGTTTATGAACTGCACATACTGAAATGGAGATGCAATAGAAAGCAGAAGAGCCACCGACATGGCCGCCTGTGAGCAGAGGATGGCATGGCTTCCTAGGACAGGGAAGGCCCCATGGGCAGGGGAAAGCACTAACGAGTAACAGCACTGCTCTGCTGTTCTGACTGGGGCCCTCTTCATACATACTGCCGACTTCATACACAGCACACCCCTTCTGTAACTCATTTCTTTATCTCTAAAACAAGGGGGTTGACTGGGAGTCTTAATATAGAGATGATATAAAAATATATATTTATTTATATGTGTATGTCTATATATGTATGTATGTGTATATATATTTGTTATATATAAGTATATAACAATTTCAGGTAGGTACCTAATAAATTATTATGTATTTTTTAAAAATAAACTAATACTATTATAAATTTGAAAGTATTATAACCATCATGGTCATATCAGATCACAAAAATAATCACCTATAAAAAGCAATATAAGGGCCCGCCCTGGTGGCGCAGTGGGTTAAGCAACGCACAATGAAGCAAACCTCAGCCACTGCAGCATGAGTTCCATCCCTGCCGCCGGCCAGGGAGAGGACCCACATGGCACAGGCAGACCTCTCCTGCCTGGCCCGCTGCTCCCCTCAGCAGTGTGTTTCAGTCCATCTGCCTGTTCTGCCCCCTGCTCTGTCTGGTGGATTCTCTCACCACCCCCACACCTCTGGCCTGTACCCCAGTGCTTGTATGCATAAATAAATAAATCTTTAAAAAAAAAGCAATATAACATGAGCTGATTGGCACACATCCTACTACCATTCTGTTTATAGCTATTAAGCTACCATTAGGATAGCAAATGTATATGGTTTGAGCACTCTCCATTTCTCCTTCAGAGTGGAAGGATGTCCCTGTTGAGAATAACCAACCATGACTTCCAGGGTTTTGTTGAAATCTCAGATGTGAAGCCTTCTGGCCCAGCGTTTGTGATTTCACATTGCTGGCACATTTGTTGTATCCTTGGAGGGGATATTAGTTTGCTGTGGCTGAACCAAGAAAGAAGGCATATATAGATTTCTATAGAAATTATGATTCTGTGAAAGATGTTGAGATGAAGAAGGCTGGTATCTTCCAGAGTGAAAAGTGATCTTGGAACAAAGTATTCCTTTGGCTTGACTTCCATGGATGTTTGTTCCTGAACTATATAAAATGTGAATATTTAGGCTAAGGAATAATTTCTCTTGATAAAAAATTAGATACTCAAGGAAAAAAGAAAGGGAAATAAAATGAACTGAACCCAGTGTTGAATCCTAGCATTCAATGAGTAAGAGGCAAACAAAAAAAGGTAAAATGAAACCAGATTTTTCTTAATCAAAAATTCAATGTAAATGTGATAAAACATCATTGTTACATGTGCTCCTAAAATCATATAATTAAATATTTGTATTTATTATAAGTGAGGAAAATACCAAGTTTATGGAATCCCAGGCAATATAACTACCAGCTTATATATGCACTGCATTTTTAAAGTTCATGCTTAAAACTGTAATAAGGTATTCTTTTAACATAATTAAAACTTGACATATATGAGCTAGTGGTAGGAAAGCAGCAGCTAATCTAAAGACACTCGATTTCTCTTGGTAAAAGTTAATAAAGTTGAAGAATGTTCTTAATAAAGCACTACCACTAGGTCATTCCTAATTATACTATTTGTCCAAAACCACACTATTGAGAAACAGAAAACTTTTCTCATATTGAGTCTAGAATATTCCCAGCTTTTCTGGTAGAATTCTACAAATAATATTCATGGGAATCACTGTTTTTAATACATCAAAGTTAACTCTATTCTGTGTAACACTTAACATTTCCATTGACCCAATGTTGGAGGAATCTGACTGGTTTGGGCCTAGTTTGGAATCAATATGAATAAGTAAACATTAAATTCAATCTTGGCATCTTAAAATGAGACAGCAGAACATTTTCCAGTGGGAATATCTTCTGTTCTTTTAAAGACATCTATAAAATTTGGTAGGTGGGGTGATTACAGAAATACAAGACTTAGGTGGAAAAAGTTCCTTTTAACATTTGGAGCAACACAGCAACACAACAGTGAGTGCTGTCAAATGTTTACACAACAGATCTGCTGCTTGGTTGGGTTTCCAGTACATTCTGGTGTCCGGTGGGAACTTGTGGGTACGCCCATGCTCCTGGCAAACCGCCTTTGCCCTCAGATACTCAAAAGCACATGACAGGAAGGCTTGTTTCCATTTTGTGGAACCCTGTAGTAGAGAGGTACATGGCCATAGGAAGGCTATGGCCTCCAACTTTTTCCACTCCAACATAACTGAAACCATGACAGCGCAATCTCCCACCTTTTTTTTTTTTAGATTTATTTATTTATGCATACAAGAACTGGGGTATAGGCCAGAGGTGCAGGGAGTGAGAGGATCCACCAGAGACAGAGTGGGGAGCAGAACAGGCAGATTGACTGAAATACACTGCTGAGGGGAGCAGCAGGCGAGACAGGAGAGGTCTGCTGTACCATGTGGGTCACCTCCCTGGCTGAGGATTGAACTCATGCTGCTTTGGCTGTGGACAGCCTCATAGTGCTGCGACTTAACCCCTTGCACCACCAGGGAGGCCCCACAATCTCCCATCTTTAATAACGACTGTGATTCTCACAATCATATGGAGGAAGGTTATCTAAAGAATCATTTTCCCATGATAAAAAGGTCTAGACTAAAGCAAGGTCAGTTTGGGTTGCGGAGGAGGATTCTCTAAACACAAAGTATATACAATGAGCACCACTGGGATAAAGAGGAAATTACACCAGATAAGAAGCTGACACTGTGGTTTAAGCAAGACCCAGACAACTTGGGCTTTCATTTCTTCACCTGTAAAACAAGGAGATTTGAGCCAGAAGCTTTCAACATTCTCTCTAAAGTCAAATTTCAAAATTCTAACAAAATAAAGTGAGATTCAAAAGTCTACTGTGATATAACTAGAAAGAACCATTGGCGAAAAGTCTCTTCCAAGCTTAAGATGGTCTAATTCTACATATTTCTCTAATGGAAGTGAGAAGCCTAAGGTAAAAACAAAAACAACTCACTTCCCATGTGGGCCCTCTCTCTGAAGAGGTTCTTAAACATTCTTTTGCTTAGAAGATACCTCATCTTCAATATATAAATTGCAGGTGAAAAGAGAGAAAACACAGGTTAATAGAAACTTAAAGTCACATTCCCTAGGCATACCTTGCTTAGATTCTGATTTGAAATGTAAAAAGCATTTATGAGACAACCAGGAAAATTTGAACATTGAATATTGATAAAGATAGTTGATTGTAATAACGGATTGTTCATTTTTTAAGGTAATAGTACCGTTGATAATAGTACTGTTACTGTGCTTTTGAAAAAGTTGTTATCATTTAGGCATACCATTGAAATGCTGACAGCTAAGGGCCCTCCCTGGTGGCGCAGTGGGTTAAGCAATACACTATGAAGCAAACCTCAGCCACTGCAGCATGAGTTCCATCCCTGCTGCCGGCTGGGGAGGTGACCCACATGGTGCAGGCAGACCTCTCCTGTCTGGCCCGCTGCTCCCCTCAGCAGTGTTTCAGTCCATCTGCCTGTTCTGCCCCCTGCTCTGTCTGGTGGATTCTCTCACCTCCCCACACCTCTGGCCTGTACCCCAGTGCTTGTATGCATAAATAAATAAATCTTTAAAAAAAATATTGACAGCTAAGATGATGCCTGAAATTTGTTTGTTTATTTATTTTAAATATTTATCTATCTAGGCATACAAGAACTGGGTCACAGGCCAGAAGCACCGGGATGGGGTGGGGTGGGGTGAGAGGACTCATCAGAGACAGAGTGGGAAGCAGACGGACTGACTGAAGTACACTGCTGAGGGGAGCAGTGGGAGAGGCAGGAGAGGTCTGCCGTGCCATGTGGGTCCCCTCCCTGGCTGGGGATCGAACTCACACTGCAGTGGCTGAGGCTACCTCCAGCATGGTGCTCAACCTGCTGCGCCACCATGGAGGCCCATAAATTTATTTTTTTAAAAGATTTACTTATTTATGCATATAAGAACTGGGGCGTAGGCCAGAGGTGTGGGGCTTGAGAGGATTCACCAGAGACAGTAGAGAACAGAACAGGCAGATCGACTGAAAAACACTGCTGAGGGAAGCAGTGGGGCAGGAGAGGTCTGCTGTGCCATGTGGGCCCCTCCCTGGCTGGGGATCAAATTCATGCTGCAGTGGCTACAGATGCTTCATAGTGCAGTACTTAACCCCTTGCACCACCAGGGAGGCCCTGGTGTCTGAAATTTATTACCAAAACATTCTAGTTGGGAAATGAACAGAATGTGAATGAAATTTCACTTGCCATGACTGATGACCATGGAAGCTGGAAGATGTATAGACATGCAACTTCATTATACTCTTGTATTTTTGTATATGTTCTAAATTTCCCATGATAAAAAATTTTACAGGGTGTCTTTAATATAACTACTAACATGTTTTACAATTAGGCTACCTTAGTTTCTTTTCAAGAAATATAAACAAATTCAATCAGCCATAAAACCAGTCATTTAAATCAAGATAAACATTCACACATCATATTCTTGGACCACATATTAACTTCAAGTGACCATAAAACAAATTGTACTTTTGCCCACAGTAGTATTATCACACACAAAAAAATATCATTGCTGTTTTTTAAGTTATCCGTAGCTTTTTCATTAAAATATCTTTTAGACCTTCCTTTTCATTCAAGAAAATGTTGTCCTGAAAGATAGTAACAGAAGAAAATGCCATGCTTCTGAAACTTATTTTAACTAAAGAATTTATACTTCTGGAAGGAGACTTGAGGTCTTCTATTTGAATCTCTAGTTTTTTATCCTATTAACATATGAAATATTTAATTACTTAAAAGACTATCCCAAGAAAAACTGAAGCTACAATAAACAGAAGGGCCAGAGATTTAAATTTAGAGACCCATAAAAAAACATTTGGTGGGGTCCTACTATTGTTACATGAAAAATCGAAGAACAATTGTCAAGGCAGAGAAGACCCAGAGTACAGTATTGGTTTGGGACCAGGCTTTCCCATCTGGCTCTCATCTTGGTTTTGTTTTTTTGGTTTTGTTTTTGGACTCTCATCTTGAATATGCTCCACTCCTACCCAAGCAGGACTCACTGAAAAATATGCCATGATCGTCACTGTGAAGTACACGTATTTTTGCCATTCTTTCTGAGAAAGAATTACCTTTAACCTATCAGCATCTAGTTTTAAAATATACAGGGATAGATTAAGTGAAACCTCAGTTCAAGAACAGGCTCACTGAGAAGTCACTGGCTCAGCAGAAGTTCTAAGAAAAACATTTCACTAATTAACCATGGGTTTTCCTGCCAATACCAACTGAACTTATTCTGTAGTTATTATACCTCTCTCGATGTACTATTTAAGTACAAATGGTTGACTTTAGATATTTATTTGTAAATATCCTCTTTAATCTTTAATTAAAATTTCACACTAGAAATAATTTTCACAGACGGGAACAGAAAGCATAAAATGTTTTAAAGCTCCAAATTCCATTCTCTGATGGACAATAATTTAATTTATTATAAGCCAATTACATAGGAAACAAAAAATAGGACAAAAGATGGAAAACGATTTGAAAGCTCTGTATCTAGAACAAATAGCACTATATCCTGCAGAAATCAGGAGCTTTTTTTTTCTTTTTTTTTTTAAAGATTTATTTATTTATGCACACAAGCACTGGGGTACAGGCCAGAGGTGTGGGGGAGGGGGGTGAGAGGATTCACCACAGAAAGCAGGAAGCAGAACAGGCAGATCAACGGAAGTACACTGCTGAGGGGAGCAGCGGGCAAGGCAGAAGAGGTCTGCCGCACCATGTGGGTCCCCCGCCTGGCCGGCAGCAGGGATTGAACTCATGCTGCAGTGGCTGCGGTTTGCTTCATAGTGTGTTGCTTAACCCACTGCGCCACCAGGGAGGCCCTTCTTTTTTCAAGATTTATTTATTTATGCATACAAGAGCTGGAGTAGAGACGAGAGAAGCGGGAGGTGAGAGGATTCACCAGAGACAGAGTAGGGAGCAGTACAGGCAGATCTACTGAAATACAATACTGAGGGGAGCAGCAGGCGAGGCAGGAGAGGTCTGCTGCGCCCTATGGGTCCCCTCCCTGGCCAGGGATCGAACTCATGCTGCTGTGCCTGCTGTGCAGCGGTGGATGCTTCACGGTGGATGCTTCACAGTACAGCGCTCAACCAGTTGCACCAGCAGGGAGGCCCCAAGTTGATCAAGTCTTATAAGAGCTGTGGTAGCAGGTGCTCTGGGACTTGTTTTAAAGCTCCTGATTTCTGCAGGATATAGTGGTGCAGCACTGTGAAGCATCTGCTGAGTTTGATCCCTGGCCAGGGATGGGACCCACATGGCATGGCAGACCTCTCCTGCCTCTCCCATTGCTCCCCTCAGCAGTGTCTTTCAGTCCATCTGCCTGTTCCTGCTCCACGCTCTGTCTCTGGTTAATCCTCTCACCTCCCATGACTCTAGCCTGTACCCCAGCTCTTGTATGCATAAATAAATCTTTAAAAAAAAAAAAAAAAAGCTTGGTCAACTTAAACCATGATCATTAAAGAAGCCCCTGGCCTTGCTTCTACCAGTTCACTAGTTTCTTTCAATCTCTCATTCACCCTTATAGTCTCAGAAACTACAGAGCATACAGAACATGCCTAAAATGTTTGTCAAATGAAGGAAGTAGGTAGGTATACGGGAGATGTGGGAAACCTATTACAGACACATTCAGAGTGCCCTGATTTCCTTACCAATTTATGCCAATAAGCTGGTAATCATGACTTACTTAGTAATGAGAAGTTCTAGGAAAGTTTATGAAAGTTAAATATTTGAAAATCAGGGTGCAGCAGGTTAAGACATAGTACTATGAAGCTATCCCCAGCCACTGCAGCACGAGTTCGATCCCCGGTCAGGGAGGTGGCCTACATGGCACAGTAGACCTCTCCTGCCTCGCCCGCTGCTCCCCTCAGCAGTGTGTTTCAATCAATCTGCCTGTTCTGCTCCCCACTCTGTCTCTGGTGAATCCTCTCACCCCACCATATCTGGCCTGTATCCCAGTTCTTGTATGCATAAGTAAATAAGTCTTTAAAAAAATATTTTGAAATCAAATATTTGAAAATCAAATACTTGCTATTTAAGCCAGATGAATCTGCTATTTAAAGGAAATCTATGGTTATGCCATTTGTAATGGGGAACATTCAACCTCCTTTTAATGACTATACATTTGCATAGAGAGTTTACATTAAGCAAGAGACACCTGGTTTAAACCTACATCTTGCTTCACCATCACTTGAGCAACCCTATTTCACACTGTCTGAAGTTTGAGACCAGACTGAAAGGAGATAAAATAAACATAAAGTCCACCTTCTGGACAAGTTTCACCAGTATTGCCTGTGCCCTATTTTTAATTTCAGATGGCAAGCAAGTTCCCTAATAATGGAGTCCTGGAGGTCAGCCAATGTTCCATGGGAGCCGGGCTCTGGGTTTTTCAGTTTCCCTTGGTTGATATGGGGTGGCCAAATAATAAAAGAGTTCTTCAGTGGGGATCTGTCTGGCAGGGAGCGTATCTCTGCAGCACATCTTTACAGTAAAATTTGAAGCAAAAAAAACCCCAAAAAAACAACACTGTACTCTTCCATGAACTGGCACATAGACAAACTAGTTAAGAGATGCTGGGTCTACAGGAGGCATTTGACAAGTGCTTATTAATTGGCCCCAACGTAAAAATGACTCAAGTGACAAGTTTTAGACATCTGGCCAGGAAGACGGTTTTGGGCAGAAGGAAAGACTCAGTATAGCACTGACTCAATAACAACAAGAAGCAGTTCTGTCCCTCTAGTTATCAGAGCAACAGGACAGATTACGGCCAACTAACTGCACAGTCATGGGTTTAAAGCTTCATGGATCACACACAGTGAGTTGCAGACCTTTTTACTCCATTAAGAGTTCTGAAACACTGCTCATGATGAGGAGTTTATGTACTAAAGAATCTACTTTTTGAAGAGTGAAAAAAAAAAGACTTTGATCAGAGTTGCCTACTCCTAGCCATAGTGAAGGGAAGAAAAAGTCATGTGGCTCAGGAAGGGTTTCTCACCCTCAGTACTGCTGACATTTGGGGCAGGATGATTCTTTTGTGTGGGGGCTGTTTGCCAGCATCCCTGTCCTTTATCGACTAGACCCCGGTAGCATGTCCCACTCCCACCCCCACACTCAGTTGTGACCATCAGTTGTTGCCAAATGTCTCCTGGAGGCAAAATCTTCCCTGGTCGAAACCAATGAATTAGAAGAAATAGTCAAAAACACAGAAAGTGTAATATCCATTAACCAGTGGCCATACAACAAAAGACTTCTCAAGGGAGAAATTTTCAGCTTGCCCCGGGTCCCTTCTAGCCCATAACAAGGGTGGGAAGAAGACTCAGTCAACTAAGACAGTCAGAAACCCTTCATTTGCCAGAAGCACCAGGGAAGAATCTTTGGTGAGCCAAGCCAATGACGCTCTGCGTGGCAGTGCACACATCACAGCAAACAGGGCGTCGGACCTAGCCTTTGAAGACGTTCCTTTTAAGTTAACCTCCCTTCCAACTAAACTTTTTCCAAATCTCTTCCTGCCATTTGGAAGTTGAGTGATTCTCAGCTGAAAAGGACTGTATATACGAGGTGCAGATGGCAGCAGTTACGGTCCTCACCAGATGCTGCAGTCTCTAATTTGATTGAAAGGATATAATTAGACAACAGAAACACTTTAATGAAAGAGCAAAACATGGAGGGAGGGAAGGATTGAAGGCCCTTAACTGATGCCAAAACACCCACCAGTAATAGAGGCTTTGAGTCTGGGGAATGGGAAGGGGAAAGCCCCTTAAAAGGACAGTCCCCATCCTGTTTATTTCCCCATAGACATAGAATAGGGATTTTATTATTGTAGATTTCCACTGTATTTTATGTGGGAACAATCTGATTAAAACCAGAAGAGTCTTCGGAAGAACATCAAAGAAAAACAAATATGGCTTCTGTGGTCATTATTAAAAATATTTTTACCAGCCCAATAATTTTCTTTGAAGATGAATTTTTATAGATTGAACAGCAGCAAGTAATTTACATCTTGTGATGGCACTGGTTAACAATCCCTACTATTCTAGAAAAGAACTACTTGGTCGCCATATTTCATCCAGCTTCAGGACACCAAGGACTATGGATGGCCACTTAGTCATATCTGTCCAAAAGGTGTAAAGAAACCATGGAGACTCAGTTCTATATGCTGGAGCTACTTTGAGTCATCTTTAAAAGGAAATGTTATTTTTACTATTTTTATGTTATTTTTACTATTTCCTAGCTTTCAAAATTTTAGTATGAATATACCGTTCTGGTTCTAACCAACAAGTCTAACCAGCCTGAAAGAAATCCAGCCCTCAAAATCTGAAGTTGCTAATGTGGTGTGACACGGGTTTGGAAGCGGCTGCAGCCTCCTCAACCCACTAGAAGCAGGGCCCCACCCTTGTGGTAAATTGAACAATAAAAGTTTAATGCTTTGGCTGCTTGCCAGGGATTAAATCAGTGGCAAGAGAAAACTAGAAGCCGGGTCCAGTAGAGGGACAGCCCCGAGTGGGTCCTATTTTAACTGTGAGGGAGAGAGGGAACTTTGTGAGGTACCCTAAAATCTTTTTGTCTGCCAAGATGTTTCCTAGGACCCAAGTGCATTCCTCTTAAAACTAGTACAAGTCCAGGATAGGGAGGTGTTTACCTAGAAAGAGGATTAAAAAAGGAGGGAGGAGGAACTCCCTCAGAGAAGACTAGTTTCTATAGAAAGCGTATGAGCACCCTCTGACATTCTACAGTGACCTCTTTCCTGTTCCCTCTTCAAATGTAGGAAAATGTCTCAGAGGTGGGGCCTGGGCCAAAAGCACTGCCATTTCGGGAGGAAGGCACTGAACAACAGAGTGGGGGAAAATTGAGCAACCTGGTCTGGTCCTCCTTGATTAATACTTCCAGGTTGCTTTTCAAGGTCAAACTGAGTGTGGGAGAGTCATCCTTCTTGGCCAGGTATTGGGTGAGCCACTCAAAAACTAACCTGCCAAGTTGTACTGGGGGCTTGAGATCTCATCTCAAAACTGTGTAAGTAATTTTCCAGGAGACACAATCGCTTCTTCCTATGTTGTTCTTACTGAGGAGGCAAAAACTCAAGCAAAAGCTACAGATCCAAACTTCTGGCCTCTTTCAAGTGTTTTGCATTAACTGTTCCACAGTACAAACACAATCAACTTGGTATGTTTGAATGTCTCGTTTTTTCAAAAATGGTTTAATTAAAACAAAATAATCAGATATGCTAAACACATTGTTGTCTTTTAAAGGTCACTTTAAAAATGACTATAGAACTATGGAAATAAAATTCAAATGGTTGGGGAATTGACAGGCATTTTCTTTCTTTTTTTTTTACCTGGCTGTTTTTCTAAGGTCTCAGGGCTGGTGCCACCTGCTGCCTGGGCTTTCCTCTGAGAAACTGATCTCTCAACAGTTTGTTTCAAGCAACATCCGCATAGTTGAACAAATCATGGGCCAGTTCCAAGGCAGGCACTACTATTTCCTTTATGTGGCATACACTGAATCATACTAAATTTCATTTTAATGCAATTTTTTTTCAAGCCTCATTAACGATCCAAAGGTAGGTATATGAACTTCCTCCTATATGTACCTGTTTTTTCAATTGTGGTAAGATAACATAATATGAAAGTTACCATTTTAACCACTTCTCCCATATTTCTCTCAAAGTTAGTAAGTAGTAAAAGCAAGGTTAAAGGTTCATTCATTCACCAAAATCAAGCCTCCTTATCACTTTCCCAGATCAATGGATACTGGGAAAAAAACAATACATATGGACAAAGAGTAGGACTTTGCCAAACCTGTGGGCCAGGTTTGGTACACCTGTTTATGTACAGCCCACAAGCTAAGAATGATTTCTAAAATTTTAAATGGTTGGGGCCTCCCTGGTGGCGCAAGGGGTTAAGTACCGCACTATGAAGCATACACAGCCATTGCAGCATGAGCTCAATTCCCGGCCAGAGAGGTGACCCACATGGCACAGCAGACCTCTCCTGCCTCACCTGCTGCTTCCCTCAGCAGTGTATTTAAGTCAATCTGCCCGTTCTGCTCCCCACTCTGCCTCTAGTGGATCCTCTCACCCCCCACACCTCTGGCCTATACCCTAGTTCTTGTATGCATAAATAAATAAATCTTGAAAAAAATATATTTTAAATAGTTGAAAACAATCAAAATACTTTGTGACATATAAAAATATATGACTATTAATAACTACATCACTGTTAATTTTAACTACAATAATATTGTAATATGGTGGTTCTATCTTCAAAGAAAGAGTCTTACTTAAAATAATAAAAATTGCATGAAATTTGAATCTCAGTGCCCATAAAGTTTTATTGGGACACAGTCAGGCCTGTGCATTTACATTATGTCTATGGCTACCATTGCCCTACAAAGTCAAAGTTAAGTAACTGTAGAGACACTATGTGGCCCCAAAAGTCCAAATTAGTTACTGTATGGCCCTTTACAAAAAAAGTCTGCCAACATCTGGCTTAGAGTTTCAGATGTCATTACAGGCACAAAAATTCTGAAAAGAGTATACTGCCCATCATCCAAAATCTCTAAACTGTTTAAAGCACTTTATTTTATCTTCATCATTTATTGCTATTGATACAACTATGCTAAATCATAAGTGAGAGTACAAATAATATCTATATTTAGCATACCAATGTGCTGCTAATTAGTAAGCCTAAGTGGAACGCCTTGCTTTAAGATTTATAAAAAGGTCTCATTGCATATCTCGAACATTTAAATAGTTTTGTTTAGGGATCAAAATGAATTTTCATGAAAAGATCAGAGTTCTTTGATACCAAGCCAAAACTGTTTTTCTTAAACTATTCAAAGAATGAAAGTAACTGGTATGCTGTTAGTCCATTCCACTCCTCTTAGTCCCCATGCTGCACACAGGTAATTCTATTACTTAAGTCCCCAAAAGGGTCAGGACTCTGTATGAAACTCCCACTGTTAAGGGAACCTTTTATTGGGTTCATGAGTTCCATGGCAAGACATATTGGCTAATGAACTACTTCTAGATAGGGAGCTATGGAGAATGAACATCAACTATAAAAGGCTATTCACAGCAAAGATAACCTGCACTGAGAATTTTTTCTGATGCACACCTAAGGGACCCCAAGTGTCATAAAACACCCAAGCAGGTAGTCTGCTTTAGGCAGAAAAGTTAAATAAAAATTCACCCAGCCTTTTTCATTTTTTCCACTTCTCAGTCTCCCTTGTGGTCAGTAAGTTCCAGATAGGAGCTCACATCAGAAAGGTCATCAGTCACATGGACCTGGCTGCTTTGCTCCTTGAAAAGGGAGTCTAGATCCCAACCATTACAGGTTTTCCAAGTGGCCTAGCACTATCACCACTATGACCAGAGTTAGATCCCCCTCCAGGGAGCTAACCCACATATGGCTCAGCAGATCTCTCCTGTCTCATCTGCTGCTCCCCTTTAGCAGTATATTTCAGTAAATCCTCCTGTTCTGTTCCCGACTCTGTCTCTGGTAAATCTTCTCACCACCCATACCTCTGGCCTATACCCCAGTTCTCTATGAGCAAAAAAGATCTCACTATCAACTTCTATCTTTCTTCTTATCAGTTGTAGAGGGAGAGAATCTCAAAGGAAGACTAGAGGGAAGGGAGATCATGTGAGGTTGGCTACACTGTAATTAGAAGCTTTGATGGGGAATGAGCTAACTGTTTTTATAAAGTCAGCATTCAAAAATGCTAACCACCACCAGTAATTTAAATATTACAAAATTATGCAGAATATAAGCACTGAAATAATTTTTTCCATCCACAAAATTTTAGAGAAAATTACAGTATCAAAAAATATAAAATAGTAATTTTGGCATCTCCTCAGAGTAAAACGTGTTTTTTATTGGAAAGGATTTAAAACACTAGTGGGTAGGCTCTAGGCAGGATGTGATGTTGAAGGCCATGTGATATCTCCCAAAAACTAAAGAGAACAAGTCACAAAAGCACTAATGTATAACAGCATGGTAGGAAAAAGAATTGGTGAGGTCCGGGCAAACTTCTCACAAATCATTTCACAATGGTTATTTACTTGTCCCTACCTCAGATTCCCAAATAAAAAGCACATTAAGGTTTGTGGTTCAAACCACACAAACAGTTACATCTGATCCTTCCTAGCAAAGTAGAGGTGCCTGAAAAGAGAATGCACCTTCTAACAAGTATAAGCAGAGTTGGCTCATTTAACAATTTTCAGTAACTATTTGAGTAACTATTACTCAACCCTTTCCAGAAGAGAACCTAGTTTATTTCTATCCACACCTCTTTCTCTGTAGAAGATATTAAATTCTGACCACACAGATGGCACAGTGGAGCTAAGGGGTTACTAGGTTACAGTTACATTGACATATCCTGGCTCTCTGGAAGTTCCTCCTTCATTCCACAACATTTGTGATCAAACTATGGAAAGCCCCTAGAAGGCCTCTGACCATTCAGAAGCCACTTATGAGGCTAAGGTTTATAGCACTTGGAGATCCCTGTTCCACTAATTTAAAGTCAATCTTTGCCTTCTACAGGAATTAATCACAGTGGAAGTTCATAGCGGTACCTCAGAGCAAATGAGGTATCTAGTACTTGGTGAACTGTGAAGTACTATAGAAAGTATTATTAAAATATGTTTACTGACTGCCTTCTATACGTGGGTGTGTTACCTGCAGTGTATCATTTAATCTTCACAACACCCTGCAAGGAATCATCTTTCCAGATGAGAAAGCTGAGCAAAGCCCAGAGTCAGACAGCATGTGAGAGCCAATCTTTTCATTAATCCAAACTGGTACCTAAACAAAGCAATTTTGAGTTTTTCTCTCAGCAGCAAACTCCTGTCTTTCCGACATGCAATTTTGGGTGGAGAACCCAGAGATCATTTTCCTACTTAGGCAATGGAGTAATGAGCCCTTCCTGTCCCTTTCACTAATGCCCAATTCCCAACACTCAAACAACCTGTAGAGAAATGCAACTGGGCCAGACAACGCCCTTTGCCTGTCTGCTCTTTAACTTGGAAAGAGTTTTGCTGCAAAGAAGGGTGTGTGTGTGGAAGCTAAGCAAAGTTCCAGCTTCCCTCCTGGGGGTGGGCCCCCAGTCGACCTGGCCTTGATCTGGGGGACTGGCAACAGTAGTTTCAAGAGTGGGGTTGCCGGGGAGTCTGTGTAGAACCCTCAGGATAAGACCCTAAACTCTGTAAGGAAGAAGTTCCCACCACCACTTTCCTTCTTCATCTGTCCCTGCTGGGCCAGCACCCGAGCCACGAGGAAATTCAAAGAGGCCCCGGGGGTGGGGAGCGCGTCCCGGCTGAGTTCTGCGGGTCGTCCCAGGACCCGGACCTGCCTCTGGGAGGGCAGGCAAGTGACTCCTCGCGAGGCAGAAATTAGTGTTGGGCAAGCGCGGCGGCCGGACCCGGGCAGACCGACAGGGTGCTAGCTCTTCAGCTGCGGGGCGCGGGGGTCCCCGCGGGGCTGGAGGGAGGGCTGGAGGTGGAGGTGATCCTGGCCTGCGGGAGCCGCTAGGAGGACTGGGGAGGGGGAGGGCTGCGTCCTGAGGTGAGGTGGAGGAGGCTCCCGGCCCTAGATAAGCCGCTGAGAGGTTTAGGGGCGGGGGTCCCTGGGGCGGAGAGAACGTCGCAGCCCCGGGGGGAGTCGATGAGGGACTTGAAAAAGTCGTCCCAGATCCTGAAACACAGAAGACGGCTGAGCCCAGGGCGGTCGCGGAGGAGCTCGGCGAAGGGTCCCGGAGATACTGAGGCAGAGAAGGTGTCCGGGCCGGGGGCCATCGCTGAGGAGGGTGGGCACCGGTCGGCCCCGAGGAGTGGCTGAGGGGTCTGGGGCGAGGCTCCCGAGGCTGGGGCCGGCCGGGCCGGGGGGCGTCGCTGAGGGGCTTGGAGAAGGAGTCCCGAAGGCAGGGGCGAGGGTGCAAGGTCCCCCAGGCTAGCCAGCCCGCGTCGCCCCTCGGCGGGCTCCGCGCTGGGAGGGCGCCAGGGGGTCGCTCACTCACCGGGTCCGGAGCCGAGGCCGAGGCCGGGGCTGGGCGCGGGCCGGGCCGCCAGCGTGAGCGCGGCGGCGGAGAGCAGGGCGAGGCGGGCGGCGGGCGGCGCCATGGGCCGTCAGTGCGGGGCCCCGGGGCGCGGCCCGGGGGAGAGGGGGCAGCGCCGAGAACCGGGGGCGGCCATGGGAGCAGGACGCGGGGCTGGAGCGTGGCCCCGCCCCGGCCGCCCGGCCGCCCCGCCCCGGCCCGCCCTCTCCAGTGCCGCCACAGCCCCAGCAGCCAGAGGCTCACACAGCTCCGCGGCTAGGCCCGAGGGGCGGGGCCGAGTGAGCACGCACGCCCCGCCCCCGCGCCGCAGCTGCCACTCACGCCTCAGGCCCCGCCCCCACCCGGTCTCACCTGGGCCGGACCCCTTGGGAGGGCCTTAGCGGTCTGGTCGAGGGGCGGGGCTAGCAGGTGGGGGCGGGGTCCGAGTCCCCACGCGGAGGTTTGGCCTGGCTGGACCGGGCCTCACGCCCAGTGACCCCTGCTCACTCGGGTCGTGGCCCACACGCGGCCTCAACCGCAGTGGTAATAATCACAACAGTAGTTTGCAAACAGCTTTTCCCTGCTTGGATCCTCTTAGCGGTTAAAAAAAAAAAAAGGTGCTCAGGAGGGTTCACGCCCCGCGCGGTCCGTCACCTGTAAAATCTTGGACAGGTGTAAAGGAAAAATAACTTTCTTCCATTTTCTCATCTGTTAAATGGGGGCGGTGGTAGCAACAACTCCCAAAGTGGTTGTACTAAATGAGGCAATGCCTGGAAACTTTTGCTCGCGCGCGCACACTCACACACACACACACTCACACACACACGCGCGCGCGCGAATTTAGAAAATGCTGAGTTCCTTCCACCGTCCCAATTCTTGCACCCGCAAAGCAGGCAGCATCCTGAGCCCTGGTTCCAAATCCTGTCACACCTCCTTTGTCAGCTGGGGCAAAACTTCCTCGCTCAGTCTGAACCATTCCTCTGTAAAATGGAAATAAAAGAAGGTCTTTCACCGGGATAAGATGAAATAGAGACAAGTCCGCAGGGCATGGGGCAGTGATGATTATCTTGTAGGCTGGGATGCAGGCTGCGGAGAGCACGCGCCTGGCTTCTACTTGCGCCCCCAGCGCCGCAGGCCCTTGGTCATCTGCCCCGCCCAGACAGCGCCGGTCCCGCTCACGTCGAGGTCTTCTCTGGCCGCACCGGGTCGGGGTCTAAGGTGGGCCTCCCTCCTCCCCCGCACTTCCCCAGGCGGAGGAGATTTTCCTTGGGCTCGCGCCTAAAGCGCGGCGGCGACGCCCCGCGGGGCAGGTCCGGGCGGCGCGCCGGGAGCTTTCAAGTCGCTGGTCCCGGGTTTGCAAGTGCGGGCCTGCGCCCGGCGCGGCTGCAGGAACGTCTGCCCTCGTGCGCCTGCCTAGACGCCGCGCCCCGAGTGGAACTACGCAGTCCCGACCCCGCGGGCTCCCGGGCCAGCCTTAGGTACCCCGGCCCGTGCGCCTCGTCGCCCACTCCCGACACCCGCCTCCCCGCTAACAGCCCCACCCAGCCCGCAGCTGCTCGCAGGGCTGGGCCCCAAAGGCGCAGCTACCTCCCACGAGGCCTCTCAATGTTAGGCCCTCTCCACCCACATGATCCAGCGCTGTGGCAAGAAGAATCTTGTTCAGTCATTGTTTTCGCGATGTCATTCCTCAGTTCAAGAATCCTGTGGGCTCCTTAAGAGATGGGGACACCCCCACCCAACCACACCAGGTCCCTGAGGACACGCCCTGGACATCCCACCTGGAATTTCCCACTCTAGTCTACAGCATTTTGGGCCTTTCCCCATCTCTGGCAGAACCTGGGAGTTCTACCTCTAACTTGCACCCTGGCAGGCAAGAGCATCTTCAAGGAAAATATAATGAGAAGATGCAGATGAAGCCATCAGCACAAAGCAAGCAATCGCTAAAAGTGGACCTTTCTACATTCAGCAGATATTATGTGAGAAGCATGCCGTGAACGCCACACCCCAGACAAGATGGCCCCTTCCTCCTAGGACTTAGATCCTAACGGAGAAGAGAGGTTCAAGCCATCAATATGAGAAATTTGAATTTCAGAGAGCCAAAAGTACTACACAGACAAGAAAAGGATGTTGGCAGAGAATGATCTGTGAACTGTTTTAAAGAGTGCTGGGAAAGGTGGTGTTTCTTTTTTAAAGATTTACTTTATTTTTATTTTTTAAAAAGATTTATTTATTTATGCACACAAGAGCTGGGGTACAGGCCAGAGTCCAGGGAGGTAAGAGGATTCACCAGAGACAGAGTGGGGAGCAGAACAGGCAGATCCACTGAAACACTGCTGAGGGGAGCAGCGGAAGACAGGAGAGGTCTGCTGTGCCATGTGGGTCCCCTCCCTGGCTGGAGATCAAACTCAGGCAGCAGTGGCTGGCAATAGCTTGGTAGCACTGATTTTAATCCCTGCTCCACCAGAGAGACCCCCAGTGCTGGGAGAGGTTTTTAGTGGAACTGCATATAACCCTAGAGTTCTTGTTTCTCACCCCACTTTCAGAGGAAGAACTAGAAAAGGGCAAACAGGTATTGAAAATGAGGTTTAAATCTGGGGATTCAGAGTTATGGCTCATTATGGCAGCCTTGACCTGTCCTGCCCTGCTATGGGGACAGTCACAGCCGTGGGCCAGGTACGAGCCCCTTATCTTCAATTAGCTCTCTCCACCTTGTGGTACAACCATGGTGGGCTGTGTAATATGCAGGGCCCAGAGTGAAATGAAAATATGGGGACCCTTGTTCAAAATTATCTCGTTTCAGGATGGAGACAATACAGCATTAACCAAGTGCAGGGCCATGAAGCTGACTTGTACAAAGGAACTCAGAAACAGTGTGCAAACCCCTTGCCCCCACTGGAGGCTATGAGAAGCATCCTTCCAGCCTTCCCTGGGTCTCCCGCCCCGACTTTCCAGCGTAAAACCCAGGACAGGTGATGGAAACAGCGCACACAGGCTAAAAATATAGCCCCGCGGGTCTAGGTCAGGGCACTTTGTGGTTCAAGGTCTTTTGCTCAGTTATGCGGTCTTGGCCCTTGGCGAGGAACAGCCTGAGATATTCATTTCAGTGTTTCGCATACCACGGTCCGTCAGCAGCTTCATTTCATGGAAAGAGTGAGGACACTGACTGTAGCTCCTCGTCTCCATGTGGATGTTGATGTCTGTGGGCCTGCTTTGCCTCCTTGGACTCTGCAGTCAGGCCCTTTGACTTCCAAAAAGCAACCAGATTTGCCAAGAGGCTGGGAGACCTCAGCTGGTGGAGTTTGGGATGGTTTCTGCTCCAAGGGCAGTCATATTGGGGAGAGCCCTGGATGAGGAGCCTGACTGTAATAATTAGAGCAAATATTTACTGACAACTTTATTAAGCTCTAGGCAACATTTGTCTTTACATTTTACATAATCCTCCCTTTGAGGGAAACACTTTTCTCTATTTCCCCCCCTAATACAGAGAGGTTAAATGGCTTGCCCAAAGGTCACATAGTGGTGAAACTGGGCTTTGAACCCAGGCAGTGGGACTCCAAGACTTAACATGGTGAATTGCTTCCTTGTTCTTTTGGTGCTCTGGCAACAAATGCTTACTGAGTAGCCCAGGACTGAGATGAGGGTGAGGCAAGTGAAGCATTTACCTCAGGCACAGATGGAACGGACGGTCCAAAACTCATAATTATTTATTAAATAATTAAGCATTATTTAATAAGATTTTAAAAGTACTGATTTACTGAATAATGTTTCCAAAAGCCTAAATGAATGCCCCCCAAAACGCACAATGAACAAAATATCAAAAATGTAAACCGGGCCTCCCTGGTGACACAAAGGGTTAAGTTGCAGCGATCCTTGGCCTCTGCAGCACAAGTTCCATCCCTGGCCAGGGAGGAGACCCACCAGACCTCCCCTGCCTCTCCTGCTGCTCCCCTCAGCAGTGTGTTTCAGTCCATCTGCCTGTTCTGCTCCCCACTCTGTCTCTGGTGGATCCTCTCACCTCCTGTACCTCTGGCCTGTATCCCAGTTCTTGTATGCATAAATAAATAAATCTTTTAAAAAAATGTAAATAAAAACAGAACCTATAGTCCTGATTTTCCTTTGGCTGAGGCTTGATTCAGTATAGTACCATTTACTACTCCTGTTCTCTCAGGTTTCTGTGCCAGGCAAGTAGTGATGGAAACAGTTCCAAGTAGTGGTAGTTTGTTTTAATGTGGATGAAGGGAGAGAAAATCTTTGGTCTTGAAAATGATGAGTTAAAGGTGTTTATGGGGCCTCCAGGTAACCACATCTGAGGACTCAGAGTCAGATGAGAAAGGGCTTCGGGGTGGGCAGGCCCCCTTATTTCACAGAGTCGGCCTGCGATAAGTGGGTATTTGGCACATGTGATGGTCTAAATCACTGATCCAGAGAGTTTGCATCATACTTCAGGAGTCTTTCCAAATTCTCTCATCCAAAGTTTTTCTCTTCTTTCCTAAACCTTCTATGTCACGAAGTTCAGATATGTTCCCATATGGGTGGGGAAGTTTACTGCTCGGGTATTCAAATAAAAACATCTGAGGAAATTAAAAATAAGTAAATTCCACTAGAATTTTGGGGGTGAAATTTAAAGGAGGAAGGTCAGAATTAATATAAATTGGCTCGGTTTCCTTTTTATTAACTGATTCTCTAGAAAGAGAATAGGAGCTAAGAGAAATTAAAAAGAAAGGTGGTAGTGAAGAAAGGGAAAAAAGAAAGAGTATAAGGAGCTAAAAATACGGTGAGAGAGCTTGGCTAAGCATCAAAGAGAGGCAGATGTGTTTCCAAATAGAAGCCATGGTTAGGTATGTCAGGAAGCGCAGTTCCGAATGATGAACAAATGATGGGTGGGAAACAAAGGCTATTTAGGCTGAACTCAGCAGAATAAAAAAGAGTTTCATCAGAGAATGAAACTGAGAAACAGGCTTTTTAGCAACATAGAAGTCCCACTTCCCCAACCAAAGTCCTTTGAACCATGTGAAAACTTGCCAATGGTTTAGGACGCTGGACCAATAGAGTCTTTCTACACCAAGTTATAATTCTGAACAACCTTTGATGGAACTATCCCTTTTACAAATTATAGTCGCTTTCCTGAGGCTATCCTCTGGTACTTCCTTCCGTTCACACCTAGGGAAGCACGGGATACTCTTTTTTTTTAAAGATTTATTTATTTATGCATACAATAACTGGGGTACAGGAAAGAGGTGTAGGGGGTGAGAGGAGTCACCAGAGACAGAGTGGGGAACAGAACAGGCAGATGTGCTGAAACACATTGCTGAGGGGAGCAGTGGGCAAGGCAGGAGAGGTCTGCTGTGCCATGTGGGTCACTTCCCTGGCCGGCAGCAGGGATTGAACTCTTGCTGCAGTGGCTGCATTTTGCTTTACAGTGCATTGCTTAACCCATTCTGCCACCAGGGAGACCCAAGCATGGGATATTCTGAACAACTCCCACCGCCAGAGAAATATACTAGTTCTGTGAGGACAGTGAATCTAACAAATGCTTAGTAAAGATGGGGCATGGGGAGGAAACTTCATGATACCCAAATCAGATGAGAATCACTGCTTGACCTCATCACTCAGATATATGCACCTGAAGATCAAATGTCGGACTGTATGACTCAGACCATGGGAAACAGGGTCTCAAGGAAGGGTCAGATACGAGTGAATGGGCCATTAAAGCATTAATAAGAAATATCTTTGTCAAATGCTCACTATGATGCCAGGATCCATACCAAGGGCTTCACTTGCATTATCCTGTAATCCCAGGGTATGCACTGCCACTGTCCCCATTTTACAGAGGAGGAAAGTAAGGTTTCAAGATGTGAACTTACTTGCCCATTAAGAGATGGACCGGGGGTATCAAGTCAGGCAAAGAGCCAACTCCTGAAATCAGTCTCAAGACAAGCCCTAGAACTGGGCCCGGGTATGGTATATTGATGGGCTGACCAGAGGAGAGGCAAAAGCATCACTGTGAGAGCTCTGAGCAAGAGATGAGACCAGCCTCTTCTCGATGGGACATGAGATACGGTTCTTGAGCAATTTGTGCCTCACTTTCTTCATTTGTAAAGTAAGGATGGCAACAGAAATAAAATGTTGGTAGCATTTCATGATCTGATGCTTATAAAGTGCCCAGAACAGTGCCTGATATAGAATAAGTATTCAATACAGATTTTATTGTCATAAGAGAAATAACACAGACTAAATTACCCTTAGTTCTTTTTTTTAAATGTGACCCATATCATCTGCAGATTGGGCTTTCTTTTTTTAAATTTATTTATTTAAGCATACAAGAGCTGGGGTATAGGCCAGAGGCATGGGAGGTGAGAGGATTCACCAGAGACAGAGTGGGGAGCAGAACAGGCAGATCCACTGAAATACACTGCTGAGAGAAGCAGCAGACAAGACAGGAGAGGTCTGCTGCGCCATGTGGGTCCCCTCCCTGGCGGGGGATCAAACTCGCGCTGCTGTGCCAGATGCTTCACAGTGCGGCGCTCGACCCACTGCACCACCAGGGAGGCCCAAATTACTCTTAGTTCTAAGGGATGTGTTGTCTAATGAATTACACTCAAGGCAGCATTTTATTGAATTTGAAGAGTGTGTAATCGGTTGCCACCCACGTGTACAGCTGTGTTAGGAGACCTGGAGTGATTCTCCTGAGCCAGAGCAGTGTCATTTAGTCACTGAGTAAAAGGCCTAGGAAAGTAAAAACAACCAATGAGGGTGTAGAAAGAGCAGATGGGGAAGCAGTGAGAAAGAGAAGAGTTACTCCTTACATGCTTTTCCTTCTGTTCCTGTGATGCAAAGTAGAGGCAGAAAGTAGCCCCAAAGCCTGGGACCAGCTCTCTGGGATTCACGGGCTTTGAAAGGATGCTGGCTTGTCCTGTCTTCCCCCAGACATTCGCAAGCCCTTCCCAAAGACAAACCCTTTCCAAGGCCCTGCTCTGAAACTGACCCACCTCCCTGGAGGTGAGGCCAGCGCACACCACTGAATGGACCCCATTGTCCTCCCGAGCATCTGTGAGTCCAGATGCCTTCGACCTGGAGGTGGTTCTACCAAGGCATGCGGTGCGGTCTGCTTGCAGATTTTGATTCACTCCAGGGACAACACAAAAAAAATCACACAGGCAACACATGCAATTCCAGGAGCGCCTGCCAGATTCATACGCTCTTTTTCCATCATTTCACTCTCCTCCCCCTAGAAGGGTGCCTCCTTTGGCATTTTGCATACGAAAAATCAAAACCACCAACAGGAGGAGCACCTGATAAGGAGTGAGGCATTGCCCAAGAGTTCCCAGGAAGAGGCGTCTTTGTTCTCGTTTCAAGCCCTTGACACCGCTAACAGCTCTAATTACTGCATTTGCCATGGGATGTAAAATAAAACCACATTCCAGAAACCATGTAGTCTCCTGGGGAAAGACACGCAAGGAGAGGTGCCCAGGGCTGCAGGAACGTGTTCTTTCGTTTCTGGTCCCTAACCTTGGCAGCTATTCTGAGGATTTAACAGTAACTTCTTTATGTCTTTGGAGAAGGGCACTTTTGCACATGTAAGGATACATCCCACTACCTGTAACCACAAATCTGGTCTACATTTTTTATTATGTTGCACGCAAAGCATGCTTCTTAAGGACGTGAGGACCTTCAAAATTTCACTCAACTCATTTTAAGGGAAATGAGGACTCTAGAAGTTCCTGAGGCGGTAAGCTCATCAAAATAGAACTTCTTCCAACATAATTTAACTATAAAATCTGATGATGTAATACCCACCCACACCCACATCACAAACCAAAGTGACATCACAAATAGTAGAGATAATGGCACAAAACTGTAGGTGAGCCAAAATCTAAACAAACTGCAATTTGCCCATACATGACTGAGGTAGAGAAAGACAGATGACTAGAAATATTAAAACAAAACAAAACAAAAAAATAAAAGAGAAAAAGGGAAAAAGAAATACATATTTCTTCCCCCTACTTAAAGCTAGCTAAAATAAAATTTAAGGCAGCTGAAATATGGTAAGGTGATTTTATTTTTTTGTAGATGATGTTTCTTAGACAACCAGGTCTCTTTACGTATGTGATTCTAATCTATCCAATTCGTTCTCTTATTCTTGGTTGGTTCCAGGAAATGGAGGCCAGCGCCACTTACATTGTGATTTGGCCTTGATGGACCCAAGTATATTTTCCCTTTTAGCAGCTTTTCTTAGCTCACGTATTCAGGGTTCGGCAGGACTTGCCCTGCTGTTGTTTCTGTGCGACAGTATGGTTGAAGAGTGACTGCAGTTCCTATAGGAATCTTGAGTGTTCCTGTCTAGTTCTTGCCTGCTCTAGGCCCCCTTAGCAGAGAGGAATTGTCTCTCCCTGACTCTACTACCAGTCTAAGTCAGTTCTTTGAAAACTTGACTACCGCCATAACCTTTGGAAGTTATTGTCACTGTCCTACTTTGTAAAAAAAGACTTTGGTGAGCAGGAGAGAGGATGTGGAAAGATTTCTAAGACCTGTAGGGAAGGAAGGACCTGTAAAAAGATGTTAATACTTGACCTCCAAAGTAGACCTTCTTTTCTCTGCTTGAGAACTGGCTTTTTCATTCCTTCCCCTCCCACTTATAATTCTAGCATCCAATCTGTGTGAGACGAGACCCCGGCATCCCTACCTATGGACTCCGACAGTCTATATTACTGAACACCAGATTTCAGGACTGCTATATGGACTCACCAGCTCTCACCAACATCTGGACGGCCAGAACATGTGCCCCACCATCGGGTACAACCCCTTCTTGGGAAGTTGTAAAGAACCCGTTAATCGCCAGTTCATTCTCCCTGGTTAAGCTGGTACTTAGGCGACAACTGAAGGATAAGTGCTGCCCAGTACCACGAAAGTTTGGAAAAGCAAAATCTGCGAAGAGTTTCAAGTCCAAGGACAATTCTGCAATGAAAGTCACCCAGCGGGGCAGGATAAGAGACTCCATCAGTTCGAAGAACAAGCAGCCAGTGGGGCAGTGGCTGGGCTCACCAAGGTGCAGGAGACCTGCAGGAGGCAAGAACGAGGTAGATGGTGGCTGGCTGTGGAGAAAATGTCATGGGGTGGGGAGAGAAAAATGTCAGCTAGAGAACAGTTAATGCTTTAGAGATGTATATGAAGTGAAGGAAATCCTAAAGTTAAAGATAGGGCTGGAGGGGGTGGGGAGGTGGGAGCCACAGCATGATAGAGAGAGCACAGACTTCTTTAGAGTAAATGATTAGGATCCTACGTGGCATCAGTAGCTGACGTTGTGGTTATTAATCTTCTAGTTGGGTGGCCTTGGGAAAACCAATTTCAATCTTCTATTCCTTAGAGCAGTCTCCTGCTGACCTTACAGGGGCATGGGGAGCTCACAGTGGTATACACGAAGGAATTCAGTCAACTAGAACATGCTAGACAAATGTTGGTTGTTGCTGTTACCAAGACTCTGGAACACAAATCCCAGATAATCATTACGAGCTCCCGTTTCAAGTTTTAGCTTTGACTTCTCTGCTTTCTTCCTGGCTAGAGTAAAGAAAGTTCAAAGGAGAAAAAAGTAACAGTCCGCCAAGATCTTAAGAACAGATATGCTGAACCTGTGGCTGCCGCCCAAGTGCCACCCCGGGACACTGGGACAGCAGCCTGGAAGGGCCTAGTGTTTCCTGAAACCAGAGAGATACAGTTGTCGGATACACCAACCATCCACGGCCTCCCCACTGACGGTTACCAGGCTCTGTACCACTCTGTGGTTGAGCCGATGCTGTGGAATCCTTCAGGGACCCCCAAGAGGTACAGTTTGGAGCTGGGCAAGACTGTTAAACAAAAGCTCTGGGAGGCTCTGTGCAGCCAGGCTGCTCCTCCTGAAGATGCTCGAAAGCACCTGTTGTCAGGTAAGCAGCAACTGGAGGTACATGAGGAGCCCGTGCTCAAGAAAGGGCCCAAGCAACAGGGCGAGTAATAGGACAGGAGCTCACATCATTAGGGTATTCTCTGCTGGATGTCTGAGAAATAAACACCACTTTTCACCTCCCATGTAATCTCAGGGTGCTTTAGTAACAAATTAGTAACCACCTTCCTAGGGAAACAAAACTGATGGCTATGGATTCTCTTGACTGAGGGCCCCTTTCACTCCATGATTAGGTCATCTCCAGGGCTAGATGCTTGGACTATTTTCACTACAAGCCCCCTTTCCTTAGAAGGGTTTGAGTGCCACTCCGTTTTCCAGGTAGGAAAAGGCTGGCAGATGAAGTCAATAGTTTCCATCCAGCCTATGCTCCCTGTTTTTAAAAAGCAAATGGCTGGATTCCTGAATGACCACTTCAAACCTCATTCCCTCGAGCTAGGACTGAGTAGGGAAACTACCACTCCCTCAGGGATATAGTCCCTCACACGACATAAAGCTGTCCCATGACACACCTAAATCCCCAGTAACCGGAACTCCATGTTAACAGGTGAGGAAATTGTAGGGATGCTTCCACGAGTGGGCTGAAGTTAAAGACACTGGCTTTACGCAGATCTCTGCTTTGTGCGATCCTTAGACCTTTACCAAACAGAGCAATGACAACATATAACACATACTTGATAAAATTGTATTTTTTTTTTACAGTCATTTGTACAGTTTGTTACAAAACCATAGAAGACTACAACTCATTTTAAATCATTTTTGGTCAGCAAATATGTAAAATCTGTGTGCAATTATCATGTATTTACAGGGCCTCATGTTAGTCATTTTCAATGATTATTTCAACAATGTCACACTCTCAACATAAGACATGGCTTAAGATAAATATATTAGTAAATAAATATTCTGAGAACATATTTCCATAAATGAAATGTGCTGCTATACATATACAGAATATACATAAGTTGTTTTCTAGCCTTTAAAACATTTTTTAAAAATGGTAATGTTGGTGAAGGAGCCCTTAGATTATTTTATTACAAAATCTTTACAGCAAAGTCTTTACAAAATATCTTTTTAAGTGCTATGGGAGAAAAATCTTAGAAAACACTTTAAAATAGTGCCTTGTTAGACCAACACAATAGTTTATATAAAGAATAGAAAAAGGCAGTTCTGTTTAGAAAATAATACTCTTGATTAGTAATTATTTTATCAACCTCATTTTCAAATCATTAGTCCTGTGTGAACTTTGAGTAGAAACTAGCAGCACATAAGGGAGGGTCTGAATAGAGGGACAGCAGATGGGCCTTTAGAAAATGACTGGGCTTCAGAGGACAGGGGGAAGAGACAGTTAAAGACAGCTCCCTGGGGCTGTGCCTACAAAGAGGTACCTTGTTGATCAGCGCTCCCAACTTGCCACTTTTCAGCTGGTTCTAGCACTCTTCAGATGACACTGGATGTCCAACACCCAGAACTAGGCCATGAGACCATGCCTAACAGTTACACTCTGATTTGGAGGGTGGTTCTCGATGTTAAATGTGATACTCCCGACTTCTACAGCTATAGAATCCCTACACCACTGAGAGGCCACCAAAAAGGTCCTAATCATTATTGGAGTCACATCTTCAAAAACATTCCTCTTGATCTAATGGTGAGGCAGTAATTTTTGGTTTCCCTCCTTCCCCCACTCTGATGAGCACATACAAATTTAAGACAACGGCTATTAATGAAAATATTCAATTTCCATTTTGTTCCTACCATCTTACAAACTACAAAACTTAAATGTGCTTTTGTTGTTACCTTCAGTTATTGCTCTTTCAGATGAAAATTGGACATTTATTTTTATAAGCCAAGTTGAAGCCACATTCTCTATTTATTACTTAAGGCTAGTTAAGAGTGGTTTTCCTGCCAGGGCTAAAGGAAGCCACTTTAGGGGTATGGTTTCAGACAAGGAAGATAATATGTACTCAAAGGCATTAAAAAACAAAAAACAAAATAGAAAACCCCATAAACAAAAAAATATCTCAACAATGAGAAGCTCCTTTTTTGCAGTTCATGTTAAAAGCCGTACCCTACCCCCGCTTCCCTAAAACCACGTAATACAAGCTGTTGTCCTCTGCAGCTGCTACTCCTGGCCCAAGAAATAAAGGCGGTCCAGATCACATGTCAACAGCTTAGGCGCCTCTCACACCCTCGCCAACAGGTGTGCTGGGCACAGGCCTGGGGGCACAGCCCACTGGGAGAGCACCTCTGAGGGCAAGCTCACCATGGTGAGTCCTAAAACGGCAAATGGCTCAATTGTTTGACGCAGGAATTTGTGTCAAACGCTGGCTAGGAGTAAGTCAATTTCCTCATCATAGGCTGGGGTTTGAGCAAAGAGGATTCTGGTGAAATTTTCATTCAAAACCTGGGCTGACTTCTCTGAGCCTTACTAGAAAGCTGTTATCGTAGTTGCCGGGGCACCCAGGGTGGTCTTGAACTCCCCACTTACTGGGGCCAGGTTGCAAAGTTCCTATTCTGCAGGCGAGCATTTCAGAGGGCAACAAGTATCTGCTGGAATAAATGAATAAATAAAAGTGACCTGAATAGTGAATACAAGAGCTAATGTGATTAATTTCTTCTAAAAATTTTTTAAGAACAAGAAATATATTGGACAAAAAGGATGACAATCCCTGATCTGAAATAGCTTTAAATAGATTATTTTTCCTTTAAAACACTGAAATATCTTTTTTAAAAAAAGGGTTGAGTTCTTAAAATATCTCACCTAAGGGGGGGGTGCACTGGAAAAATATACAAAAACCTACCCTTTGGGTTTAAACTATCTGATAGTCTCTTTCTCTGTGTCTCATGGAGAATCAATACATAATAGTGCATTAGGTAGGAAGGATAGTAGACATCGGCAGGTGAGATGAGCCATTTCAGCTAGGAGGCAGAGGACTGAATAACCCTGAAGCTGTGTTTCCTTAGGGAAATGTATGGGAAACGTACTATATTCAAAGAAGCTCGGAGCAGACCCAGTGGGGTAATGGCCGTATGTCCCCTAGGAAGGCAGCCCAAGGACCCACAGAAACATGGCCACAGGCAAGCTCTGCCCACTGCTTCTGTTCTGGATTAACAAGAGCACTCTCTCCCAGTCCCCATAAGACACAAAGCCTACAAACCCAAGGGGACAGACAGAGGATGCTGGGCAGAATGATCCCTGTCACCTTGCTGTTTCTGTAGCCATGGCTTATTCAGGCTCCTCAGTGCTGTGGACCTTCTGCCCTATTCTTAGATGTTTTCCTTCAGCTGCCTAAAGGTGTGCACCGGAGAGGCTTGACTTCTGACAAGGCCTGAAATTTTGTTACACTGGGATTTGCTGCGAGAAAGAAAGAGGCAGCATTGCATTGTTCCTCAGAGTTTGTACCCATATCAACTAGCTTTACTTCAAGTTTCTGGTTCATTTTCTAAGGCAGGTGTAGCCCTGAGCTTTTCAAAGGCCTGAGCTCCCTCCCGGGAGACAACAGTATCTACACATGATGTGGTTCAATTAATGCAGCAGTGATTTTTTTTTTTTTTCAGCAAAAGTTGGCGGTTAGGGTTCTTTAAAATATATATTTAAATAACTTTTTACATTTACATATAACATTTTAAAAAACAAAGCAGAGAACTCAATCCCACACACCTCGGAACCCCAAGCACACAAACATACAAAACAGAAGAGTAACATGTTATCAAAAGAGGCAAAAGACTCAGAGAACTTTGTTGGTTTGTTAATGGGATAGGGGTGGTTTTGCCACAAGTGGCTCACATTTTGGGTTGAGAAGGAGGGCTCTCTTTATTACCACTTTTGTGTTTGTCAAAGCTAAAAAAATTTTTTTGTTTTCTGAAGGAAGTCAGAGTTTGGAGTCACTGTACAGTTCCCATTTCCACATTAGAGTTCCTTCTGATCTCAGGCTCCTGGGCCACTGTCAGCTGGGCTAGAGTTCTGTCCTGGGAGAGAAAGAACAATCATCAGGGGAGGCAGTTGGCACTGCAGGCTTCAGGCACAACCTGTGGGGACAAGGCAAGGGAACTGGGTGCCCATTTTGGGTGTGAGGGATTCTCGTGAAGCGACAGGTCACAACGATGGGCTGTATATACAGGGCAGTAGAGGCCTCTTCTGAATTTCTCTCCTGAGAGCACAGGTGCTGCCTAGTGAGTCAGTCTCTCTCATCTCTAAGTTTAGAACCTTCTAGAAGGTAGCACGAAAATGTTCTGTAGAAAAGATGTGTGTGAGGCACTACTGCAGGCACTGGGAAGAGCAGGGGTCTTGAAGACCCCTCACAGTTTCCAAATCTGAAGACAAAGTGATTTCAGACTGTGATTAACACGAGATGTCCAAAGAGGGTGTGCGTGACCCTGGAGGTTCCTGGAGGGCATCACTCCACTGAGATCTGGAGGAAAGCAGCAGTGGAGAGGTCTGCAAGCTGGAACCAGCTCAGTGTGTTGGAGGCGTGAGACGGAGGCCACAGGGAGCTAACGTAGCAAGGAAGGAGAGCAAAGTAGGAGGTGGTCAGGCAGGTGTAGCCCCGAAGGGCCAGTTCATACAGAAGCGGGTGAGTTTATATTTTTTTAAATTCTAAAGGAAAGGGCAAGCCATCCAAGGGTTTTCTAGTGTAAAGGTGGACTCGTATTTCAGAAGAGGCCACCGTGGTCCTCAGACAGAATCGAAGGCAAGAGCAGCAACAGGAGACCAGTCGGAAGAGAGACCAGTTCCTGGAGAGAGAAAATGCGTCTGAGGACAGTACCTGGGTAGGCAAAGTTGGCAAGTTTTGGATATGCTTTGGACGTGGACTTTGTCACAGTGCTACTAGAAGGTGCTGGGCTGCATGCTCTTTATTTCTGAGACAAAATGTGTAGAAAATTTATAGCAATTTGATAATGTGTGCTGAACCTAGTAATAAAAATTCTGGGCTTGTATTTTATGTGTCTTTTGCTAAGTTTCATTTTTCTGGGAATTGAATTCACTGTTCTGAGGGGAGGGAAACAGCACCTGTGGTCTTCACAAACAGGCTGAAAAGCCCTGGACACTGTGAGGGGCAGGGGGCCTTGGAGAAGGGTATAGAGGGATGAATATGAGAGTGGTACTGTGGACATGACAGGCCAGGATACTTAATGAGGTGGGGGTGGGGTAGGGGGTAGGGCGAAGAAGAGGCGGCACCGACTTATCACTGAATACTGGAAGTAGTGGGCCCCGTTGGTATGGAACTCAGAAGAAGGGACCGGTAAAAAACACTTGGAAATAATCAGGTACAGTGTTTAAGGAAAGGGCACAAAGGAAGTCACCTAGAAAATGACTGTGGAGAGAGAAGAGGTCCCAGAGGGAACGTCTGCTCTGTCTACTGTCATTTCCTGCTCTCACCTGTAGCCTCAGCAGCCATGGCACTGGACTCCTGGGTGTCCTGGAGGGCAGTGGGGAAGCTGGCCCTGGCAGTCCCTGCCTCCTCCGGAAGGCAGCCAGAGGCCAGCGGGGCCCTGGCTGGGCGACACAGAACCTGCTCTTCTTCCTGGGAAGTTCCCAGGCCCCTGTGGGGCTGAAGGGCATCTATGCCCAGTGTCCCACCCCATTGGCCAAGGTTGTGGGTCCCTTGGCAGTCCGAGGGCAGGCCTAAGTCACAGTCCACATCCTCCGGAATGATGGGGATGCGTTGGCTCAGGTCCCGGGCCCCTGGGTGGCAGCTGGGCAGGGGCTCCTGGGTGAGTGTGTACTGCACACTCACCGAGCAGTCCTCAGTGTAGCAGCCACTGCCCCCTCCGCCAGTGTGGGCCACCTGCTTCTCTTCATAGAAGCAGCAGGGCAGGCCCTCATATTTCACCCCATCTGTCCTGGGCAAATGGTCTGGGTGAAGGCTATACAGGCCCTGGGAGCTTCCAGGCTGTGATTCCCCACCTGCAAGGCCACAGCCCTCACAGAGGGGGGTGCCCAGGAACAAGGTGCTGCCCCCAGCTGCTCCTCTGCCAGGCTCCAGTGCAGGTGGCTGGGGCTCGCAGCAGTAGGCACATGATGGCCCCTCACGGCCCCCTTTCCAGGTCCTCCTGAGGTCTGGGATGGTCCCAGGAGAAGCCTCGAGCCCCACTTCTGAGGTAGAGCTATTGGGCCCCCTGTGCTCCAGGGAGGAGTTGCTGCTGTAGTTCATTTCCAGGCTGCAGGTGGACAGCTGGTCCCCAGAGGGAGAGGCAGGGCCAGGCCAAGGCTCTCCCCGCCCAGCACCTTGACTGTGGGTTGCCAGGAACTCCTCGGGTTGGGGGGAGCCCTCTAGGTGCATGACAGGTCCCCGGTTTGAGCTGCCCGAGCCCCCAACATCACTAGCGCGGCAGGGGCTCCGGCTGCGGTAGATGAAGGGATCGTAGTCGCTGCTGAGGGAGCTGCGGAAGGTGGAGCAACTCCCATACACGCCCTGGTTGCTGACCTCAGTGCAGTCCACCACAGAGTCACTGGAGGAGCAGTGACACTGGCCAGAGCTGCTGCTGCTGCTGCTGTCACTGCCCGGGCAGTCGGCCAGGTAGCCGCTGCACACAGAGCGATGACCATGGTAGCAGCTGAAGCTGGATGTGCTGCCACTCTCCAGGTGGGAGGGTGGGGCCACGTGCACCATGGTGGGGAAGAGCAGGCTGCTGCTGCCGCTTGGGGGAAAGGCACGGGACTGGCCCCTGGGGGCAAGGCTGGGTGGGGCTGGACTCTCCTGCTCAGGGTAGCTGAGGCCCTGGAAGTAGTAGTGTTGGTACATGGTCTCGTACTGGGAGAAGCAAGCTGCCTTGGAGAAGTTGCGGCCACTGAACTTGGGCCTGCGGAAGGGGTGGGCTGGTGAGTAGGCCCGGTGCTCCAGACCACAGCGGTGAGGGGCCAAGGTGTGGTCCAGGTGGAGGGGTGGATAGCCGCGGATGTACGCAGGGGTCTGAGGCGAATAGAGGCTCTGCTCCCCATGGCGGTCCACAGTCAGCAGCGTGACAGGGTTCCCATGGGAGTCCATGCTCGTCCTCGTGGGGTAGGCTGGGATGGCATTGGTCCTGTGCACGCGGCCAGGGTAGTGTACCGGCAAAATCACTCTCTGCTGCCGGCCACGCGCCAGGTTGCTGGTCTCCACGCAAACGGCGCCTGGGTTTCCCTTTTGCTCTAGGGAAAGGAGGGAAACAGTCAGCAGGGATGTGCACGCGCGGCCTAGGCCCCAGAGGATTGAGGGTGAAGACTAGAGCAACGGTCTCGGTCAGTGCCAAGGCACTCAGTCTCATGACCCCGGCCCACTCTAAGCCATCACCCAACTCAGCTGTGCTGGCAGAAGTTGAGCTGTTTTCAGTTTGGCAGCTGGTCACTCCTATAAAAGCCCATCTCCTCTGATCTGCCTGTCAAAGGTACCATTGGGAGTTTGCGGAAGGCAACACAGACACCAAGATGAAGGTGTTTTTCTTCTTGGATAAACAGCTACTTGGAGTGTACCTTGCATTCCTGCCCTGCACATTCAATACCACAGTGACGCGGGACCAACACCACAAGCCTGCCACCTCACTGCATCGTCTCCCGTGGCCCTGAGAATAACAAGCCCATGGACTGGGGATGCACAAGCATCACCACTGTCATTTCCACTAAAGAGATGTGGCCTTAAGGGGCCAGATGCTTTGTCTAAGGTTAGGAAGTTGGTTCATGTGAAAACCAGAACTTGAACTCAGGGCAGTTTTCTTAAGGGTTTGGAGGCATGAGGGCCCCCCCAAACTCTAGGTCCCACATCTCCTAGTCCAGCGAGGAATTCTGCGGAGGTTCTGCTCGCTTACCAGCTCACAGTGTGTCACATTCTTGTTATGACACTTGGTAGGGGAAGTGACTCTTTAGTAATGACTGGGGCAGGTGACAATTACCTATGATGTTGTGGCGACAGTGGGGGCAGGTGTGGTGCTGCAGAAGCCAAGGATCCACGCACTTCCTGTGAAAGCGGTGAGTACAAGGGATAACCCGAAGCTCCTGAGGAGGGAGAGAGGACACACAGGCTGAAGTGACAGCACAGTGGGAGACAGCTCTGCCTTCAGCCCTGTATATGCTTCTCCTTCACAATGCGGCACACACTGAGGAGATGTGTTCACCATACTAGTGTCCACAGGCCCCCTTCCCAGCTTCTTCCTCAATTCTGTTTATAGGTGAGCGCAAGGACCCATTATCCAGCCCTGTTGCAGGCCTCAGTGTTAGGGAAGAAGCTCAGAAAAGGCCCCTTTCTTGTCACTGAGGGCACTCACATTCATGCCTCATACAGGGGAAGACCAAAGCCTGGTGCTAGTGTGGACGGGCGGCCTGGGGATATGGAGAGAGAGCTAGATATACTCCAAGACACCTCTGGGTGCCCCAAATGAGGATGAGAAGAAAAATGCCCAGGAAACTGTAACTGACTGTAGGATAGCAAAGGGGCAAAACTCAACTGTCTTCTCCTTCACTGGACCCTGAACCTCACGCCAGGAGCACAGAAGCTAATAACACAGCAACCTGTGTGAATAGGAGGTAACAAGAGTTCTGTTTTGGACGTAGAACTACTTCTCGAGTTCCTGAGCCTAAGTACCCTCCAACTTTGTTAATTTTGTTGCTTTTCCATGCTCCAACCAGTTAGACACAGTGCTATTCAAACTAATACCTAACGTAGTACTTGATGGAGTGCCAAGGTTTACCTGCAATTTCTCATGTAGCATGTGTGAGCACCTGGAATGCAGGTCAGTCATGGCTCCATGTCACAAGTGTAGGCGCCAAAAATGATCACATTACTTTCCCAGGGCCGGGATTAGAACCCAGGCAGTCTGCACCTAGACACTGTGCATGACTGAAACTTTAAGGCCTCCGCAAAAACTCATTTTTCATCTAGCAGTCTACATAACAGCGGGGTGTAGTCCACCAAATACCATCAAATGTCTGCAACTAAATTGTGTGTGTATGCAGGCTTCTATCTAGAAAGAGATTAAGCCCTCTAGCTGCTGCAAGGCTGTGGGAAAGGCACATGGGCCCTGCTTGTCCTTCTCAGTCCTGGGTGCCTCTGCTGACATGTCTGTCCATCATCTCACCCAGATGGGCCCTGCTGTTACCTCTCCATCAATGTATTTCTCAAGGCAGATGGCACAGTCGGACGTGGAGCTGCTACTGAGAGTGTCCAGGGCTCCACAGCTCCCTTCCCGGCGCCCCTTGCTCTTGGAGTTGAACTTTCTGGTTTCCATCTTCTCTAGAGCCTGCACGGCCAGCCTGTTCATGGAATTCTGTGTGGGAGAATGTGGCACATGTTAGGGTCTATGGTATATCAACAAGCGGTAGTCACCCACAGTGTCACGGCACTCGATGCGCCTCACTAGGTAAATGCTAGCCTCCACGAGGTCAGAACAGACTTTTGAAACAGTACTAGAAAAACTCAGACTGCCACAGCACAGATTTCTTGCCAAACTGAGTGCCCATGATATCAACCCAAGCTTTTCCCAAGTGGCAGTGCTGCAGAGCTCTACTTCAGTTCCTTGACCCTGCCACAATGCCAGGCCCTGTTTTTAATCTCATTGACACCAAAGCTACTTCCTCTTTATGGAGAAAGCGCCGAGGATAAATGAGACCGTGTGTGAGGCTCAGTCCCTGACAAATCAGATGAGCTCAGTAAATGCAAGCCACTGTTCCATTAGCGGTGGCACTCAGCCCCTGCGAGAACTCGACGCTTCTCCTCTCGACAGCCTGCCTGCCACAGCCCACACTCTCTCTCTCCAGACCACTATCTGTAAACCCTGCTCCACATTTTAGCATCTAGATTCCTGCTTATTCCCTCACCATACTCCACATACAAATCCTTCGTTCTTATAAGCTCAGAGTGAGGGGCCACCTGGGGTACGAGTGGTAACCGTTTGTGGAAAACTACTGCGAGAGTCTAGCAGATGCCAATTTGGATTCAGCAGGTTTGGGGTGGGATCTGAAATCTGCATTTCTTCCAAGCTCCCAGGTGATGCTGATGTTGCTAGTCTCCACATAACATTTAAACTATTTTTTTGGGGGAGTTGGTGGTGGATTACTACTTGGAAACATCTCTGATGCTCAGCCTTTGTTGGACTGGCCCTTTCGGAACACAGAAGGCACAGTGCTTTGCTCTTGTTTTTCTCCATCTTTGCTAATTCTGGACCCTGGAAACAGGCTGCAGAGCTCAGGCCCCATCCCTGGTTTTCACCAGCAGGAAGGCAAAGTGGATTGATGTTTTTTTTTTTTTTTTTTTTTAAAGATTTATTTATTTATGCATACAAGAGCTGGGGTACAGGCCAGAGTCGCGGGAGGTAAGAGAATTCACCAGACAGAGCGGGGGGCAGAACAGGCAGACTGACTGAAACACACTGCTGAGGGCAGCAGCGGGCGAGGCAGGAGAGGTCTGCTGCGCCATGTGGGTCCCCTCCCTGGCAGGTGGCAGGGCTCGAACTCGTGCTACAGTGGCTGCGGTTTGCTTCATAGTGCCTTGCTTAACCCACTGCGCCACCAGGGAGGCCCCCTGGATCGGTGTTTGTAGGCTGCTCTGAGATATTACCTGACTGCGTCGTTGCTTCAGCTTGATTTTGACAAGGAGGATGAGGCACACCAGGGAGACCACGACAAAGAAAGCCAGGAAAATCCCCATGTCAAAGTATTCAGTGGGTTGCTGGAATAGAACACAGACACAACGGCTCCTCAGCCTGGGGATCAGCACATGGGCTGTACAGGCCCTGGGTGGAATAAGTTGGGGGTAACAGGAGTGTTTCCCCTGATTTGCAGAAAACGCCTGGGTTTTCTGCTAACATGCACACTGGGGTGCTAGCCAGATCCAGCCGGTACCTGTGGTATGGACTTGGGGAGGTCTGCAGCAGTCTCAGCCAGACCATCTAATAGCAAAGAGAACCTTTGGAAGGGTTAGTTCCCTGAGGAACAGCACAGAGTTTGCTGTAGTGGGTAGGAGAGGCCCTTCCAAATAAACACAAATATCACATTTATGGGACAAAGGAGTGAGTGTCATGTTTTGAGGGAACAGTGATTACTAACCGTATAATTAACGGTTTACAACAACTCAGAAAATTGTATGCTGCTTCCCAAATATCAGCTTCCACTACAGTGAGTCATATTTACCAAAGTGCTCTTTTTTCCTTTAAAAAGAAGCCAGTAAGTCAATTTTCTGCAGACTCCCTCTAGTTTTAGTTCTTACCTTTCTCCTCACAGCACGCTGCCTCCAAAATCCTGAAATCACCTCATCTAGGACACGTATTTAGCCAATGGGAATAGGGCTTTGCCAATTGAATACTGTGGGTATCCAGATATATTGTGCATACAAAAAAAAAAAAATCATCCTATATATGAACATTCCAATATTTGTGGGGAGGAAATAAACCATATATGGAGCACCTTTCTCAGATTCCTAGCATTTGCAAACTGAGATTTGGGCAGGATATACCAGTCAAGAGGTAATGGCCAGTGGTGTCTCTTTGACACATTTAAGAGACACCTCAGAACTGTTCATGAACTACCTAGAAGTCATGCAATTCAAGCCTAGCCAAAAGCTAACTTTTCCAGACTCAAATATTAAGCCAGGGGGTTTCCATACCTTTTACCCTTTGGAAAGAAGGAAGTATAGATCTTTTGCTCTAGCCTAAGTCAAATGGGTAGCTATGTACTGGGCATCCTCCTCAGGCTTCAGAGGGAGATGGGACAGAAGAGAATGAAGGAAAAGAGATTTTCAAGAGGGGGTGCAGGGTGGAAGAGGTCAAAGATATCTCAGCACAAATTACGTATTTCTGGTAGGTTTTTCAAATCCTCTCTAAAGGAACACAGATAAAATGTCTCCCTGGTCTCCGGTCTATCTGATCTACATCTGCAGGAGCCTGGGAAATACTGGCATTTTAGATACGAGAAGACAGGAACAAAAGGGCTCAAAGCCCAAAGGAAATAAAAGCACAGATTGCAGAGATGGTGCCAAGTGTGGCCAGAACGGACAGAGGCTTACTCGGGGAGGGCGGTGCTGAATCCGTGCTCGAGCCACTTTCTGCTTGTTGACGATATTCATCAGTTTGATGGCATCTGCGCCCTTCACATACACCACTGGCCTCTTGAGTGGGTCTTCTGAGCCTTGGTTCAGCTAAGGAAGAAGAGAGAGCCCTGGTTATAGGAGCAGCTTATCATCAGAAGCAGGACAGAGAAAGAAAGGCTGGAGGCAAAGAAGACCAAATACCCACTTGGAAATTCTCAAACTCCTTTAGCATAATAGCCTTGGAGCTTTCAGAAAGTAAAGCTGAGGATGATAATAGCTGTTTTAGGATGGGCTGGGGAAGGCTGAAGGTCAAGAAGGATCTTTGAAAATGCCTCCCAGGCCCTGATTTCCTATCTCCTCTCACCATATTTTCCTTCATGTGTGACGTCCACACATGGCCATCTAATGTCAGTTGAGTGCACAGGCCCTGGGTGACATGTCTGTGACAAGCCAAGCTAACTAAAGGAAGCGACTCTTCCAGGGAGCACTGGTGTGGCCGGAGGAGTTTACCTGGTCGATAGCTTCTGGGTTTTCAGACACATCAAAGATGACTGCGGTGGCTCCTCGCTGCACTGCTCGCTTGGCCTGGCAGATTGAAAAAGAACAAGTTGGCACCTTCATCCTCTTACCTGTCCAAAGCTAACTTTGGAAATCAGACCTGTATTTGAAATGTAGACTCCGACAGTAACCAACTTATGTGACTCTGGACAAGTCATTTAACTCTCCTAAGCCTCAACTGTCGCGGAACCTGTGAAAAAGCCAGAGATACCACCTACCGTGTATGGTTATCCTGATACCATGTGACTCAGAATAGTGAAAATAATTAACTGGGTACTCATGAACCTTCATTTTCCTATCCAGCCTAAACATCAAAAATAAAATATAAAGCAACAACCTGCCCAGTCAGCACAGAGGTATTGGTTTCAGTATTTTCTGCTATGAACACAGAAGCATTGGCAAGCAAAGCAAATGCCTTTGGTCCTTCTCTTGTGGTCCCTCTTCCTTCCCATGTCACCCAGTACCAAATTTGCAATAGCACAATGAATATTTCTGAAGGAATCTCAAAATGGTCAGCTTTAATAACTAACAGGCTGAAGGCCTTTGGAGATGCCATCAGAGGGAACGCTATAAGAAAGAACTGTAAATGGGGATTTAGAGAAGTTGGCTGACAAACCTGGCTGCACATCAAAAACCACTTGGGAAGTTTGTAAAGCAGATTTCCTGGCTCTAACCACAGAGACTGATTCAGCAGGGTTGGAGAAAGGCCTAGGAAGCTGAGTTCTGAGTTTGCTAAGGAATTCTGATGATTCAACCATTTGGGGAACTATTGATCACAGAGATGAGATTAGAATGTTTTGGGAACAAACAAAAAGAGACAGAATTCTTCTGGGGGAGAAAGGACTCCTTTTTAGCCCAATGAATCATCAAGCTTCATGTCCATCTAAGTGGACAACAAGGTAGAAGTTGTGGAAGAACAAGACATGAGCGCTAACACTTCCTTTTAGGAGCCCGAATCTTGTTAGGGAGATAAGAGACTCCTCTAATGAGGGATCAAAACAACCAAAAGATAAAAAACAAACCTCCTAGGTTTGACAAGGCAAATGATGGGCCAGAATGCTTGAGAAAGAATAAAACCTAACTCCTTCCTTAGGGATAATCAACTACATGGAAGCAGTGTTAAGTAAGTAACACTGAATTTAAGCAGAAGACAAAGTGGCTAGACCGATGGTTCGACCAGCCCACTAGAGGGCAGTCTTATCATACAACTTTTACAAGACCATTTTCTGTACTTTGTGCCAAACAATCCTCAGGGAGACTGCAATCTGGGCAATTTAACAAATCAGAGCATCCTGGGTGCCTTGCTACAGAAGTTGCCATCGTTTTGCTGGGGATTCTTTCTTGTTGAACTGAGAGTCAATGTATTTAAAGTCTCCCCTGCTGATTGTCCATACCATCCCCTTTCATCTCTATAGTGCTTACAGTAAGGACTGACTCTTGTAAGCCTGGCTCTGCCACTAACATGCTGCCAACGATGGGCATGACACTCAATCTCTTCAAGCCTCAGTTTTTGCACCTGTAAAAGGAAGGAGCCTCTGTCATTATGACTAGGGTTCCTTCAGTTCCTAGTCCGGGCCAGTCTATCAAGTGGCAAGAGACTGTGCAGAGCGATGCAGAAAGAGCTACAATGGCCCTCTCACCTCTCCAGAAAGATGTGAGGGCACAGTGAAGCCAGGTGGTGCCACTTTCTCCCAAAAAACTATCTAAGGCACAGACTCCTTTACCCAAAGCTTACAGCTGGTGGACCCCAGAGTTAACGGCAGGCAAGAAGGTGCTCATGTCTTCTACTTAGGTAGGTATCCCAGTCTTTTCCACGAATTCTTTTCCTAGATTTTGAAGGGTCCTAAGGAACAGCACTGAAAGCAAGGTCATTTGGCATTTATTTGGCATTCATTCCATGATCAATTCCACGATCAAACAGCAGCTGAGGGGACTATGCATTCAGAACAGTCTTGATGGGGAGCACCTACCACCTCCCACTTTGATGCTGGTGCACCTGCAAAGTCTAATGGCCACGGGAGAAGATGCTGCAGCATCTGTGGGGTGTTGTGCCTTTAGCCACATGGCCTTCTGTGTTTTCAGGCTTCCCTGTGCTAAATGAAGTCCCGGGGCTTTGGAGGTGAGGCATGACTCATTTGGGACCAGCGCAAAAGATATTTTTGCAAAAATCTAGGAGGGCTGAGCAGTCTTCTGGTGAATAGAGCCAGACTGAGAATAAGGTGCTTAAATCATGCCTACAACTTGACTTCAGACACAGTCAACCAGGCTACTACAGAGGATCCAAATACAAATATTTTGCTTAAGAAAATGCTAATTCTCCCAGTTGTGCTTTAATAACTGTTTGATGTTAAGTTGCCATTAAAGTAAGGTTGCATTTCCTGTACATACAAGGATTGGCTAGGAGGGGAATTAGCCCATAATCCTGTTGGAAACTAACCTCTCAAGAGTCTTTTTAGGATTAAAATAGGACATGAATAATCCACAGTTAGAAAATGAGACCTTTACTGTACTATTCTCAAAGCAAATTAAAAAAAAAACACACAGACCACTGCTTGGTGACACTCCCTTGCTCCACATTTTCTGTTTAAAATTTGATGAGACACATTTCTTGAACTAATTTTCATATATCATTTATCATTTTACCTTGGGCCACAATATGATTTCAAAAAAATCTAAACCAGAGTTGGGAGCTCGTTCGTCCTGTGATTGATAGAAATGCCATCTTTACAAAGTCACACCCCTCATTTCCAAGGCTGTTTCAAAGAAAGGGAGAAGAGGCAACCTGTTGGATGCTGCTGAATAAAGGTCCCTAGTACACTGGGCAGTGCTGGAGAGGGCAGTGACCTGGGAGCTGTGCATCGACTAGAGGGGAAAAGATGAGCCTGAGAAGGGTGTGAGCAGCAGAAAGCAGTTAAAATGGCTCATAATACCTCCCAGAGGCAGCCAAAGACCTTGGCGTCCTGACCTCTGCACATTCTTCCCCCCTTAACCTACTACATAGGTATTTCACACCAGACAGGTATTTTTACATCTTTCGTTATACTGCTACTTCTTTCAGGCTAGGGCAGGTAGGTATCAACCAGTAGGTGACCAGAAGTCCATAGGCGGAAAGTTTACTGTGGTTCTTCCATTAATAGCCTTTCCAGGCCCGTAAGACCCAAGACGAGACAATGTCTACTGCCACTGAGATAAGAATCTAAGGCGCAAACATCTTTAGACTGACATTTTGAGAAGTACAAAATGTCAGTTCTTCAAACACAGGGTCCTACTGTGGTAGACACTTCCTGTAGTGTAAAGCTCATTGTTATTCAATGCGTGTTCATTTTAAATGAAAGTCTGCTTAGGACTATACTCTTGGGTTACTGTTCCCTGAATGTGGATGTGATATCCCCTCCTAAGGATGTGCTCCTTTCAATATGATTTGAGTCTAGAATTTCCAGATGTGAGTGGGGCATTCTGATGAGAATAGTCCTGTTACCACCTTGTGGGTGGTAAGACTTAAAACCTAGAGTCTGTTTCAATTAAAAAAAACCAAAACTTATTTATGCATACAAGAGCTGGCATATAGGCCAGAGGTACGGGTAGGGAGGGGTGAGAAGATTCACCAGAGACACAGTGGGGAGCAGCAGGGGAGGCAGGAGAGGTCTGCTGCGCCATGTGGCTCACCTCCCTTGGTCAGGGATTGAACTCTTGCTGCGGTGGCTGCTGACTGCTTCATAGTGCTGAGACTTAACCCCTTGTGCCACCAGGGAGGCTCCAGAGTCTGTTTCAATTTTAATTAAATTCAGGAATTTAATTAAATTCAGGGATTTCCATCAGGAATGGACCTGGCAAGTTCCTTGCTACGTGCAGTCACACCCAGATTTGATTTGGGGCTCAATTCTACCCTGACACCTACTCCCTGGGGCAGAGATTCCTTCTTTTGCCTGTTGTTTATGTGTTCTTTTGTTGATCACTTGGATGTGGCATCCCCAGCACCTAGCCTTTATTGTAGGAAAGCTGACAGACTAGAACCTTAATTGGATACAACCCAAGTAATGTCTAAAAAAAAAAAAAATCTCTTTTGTCCCAAACTCCTGCCCATAGGATAATCAAGAAAGTTGGATTGTTAATGCTGAAGTGTCTTCAACCACTCACAGGAAGGTCTGACAAGAGTGCGCCAACTGGACTTTTTTGGGGGCCTCTGTTGAATACTTCTGCATTGTTTGGGGTGGATTTTTTTTTTTTGTACTTAGTGTAAACTTCCAACAGGTCATTAAAAATTCTTTGTAAATATTTTACTCACGCATGAATTTTAGACATTTGGGCTATTCTAGTTTTTATTATAATGAATGCTACACTGAATAAATTTCACTACATTTCTACTTTCTTTAAGATGGAAGATTAAGTGCCAACAATGTGAAGATTATTAGAATTTTATGCAATCCACACAGCATGTTAATGATCCTCCTTAAATATTCACTCAATTCTAAATCTGCATTAATGACAAGAGGCACAGACAATATTACAAAGATCTGTCAATACTTTTAACTTCCATAGTGGTCTATCGGTGAGCTGGCAAGGATCAATCAGGAAGTCAATTTGGGAACAACTGTACACTTCACATGTAAAAAGATCACACCTACTCTGTTAATTCAAGCTCATACATGACCCCTCCCATAAAATCTGTAAGTGCTTTTCTATCGCCAAAAGCGGTTCTTATTCCCTCTCTGAGCTCCAATATCTCTTAGGATTTCTCCTCTGCTACTTAACATTTTGCATTTCCCCCCAAAATAAAACTGTATTTAGTGTTTTTGCTATTTATAAAAGTAATATGTGCTTGACATGAAAAACTGGAACTCATTCAGAAATTGAAAGCAGTGGCACAAGGGTTAAGTCTCAGCACTATTGAAGCTATAGCCAGCATGAGTTCAATCCCAGCCAGGGAGGTGACCCACATGGCACAGCAGACCTCTCCTGTCTTGTCTGCTGCTCCCCTCTGCCTGTTTTGCTCCCCACACAGTCTCTGGTGAATCCTCTCACACCCCCATACCTCTGATCTACAACCCCAGTTCTTGTATGCATAAAGAAATAAAAATAAATGTTTGAGGGCCTCCCCTGGTGGCGCAGTGGGTTAAGCAACGCACTACGAAGCAAATCGCAGCCACTGAAGCACGAGTTCGATCCCTGCTGCCGGCCAGGG